>CM077225.1:15128499-15728499 GCA_039654775.1 Spinibarbus caldwelli
TCAAGAACATACTACACATAAACAAATGACACTGGCCTGGAAGCTTTAACCGAGCAAAGGCTAGAATCACAGAAAACCCAGTACAGTCAATATCAAGAGACATTTACACAGCTACACATTTTCTCTGTCCATGCATTGCCTGGAAATTGAACTAATGACTAAAGTGGAGTAAAAAATGGAAGACAACTGCTGTAAAAAAAAAAAAAAAAAAAAAAAAAAGTTCCCATTGACTTGCATTGAATTTATTTATTTATTTTATTTTTTTGTCAATATAACACAAGTCAATGAGAACAAAAACTATCCCTTTAAGTATTTTGGCATAACAGTTTATTATTTATTTTTTTTAGAAAAAAAAAAAAAATCACAAAACTGCCTCAAAGCTTTTTAGTATTTGCCAAATCAAAGTCATGTTGTGCATCCAAAAAAGTCATGTGGTACAGCCAACATGCAGAAAAATCGGAGAAATTAGAAATTATATCATAGAAATGACCCCCGCTGAACATTAAGAATATGTGTTAAGGTTTAGGCAAGATTAGTTTGGGATGTAAAATGCTATTAATTAATTAATCATAATATTTTTTTTTATCATGGACACTTCTAATTGTCTTTGGCCCACAAGCTGACTATATATCTATGTTTATTATCTATGTATAATGAGCAGCAATAATGGTGTCCACCATGTTCATGTATGCTTTTGGACATTTCTGGTTTTCATTATCTCCCTAACTTTCTAGCCTCTACGGTAGCAGTGACCCAGGTATCTGCAGTAACCAGTGACGCTGCAGGCTCCTCCTACTCCATCAGTGGAATTCTGGGAATTAGCTCACCTGCTGATGCAAGCAAGCGGAAGAGAGATGAATGTAAGTCCATATGTGTGCTTTATTTTCAGAAACTGAAAAAGCCTAGTTTTCAAATATTTAATTCTACACCAAACTCCCTCTAAACTTACCTTAAAGTATTATTAAAGCTGTTGCACAACAAAGGGAATTTATTTCATGCAGGACATTTAGGAACTAATGAGACGTTCTGTCTACCAGCAATTATTGAACAAAAAAATCGCATCCTGTATTCAGCCTTCTTCTTCTTCCTTCTTACTTTCATTCTTTATTTCATTCCTATGCACAGCATCATTTTAATGCACTCACACACAAGCATAGAGAGCACAGATGGAAGTTGCTGAACATTGACAGATGCATCAGAGTAGGAGGGGGATTTGACACCGCTGGCACGTCTTAGATAAACATCTCTATCCAGGGGAGCCACAGCATGTGCATGTGGACGTGCACGCATGTGTGTTTGTGCACATGTGTCTATTAAAAAAGCCATTGCTTGGCAGACCCCTGCAGTACATGAGGGAACTCCAGATGTCACCCACATAGACTCTCTCACACACACACACACACACACACGCACACACACACACACACACACACACACACACACACACACACACACACACACACACAGTATGACTTAGAAAATACCAGACACTGACTTCAACAATAGAAGTTTCCTTTCTATTTGCTGCCCAGGGTTAGTACAGATAAAACTAAAACTGAAACAAAAATTAAAACCATAAAAAGTTATTGCCTGAAATAAAATAAACATTAGCTGAAATAAAATAAAATATAAAAAACTTTTTATTTTCAACAATTAATTTGATGTACTAAAGTTTAATTTGATGTACTAAAATAACTAAAACTGAAAAAAAACCTACTAAAACTTTAACTAAATTCATCTTTATATACTGAAAATCTAAAAATAAAACTGAAAATATTAATAAAATTAATAAAATAAATAATAAATAAAATTAATACTAAAATAACACTGGTGTCTATACTTTTAGCAATAACATATATGTAATTATATGTAAATATAAAGAATAAATGTTTTGACAGGCAGTATATATTTTTGATGCTATAGACTATCAAATGAACACATGACATTTCTGGTAGTAGCTGTGGTTGCTAGAACCTTACTGTAAAAAATTATGGTAGCAACATTTTAGGGTTAAATGGATTGAATTTAAAATTACAGTAAAAAAACCTGTAAAAATTTCATTAACTGACATAATGTTAATATGAGATATAAAATGAGATACAAAACATCATCATCATAACACACGACACTAGAACAATATAATAAACATTAATTGAGCAACATAAAATGTAACACAAAACTTAGATAATTGTTATCAGAAATTAACAAGAAACATAATTGTTTAAACAAAATACCATCAAATGTAAAATCTGTTGCATGGAACGTAAGTTACCTTTTTTTTACTGAAAATTATGATGACTTAATTTTACAAAGACTTTTCCAAAGTCTGTACATTTAACAGTATTTTACTGTAAAATTACTTAAAATGTCCTGTTAGATCTATTACATTATATAGTAAGGGAAATTGCTGTTGACAGGATAGCATTTTTAGAGTCTTTTACAGTTTTTACAGTGTATATTGTATGAAATATAATACAGTAACACTCCAGGTAAAATTAACAACATGCATAAACTATAGATGCAATGAAACGTAACTTTATAAGCTAACTACTGGCTTAGCTGAACACACACACACACACACACACACACACACACACAGACACACACACACATCAACGTTCATCTAAGCTCCAATTAGGCCGACGTCTGCCACTTTAATTAATGCAACACATCACATCCAGCAGGGAGGGAGGGGCAAGTAAATGAATTTGTGTGTTTAATTGACATGGTGAAACTGCAGGTGGCCAGTGCTGTGATGTTTTGCAGTATGTGAGTGTGTCAGCGCGCTCGCAGCGAGGGACGTTCTCATGGGTTTGCTGAAGGCATAAAGTAACATGAGCGATAGTTTTGGCAGCTAATAGCCTATACTGCTTGCAAATTTTAAAAGCATAAGGCATAATAAGGAGTGTGCAGACTGCACAATTTCGTGAGCATGAGAAAGAAAAAAAGGTATGTTTTCTGCACCACTTCAGCAGAATTACAGCAAAAGAAATTTGAGTTTTCAATTTGTATAACAATTATAAGACATGTACCTTGAATAAGACCAGAAATCTTCATTGAGATGTGACCTGCATACAAAAACATATAATGCAACTAGTGCACCAGTGAATCAAAAACAGTGCGGTCAGTGTGGACAGATTTCTGCAATGAGTGATGCTTATAAGCTCATTCTTTGTAGTGAAAACATACAGTGTGACCAGTGTAGACAGATTCCTTTAATGAATGAGTCTAATGATTTTTTGGTGAATTAAAAATATACAGCATGACCAGTTGAGACCAATTCATGCAATTCCTAAATGAGTCTTATGAAATGGTTCTTTTTAGAAAATCAAAAACATACAGCACAAGCAGTGTACACTGATTCAAATCAAATCAGTCTAATGAGTCAGTTCTTTAGTGAATCAAAAACATACAGCACAAGCAGTGTACACTGATTCAAATCAAATCAGTCTAATGAGTCAGTTCTTTAGTGAATCAAAAACATACAGCACAAGCAGTGTACACTGATTCAAATCAAATCAGTCTAATGAGCCAGTTCTTTAGTGAATAAAAAACATACAGCACAACCAGTGTACACTGATTCAAATCAAATCAGTCTACTGAGTCGGGTCTTTAGTGAATAAAAAACATACAGGGCAACCAGGGTAGAGCAGTTGCTGCAACAAATGACTTTTATGAGCTGTTTTTAAGTCAATCAAAAACATATAGAGCAACCTGTGAAGACTGATTCCTACAATGAATAAGCCTTATGAGTCGGTTATTTTTAGCGATTCTAAAATATACAGTGTGACCAGTGTACACTGATTCCTGCAGCGGATGAATCTTATAAGTCTGTTCTTTTTAGTGAATCAAAAACATACAGCACAACCAATGTAGCTCAAATCCGAAAATGAGTGACTCTTGTTAGCCAATTATTTGTAGTAGTTTTAATGAATAAAAGACAACTTACTCATTGCTATCATTAGCAAAGAGAATATTTCTTTCATGTGTATTTAAATACAATTGACATATACCCAAATGAATGTCAATAAAACTGTGAGCTTGTGAATCAGAATCAAATTGGGAAATTTGTATCGAAACCCAGTCCTAAGAAAGTGAGAAATTAAATAAGACATTTTTCATATACTTCAATAAATTGTGTCTATGTAATACTAGGAATTTCTATGCTTGGTAATGCTTTCAAAAAAAGGAGAGGGAGACAAAATCCATGTTTAGTGAAGCAAGACACTATGATTTCCAGCTGCACACAAGCAGGAAAGGAAATAACAGAGGGTTTGGACGGCTTAGTGTGTGTGTGTTGTGTATATGTGTTTGGGGAAAGCCCACTGATGCCCTTTGACCCTGGGGAAGTGATCTGAAAGAGAGAACTTGACTTGTGGGGCCTCTAGAACAGAAGCATTGTGTTTGCCCATTCTCTCTGAACGGAGGAGGAATGGATGAGGGGAGGAGTGGAGGAAAGGAGAAACAGAATAAAGAAAGACAGGAGGCCTGTGGTACGGGGCAGAGGGGTCGGACAATGTTCTCTTTTCCCCCTGAAACAATAAAGAAACCTTTCTTTAAGGTAAAAGCTTCAAAACATGAAGGAAAAGGCAAAAAAAGCAAAGGCAAAACTGAAAAAAATATACAAATTTATCATTGTTAATCTGTTCAATTTAACCAAACACACCTAGATGTTTGCATCCGCAGTGGACATCATCAGGACAGACATGGTTTTCTCTGCTGTTTAATATGTACATTTCTTGTCCAGTTTCATTTCAGTCATTTTTATCTCATTCATTCTGTGGAATATTCTGAATGGAAGATAGAGGAAATTTTTAATAAGGTGGGGGGATTGTGAAAGAGAGGGGGAGCAAGAGAGAGAGAGAGAGGGATATAGGGGATAGATGATAACAGTGGGATTTGTTAAAGGTTGGTATCCCCCTTTCAGAGACTCATACTTTGATCTGTCAAGGTTGACACACACACTCACACACACACACACACACACACACACACACTCTCTCTCTCTAAGTGTATCAAGTGCACAAGGAATCCACCGAGCAGTTTTCTCTGCCCCCAAAAAACCTTCAACCTCACCCCTGAGAGAAAGAGAGAGGAAGACGGAAAGAGACAGAGGGGGCACAACGGTGATCTCATTGTTGCTATTGTCTCTGCTTTTGAAGCAAGGAAGATGCCTTTCCTCCGTTCTCCTTCTGTCTGTGTGTGTGTGTGTGTGTGAATAGTGGGGTTAACCCTGAATGCAGCTGGGCTGTATTGTGTCTGGTTACAGAGAGTGGTTCCCTATAGCAGGTTCAGAGGCTGAAAGACAAAAGGCCAGAGAAACACCGGCCAACTGAATACCTAAGACCAATAAGTCTGTTTGTGTGCGTGTGGGTTTGAAACTTAATGTGAGGAAGGTTGGTTAAACGTGATGCAGGTATGGTGTGTTTGTTTAAATTTGGTGAAAATAGCTTTATTGGCGACCTCTCTTCTATCTGTCTCTCTTTTGCTCTGATATGGCTGAGTGGGCTTCCAGATCTGTCCGAAATTGCATTTCACACACGGTGGCTGACACTGTGAAACAGTTACACGCATAACACACACACAAACAGTCACAGATAAACACGCATCTGTGTAATAATAACGACTGAAAAAAGTCCATAGCATTGTTTTGACACTCGATGGCTGTTTTCGTAAGGTAATGGGCTCCCAGAAGGATATGGATGTTTGTGGACATATGAAGCAGTAGTTTAAGTGGAAACATTAGGAATTTTGGGAATGTATGGTCACTTTTACTGTTAGTAATTTCAACAGGAATCCAGCAAATGGGAATTTAGTTTCAGGGTGAAAGATTTCCCAATGCAGATTTCGCAGTGGGTTCAATAATGTGACCAGACCTTCATAGATGTTTCAGTGGAGCCCAAAAGCTTGAGACATCATTGAAATCTAAGACTTGGTTAATTGAAACCTGGAAGGAAATAGAAAATTTTAGGATTTTGAAACATAACAGAAAATAAAATAAAAAAAATGAAATGCTTCACTATTTCTAGATCACTAATCAAACAAATTAATTTGTACCATTGACCGTGTGAATTCCTTTGTACAAAAGGTCAGATTTTCTTCTGCTGAGCACAAGATGCTCTTTGGATTATTTTCAAATCATGTCGGATAACAGTAACATCGACATGATTACACTTGTGTGGTTCATGCTGCTGTCTTTGAAAGAAAAGGAGGACAAACCAATTATAAAGAAATTATGAATTTCATGTAAATTAATTTTTTGAGCTAATAATATAATTTGTCATAAAACAAGTGTTGTATTAAATCAGAAAAATGCTAAATTAATGCATTTTCACTAACAGTCTCAGATGTTTTGGCCCCTACTGATGCATAAATATATAACCATGCACACAAACACTCTAGAGTGTGGCAATTTACAAACTGCCTTTTTTTTAAAAAACTGAGATATGTGCACTGATGCACACATTCAGACATCTTTTGTGTGTGTGTGCTGTCGGTGGACAGTCTTTGAGAAGAGTGGAAAGCAATAAACCTGCTGAAATGGTGCCATCTCACAGACATGATTGATCAATTGAATTCTATCAGTCACACTGACCGCTGGGATTAAGAGGGTCAAAACACTGGAGATCATACACTCTCTGTGTGTTCTGTGCGTGAGTGTGAGAGAGAGACAGAGTGAGAGAAAGCATTTAAGCTTTGTTGAGGTAAGTCCTGGCGTTGAGGTGTATTAGAGACACATGGGACCTGCATGCCATCAGCCAGTCAGAGACTAGAAGATCTTTCTTTTAAATAACCACAGGCGGCAGTAAACTGGATCTGAATTTACATTCAAATGGATCGATTTCTGTGTTCAAATGAAGGAGGAAAAAGGAATGTTTGGATAGCTGCTTTGTCTGCCTGTCATTTTATCCCTCTATCCCACCATATCTCTCTCTCTCTCTCTCTCTCTCTCTCTCTCTCTCTCGCTCTCTCTCTCTCTCTCGTCTTGTGGGGATTGCTCTGGCCTCTGACTCTAACTCCCTAGAATAACCTCTCAGAGGCATTTTGAAGAAATGAATTGGCTCTATATCAGGGATTTTCGTTTCTATTCTTCTTTTTTCATCCCTCTCTCTCTCTCTCTTTTTCTCTCCCTGTAATCATTTGAGGGCTGTAGCTTTCTCAGCTCTTATAATTGTCTCTTCAGAAACTCAACAGCCCAGTAATAACTGACTCACGCGCTGCCTTAACACTCACTCAGAGAGGAGGACGCAAGTCCAAGAATCTGTGTTTGTGTGCCTGTATGTGTGCTTGAGTCTCTGTATGTTAGTTTCCAGAAAAGTTCAAGTACTTAACCTTATGATCATGATGACAAAGAGAAATAAATCAATATTATTATTTGTGTTTTTACAGCATGAAATTAGAACCATTAGAACTATTCAGGCCCCTCATCCCCACTTCCCTACTATATAGTAGACCAAAAAAAAGAAGAAGAAAAAAAAAGTGAAATAAGCAATACTTCCAAATTTGTGGTAAAATTCATAACATAACAGTAGGTACCCGAATGACTTACTACTTCCGGTGAGATTCTGAAGTGCGCGTCCAGAGTTTAGGAGATTTTGGATGTAGCCAGGGTATCAGCAGGATTTTTAAAATCAAATATAAAACTTTTTAAGACCTTTTTAAGACCTGCACAAATAAAGTAGGGCAATGTCTATGGTAACGTATAAACTGTAAAATGACCATGTACAGGTTTTCACAAAAACGAAAAAAATTTAAGAAAAGGGATGATTCAAAAGTATCAATTATTATATTAATTTAAAGAATTATTATTTATTTATTATTATTATTATTATTGTTTTTTTATGGTGGAAACCCTGGTAGCTATAGTTTTTAGATGCCTAATACTATGTTGTTACAATTAAGATTTAACACAACAGTTAAAAGGATCATTTACCCAAAAAAGAAAACAAAAGCCATTTACTCACCTTCATGTTGAAACAAGATATTGTTTCAACTATGTACACACAATATTTTCACACTTTTTTGCACTGTTGTTTCCTTTGAAAACAAGTAAACTGGGGGACAACTGTATTTTTTTAATAATTTACAAAAAAAATTCTTTAAATTTTATTTAGATCACTATAGTTATAAAAATATTATAATATAATTTTTTATTATGATTTTATTTAGTTTTTTTTTAAGGTTATATTTTAAGACTAAAAGTCTGGGCCAGGGAAAAGTGTCCAACAATAAATTTTAGATATAAAAGCCATTTGAAAAGTAAATTAAAAAATGAAAATGAAAAAAATGAAAATATCTGGATTTAAAAACAACCTGGTGTCATGATGAAAACGTACGTCTGGGAAATTTTTCGCAAGACGCAAAATACGTACCACCATGTAGGTTTCGTGATATATTCGATGTGAAATGTCCACTGGGTGGTGCTAAAAGAGTGTTAGTTTTTTTCCGAGCCCGGTCTCATGAAAATGCGTATAAATAGTACGCCAAATAAAAACAAAAACTCATGGTTGGTTTTGTATGTGTCACCGCAGTTCTGACTAGAAATGTTCGTTGAGTGGCGCTATAAGTCTAATGCTCCGTGATGTTTAAATAACGTACCATCTGCACTCCACCTAAACCTACCCGATAGTATGAACAAAAGCAAATGTTACATAAAAATGTAATCGTTTTAGCTTGTTTTTTGTTCTCTCATCTTTCAGCTCTTTCATCGTGAGATTTTGACAGGATTCGAACCAGCATCCTAAATCCAATTCCTTGTTTTTGTCATGAGACCATGTACCTTAAAAATCAACCCCTGGGACATAAAAATGCATGAAGCTGAAGAAGCACTCATTGTAAACTACAATAAAACAGCGATGAATTACCATTCACCATTTCTCGTCAAAATTTGGGGGCAAAATAGAGTCATTTCAATTGTAATCCGTGCGATCAGGAGTTTTGTATTCAGGGTGCGAAACATTCCCTATGCCAATTACGCTCATTTTCAAGTTGGTCACGTGAATTTGTCACACTTGGTTTGAAAGTGACTTCTATGTGAGCTGTGGTTTATACATCACTACAATACTGACATCAGATGAAAGACCTTTTTTTACCCGCAAAATTTCTGTGACAGTAAAGTTTGTTTACAGTTATTTTTCACTACATCTAAAACTCAAGCTTGTGCGTCTTATTCTTAAATGCCCCACTTTTGTAAATGCAACATTGTACTTGACTGCTTCTTCATGAAATCTGTTTGAATCTCTCTCCAGCTCTGCAGGATTCTCCTTTGGCGAATGGCCACGCCCACACAGGGCGGGACTTCCTGCGGAAGCAGATGCGAGGAGAACTCTTTACACCGCAGCAGCTCGAGGTATTGGACCATGTCTTTGATCGACAGCCATATCCCGACATTTACCCCGTCCCTGACAGCAGCAGCTACAAGCCCGCCCAGGTAAGGGCTGGGGGGTTGGGGTGTGTATGCTGCCACGGTGGTTGTGTGCACCTCCTCTTAAAGCTCACGCTTGCCCTTGCCTGGCTGCAAGTTTTGCTTGACCCCGTCCCAACCCTGCTGTTGACCTATGCACCCCCACACTGAAGCTAACGCTGAACTTTCACCTCTCTGAGCTAATGCTGGGGCTTTGACCCCACTGGTGCTGATGTTTCCTCTATAGAGTTTTGGCTGAGGTTAAGTCCCAGCACTGCGTAGAGGTTTAGGGTTAAGTAGCAAACACTTGTTCATTAGTCTGCAAAAGTTACCCACACATATGGCATAATGTTTATATGTCCAAGTGACCATGTTAGATAGATTCAGAAACATTATTATCCAAAATAAATAAATAAATAAAGTTTTATAATGTATGATGATGCCACCAGTGGCAGTCCTGGGATGCTTAGTGAAAAAAGTCAGTTTAGTTTAGAGTGAGGTAAGGGAGGGTACACAACGTCAACATTTTGAGTTTAAAGCCAAGGATCTGTGAAAGATGTGTCTCGACTGAATAGAATATTTCTGTCGCAGCGTTTTAGACTAACACTTTTTACAATTTTTTGGGGAAAAATCCCTTTTGCTCAAAATAAGCCTTCATTCTGGTCAAAGAATGTCTTTGCCTCATTCTAGTCTTTTCCTCCATTCTGGTCAAAGTTAAGTTTGTGTTTGCAGTACATGTAAATGACTCCAGTATGGCATAGAAGATGCAAAAGTACAGCTGTATGCACATACAGACAATCATGTGATGCATAAAAATTGATCACACAAATAGGCCGTCAAAGATGTCACTCAAAAGTCAAATGCTATCACCCCCACATTCATTCAGGCACACATACAAGGCCAGTGTCAGAGTTCTATAGACTTGTCTGAAAGACCCCATAATTCCTCTGTCCATTTCACCACTGAGCGCCGAGGCTGGCAAGGTCAAAGGCTACTGAGCAGGGCATTAACCTTAGGGTCAATCCACATCCCTTGGGTGTGTGTGAGTCAGGTTTGTTATGGCACAAACGATCAGACAAATTGAGAACCGGGAATTTTGAGCTGTCTCTTTTTCAGAAACGAGCGTGTGCGAGAGAGGCATATGCTAAGTGGTCTTGTGTGATTGACTGACAGCTTGTTTTCCTTCCACTGACAGTGTGAATGCTGCTGAAGGAGAGAGAAATGATGGAGAGCTTGACTCTGTTTGAGTGTGTTTGTGTCTCCTAGGGCCATGATATGAACTTGGGACTTGATTTTGTTCTTTCCTCTGTAGCTGCTGATTAGATTAGGGTACATAAGGGTTCAATTATATATAAAAACTATTGTGTGATTATATCATTTTTCAGATAACCTGAAAGTGTGCTTTATGTAGTAGCATAAAAATAAATGACTATTTAGTATCAAATCAAACTATTAACATCAAATTACACCAGTGAAAGTAACTTTAAAGGGTCACATGTACAGTCAATGCTATTTATTCTCAAATAATCTCTTCATTCAACACCTCCCGTTTTAAAATGTTATATCATGAAATTTGATATTTCCCTGCTCTTTTAAATTAAAGAGTTTGTACTATGAAAATGCATTGTAACATTCAAACTCAAAGTCTAACTCTGAACTTCTGCTACTTTCAGAAATTCAACATGTAAACTCCTACTGGTAGATTTTGAACTACATTTCATGGTGACACAAAGCATCTTTAGGCTATTAGAAGTAGCAATATATTTTGGAAAGATAAAATCTGCAGGGATGTAGGACAACCTGTTAACATAGCTCTGTAAAATTTCATTTTACATATTTTGCTCAAGTTAATCTTGACAAATGAATACAACTTTTATGAATTCTGAATCTCAAATACAATCGGCAGAACTAAAATTTAGGCTATAAATGAACTGCAAATCATTGCATGATTTCTGTCACCACCACTAAGCTTCTGTAAAATCTTTGTTTAAAATCTACAAGTTGGAAAGTTTGAGTTAGAATTGTTTGCAAAGGGCGCATGAATAAACGCAGCATGGCTGTTAAAGTAAACTAAACATAGTGAATGGAATGAGTATTCCTGTTTGGTGTCATGTTGTAAATATGATTTGAGAGGACGTTCATGTCCAATTTTTGACTAGGAAACTTGTATTTACAATAGATCCAATAGCATGTCACATGATATTTATGGCTCAGGTGATTGGCTCAAACACCTATATCCTGATATGAGTGCCCATTTGCATTTGTGGTTGGGAGAGGTGAGGATTATATGATGGCTGAGCGAGATCAGAAATCTTTATGTATAGAAGTCCTACATACAAAGCAAGCAAATAAATACAGGCCTTTTTTTTAATTAGAATGAAACTTTTAACAACGTATTTAAAGCAAAAACCTTAACCATTTTTCATTTTACTGTTATGAATTATAAGTGAAAAAAAAAAAAAAAATTATGAAATAATGCAATAATACCTCCCCTACACTGAAACTGTACAAAGTCCCTGTGGTAAGAAAGCATCTGCTATGATGGTAAACATAAAATGTAAATGTATTTCTTTTCTCTCCACCCATAAATTTACCGTCAAGCTATAGATAGTCATGAAATTTCTTTTTTCATCTTTCATCCTGCCCTCCTGCGCCCTTTCTCCGCCTCTTTTACATTTCTTTCCACTTCTCCTCTCATTTGCTCTCTCCATCTCTCAGTTTGTGGTGCTGGAAGGACCATTAAGCACTGGCAGATCTATTAATTAGTGTCCTGCACTTCAAGGGGGAGCATATACAACAGCGCACGCTCGTGAGAGTCATTTCATTTGAATTTTCCTCTTTCCATCTCCTTACATTATGCCAGAGATACATCAACAGCCCAACAACCCTTACACTGAACTAATTACTCAACCAGACCAAGAGACAGAGAGGGAGAGCGATAAAGGCACTTTCCAGGGAAATTTCCAATCATAAAGTGAATATGATTTTTTTTTTAAATATGAACTTCAGAGGTAAAATGTATGATGTAATTTGACTTTAAAAAAGTACATATTAATACAATTCACTATAGTTACCAGGTGAAATGAACACTAGTGGCAGTAAGACATTAAAAACTTTTTACAAAAATGATAATTACAGCGGCAGATTATCAATTAATAAAGATCTATTTTTGTGAGGTTCCTTGAACAATACTGTTATGACCTCAAAACACTTTTACCATAGTGCAAGATATTTAAACTAATAGAATGTGATGTTTACATCATATAGCCAGCTCCATATGTATGGCTTTTCTGACATAGTAAACTTGCTCAGTAGCTCACCTGGTAGCGGAACACTTGGGTACGAGTCCTGTGAAACGCAAGTTATGATAAAAGAACTCAAAGACTTGTAGAAGCAAGCTAAAAGTGTGAAAGTGAAAGTATTGCAAAACATTCTAGAGGCAATGTGATGTAATTTTGGACACTTTGGGCCAGATTAGCTAGACAGGGCAGATTAGCCTGAAACCACAATCCCATAAAAGCAATACGCAAATAAAGTACACAGATGCAGTCAGCTCATATCCATAATGACCAACGCAATCTACCAAGAGCAGCACAAATTAGCAACTAGCACAGCCATGTCAAGCGCAAAATGGGTTAAGACGTTTGTGATGGTGCAAATACCAGTAAATTGACTAATGGAAACCAGTAAATCATGTTGCGTGATTTATTTAAATACTCTACTACCATAAATGTTGCATCTGAAAGTGAAACTCCTACAAATGCAGTAAGGTCAGCCCTCAAAAAAAATAAAATAAATAAAAATACTGTCCAGTTGCCGTCAGTAGCCTCGTGGGCAGCACGCTGACGTATAGCATTGTTGCGCTTTGGGCGTCCCGAATTCAAATTCTGGCTCATAGTATTTGAACTAGGGAGTACCCCCCCGCCTCGCCTTTCTTGCTTCCTGTCTACCAACTGTCCTATCAAAATAAAGGCAAAAAAGGTAAAAAATAAAATCTTTAAAAAATAAATAAATAAAATAACTGTCCATCCTGACATTAGATTTTTAATGGCAAAAGAAGGTTTGCACTGGCACGAGTTGTTGCCAATTGCATTGCCCTTTCCTGTTCTCCCTATAATTTCCCATACTATTTGTATTGTAATTAAAAAAAGAAGAAAAAAAGAAAAAAGAAAACATAAGTATGTTTATATCAAAATTGTTGCTTAAAATGACACACTTAGTAACAGTTTGTATAACTTGCGTAACATATTTCATATAAGAGTGCTGGCAACACATTTACTTAAGTTTAACTTGCACTGTCCTGCAAGTTAAAAAAAAAAAAGTGATGATAGAATCTTCATTTTTGGAAACTATGCCCTCCATATAGATTTCACCAAAATAAATAAATTAAAAAAAAGTACAGAAGCAACGTGGTCTCAAATAAAGCATTTAGAATTGTGAGTGTGTGTTACACATGCTGAGAGCCGCGACTCTCTGCTTCAGAGGAGCTCACCAATAAATGCCTCCCTGCCAGTCAGGCTCATTTAATACTGCATGCACTGCTAAATACCTCCCCCATCACTCTTTCTCAGTCCCACACACACATAGTGCAGTTTACAGGCTCTTCTAAGAGACAATATGTACAAGCTGAGGAAAAAATAGAGGAAGGGAGATAGAGGGAATGGAAGAGAGAAAGAGCGTCTGAGAGGAAATACTATTATGTAAATGCGGCTGCGGGTTGGGGTGAAATTATGTTGGTGTCGCGCGATTAGGGGCCTCATCTGTTATTGATGTGAGCGGAGAGGAGAGCCATTACAGAGGGGCTGTGTCAAAAATGACCCCCGAGAAAACTGTGACCCCAGAGAGAAATCGAGAGAGCAAGGAATACAGTTGAAATGGAATTCCAGTAAGTTTCAGAGAGGCTACGTGCTTTTTATTTAGTCAAAATCAATAAAAGTATTTTTTTTCTGTTTTTTTTTCTTTTACTCTTTCTTTCTTTCATCTCAATTTATTTTACAAACCCCATTCCTTTACACATTTTTTTTCTCTCTCTTTCCCAATGTCTGGCTTCTCTCCAATCTTTGCCACAGCTGTGGTGTGTGTGTGTGCCGTGTCTATATATGAAATGTGTGTGTGTGTGCATCATGGGCGCAGATGAGTTGCGTAGCTTCAGAATTGACAACATTTACAGGCTAAAATGAGAATCATCCATCTTCACTAGGCTGCTGTCAGAGGCAGGGCCAAACTTCATAATCCCCAATTACTAGCGCTAACCTCCCCATCTACATACACACATGATGAGGGGGTGGGTGCGAGCCGCATAAATAGAGAGGAAATGCCTATCTCACACTGAATGACTGAAACAGAGAAACAGACAGTGGAAAAGAGTCAGGGATGGAGAGAGAGAGAGGAAGTGGCTGGTGTGAGCTGTGATTGGTAAAGTCACAGTCTACTGCCCTCGCTGTGGTGATGAGCACTGAAGTGTTTAAGGGGTCACTGGGATACACACATACATTCACACACAAACGCTAACAAACACCCTGCTTACCCTGTGTATTAGATAGGGATTTAAAAGTTGTGGTTTTTCAGTTGCAATTCTAGTATCTAGAATTGCAGTTTTATCAACAATTCTTTTAGTACTTTAGACGAACCTCCCTCTCTCAATAATCTGGGCTAACTACAAACAAACAAACAAACAAACAAACAAACAAACAAACAAATAAATAAATAATTCAATGTTCTTGGAGTTGAAATGGTATGTGTGCATGAAATTAAGTAACTAACTAAACAGACAGATAGATAGGTAGATAGATAGATTGACAGACAGACAGACAGACAGATAGACAGATAGACAAATAGATAGATAGATAGATAGATAGATAGATAGATAGATAGATAGATAGATAGATAGATAGATAGATAGATAGATAGATAGATAGATAGATAGATAGACAAAAGGCCTTAGTTTTACTATTGCTCAAAGGTTTAGGGTTAGTAAGTTTTTTTATATATTTGAAAGAAATCTCTTATGCTCACCAAGGTTGTATTTATTTGATCAAAAATACAGAAAAACATTCTTAATTACTCTTAATTATTCATTATTCTTAATTATTACATCATTAATTCTTCAGAAATCATTCTAATATCCTGATTTGGTGCTCACGAAAGTAAAAATTGCCACAAGCTTTTGAACGATAGGATATTTGCTAGCAGGAAGGACAGTAAAAAAATAATTCTCATATATTGTGCATACACTAAAACACCAAAGGAAACTATTCACTTATCAATAATTGGAAATATTTAGGTTGTATTAAGTTGATACTGCATATTTTAATCCCAGAGAGTACTTTTACATTTACTATTTTATGCATACTAAAAGCAACAGTCTTTAAAAAGCTGAATGAAATATGAATAATGTCAGATTATGTAAATGTTACCTTTTTATTTTTTATTATTTATTTAATTTTTTAGTTTATGAAATTTTCTTGCACCCCTATTTTGATGGGCTTTTGGTCTGTCACCATACATCAGTTTGAAAACGTCTGCATTAGCATATAGGTGGCCTCTGTAATTTTGATTTCATTGAGTCTTTAATTTTTTTGTTTGTTTTACATTTAAATACAGTTTATTATAACAAAAATCAGTGAGTCTGAGAGTATCTTTCATATCTTTAAATACAGAACATCACATGGACAACTAGTCAGTAATTATGCAGATTTAAAAGCTGAACATGTGCTTGCTTTAAGTCGGATATGATTAAAGCAATGAATTGTGGTTCAGAAAGAATCACTTTGACTGATTCAGTGAGTAAGTGACTGAAAATTCTAAATGTGTAACTTTTAAGAGTACAGATATAGATGAACAGACATGGACTAAAATCCACAAAACTCTTCCTGAAATCAAATTATGTGGTTCTAATATTTTTTTTTAATGGGACCCGTTCTGAGTGGACAGAGAGGATTAGTATCCTCAATAAAAGAGCACAAGCTTGCAGCTTAACATTTATTTACAGGAATGTTAAAGTGGATGGTAATAGCTTGTAATGGCGTAACTGTACGGTAACAGCAGGGGCAGGTGTACCATCAGGATTTTGTTGGGGTTTAATTCACTCCTAATCAGGGTTATTAATAACCTCCTTCTGGACTAAAACAGAAGCGACATCCACTTCCCAAACTCTGCCATCAAACCACATCCACACCTGAGTGACAAACCCCATTACCGCCAATGGAGATGAATCACTGTGGGTGTGGGGTGGGACAGAGATCATTGTAAGTAATTGGTCATGAAAGCACACAAGCGGGGTCAGTCTGAGGTCGGCTACATACATCACCTGGATGTACGCCACCGCTACTCATTAGTGTTGTCTGCGTACCTGCGTGCCATTCACAAACACAGAGATGAGGGTTAACATACAAAGTAATTTCATGAAGTTGATTTTCTTCCATTGTAGCCATCTAATGAAATCTCTCTCCTTAGACATCTGATTACTCGGCTATGGCGTCTTTGGCTGGTGGACTGGAGGAGATGAAGAACAGCTTGGCCAATCAAACGGGAGCAGAACTGGGTTCCACTGTTGCAGGACATCAATCGTATCCACTTGTGTCCGGTAAGCAAACTACCTCTATCTTGAAAAAAAAACAACAACAACCACACACATACACAGTTTCAATTTTAAAAAAGGGACCCATTCCACCTAAGTCCAAATTGTGAGAGAAAATGTTGTAAAAAATTAGTAAAATAAGAAAATTACATTTTTATTTTTATGCTACGATGAAAAAAAAAATGCTAAAAAAAGAACTGCAACATGTAAATTCAGACTTCAGAGAAAAAAAGTCAGAATTGTGAGATAAAAAGTCACAATTGCCTTTTTTATTTTTTATACCGTGACAGAAACAAGCTTGTTTAGTGCACATAAAAAAGCTAAAAAAAAAAAAGAGCTTACTTTGTTTAGTGGATAAAAAAAGCATGAAGAATGCAAAAAAATAAAAAATAAAAAAATAAATAAATAAATAAAAAAAGTAAGTAGAAAGTAAGGCCTAAATTATTCAAAAAACACTGGAATGGAAATTGTTGGAACTGGAATCAAAAAGCAGACACTTTTGTCTTGCTAAGGCCAGTCTGAGATCTGTTAGGCTTTCTCTGTGTTATAGCTGTGTTAAACATGAATTAGAACCACCTGATTGTGGATCAGCTTGCTGTGGGCAGCTCAGAGGTGAGATGAGAGTGTTATCAGACCTGTTAAACAGTGCTCAGTGATTCAGATTCACACTCTATATCCTAAGGGACAGAGGGAGTGGATGGAGACCTGTAATTACTATATACACGTCTCGTTCTCTCCCTTACTGGCTCACTCCATTTGGGAGTAAGGGAGCGCTAATTAAGAGCTGCTTGGACAGGAGCCCTAACGAGGGAATCATGGAATTGGGATTTGTGGACCATCTGACAAGGTAGAGCGAAACCTGTACGTCTAGACTGTGAGTGTGTTTGTGCATGCACATGTGTGTGTGGAAGGAGAGAAAACCAGAATGAATTACAAATAGAGCTTGTCTCATAATGGACCATGTGAACAGACTATGGAACGGGTACCTCTTGTTTGCATAATGGCGCCCCCTATTGGCACAAATTAACATTTTATATTTACATTTATTATAACTAACAATTTTTATCAGTTTACAAATGATGCATTCATGTGAATACATTTATACATGAAATACAAAAATTATATATATCAACAAATATAAAGAGAAAGAATTTATTATTTTTTTTGCTATTTTTTATCTATCTTTTTTAGTTTATAGAAAAGGAAATGAGATCGAGAAGAGACACAAGTAGCCCCCTCTACAACACATATACCATTTTTTCCAAATGATTTTAGCTCTTTTTTGAGCAAGAAAATCTTTTCCTGTCTACCCTCTTTCATTCTTCTCTTTTCTGACAACGTCTCTCAGAGGACTAGGCCTTGTCTGTTCTTCCTCTGAAGAGTCCATCTCTCTCTGTCCCTTGCTGTTGCCCTGTCCACTGACCCAGAGTGGATTAGTATCCAGTCTTCACTAATGTCTTCCTGTCACCTAACATGGACAACTCCCTAACATGGCAACCAGCAGAACAGAGAGTGTGAGACTGTGTGTAACTGCATCAGGTCCATTTGTACATTTGCACTGGGGCATGTGGTCACATATGTTTTAAATGCTAAACATGCATTAATTACCAATATTTTGGTATGTTAATTCATGCATTGTTCATTGCTAACATATTGCTGAAAAGCTTACATTTGGTTGTTAATGGTAAGTTCCATTGTGATAACTTGCCTCAGAGCTTGTGACAGCATACCCCTTTTTGTATATTAAGCAATATCACTGCAGTTTGACCAAAGGCACGATATTTGAAAAAATGGCATTGATTGCGAGTATGACATTGCTTTTAGACAACAGGTTAATGAACAAGGTTAATATTCAATAACTTGAATTTTAGCGTAGACATGATATTGCCAGTTACTTTGTCTGTTATTTCTCCACATAGTAAAATAGTTCCAAACATTGTCAAATCAGAACTAACCATTGTGTTTGTCTGAACAACTTAAGTAGGTGGTGTTGCGTTTTTGAATGAATCAATGTTTATGAGCAAAACAGTGGCCGGATTCACGAAAATCTGCTTTAGAGAGAACTTAAGAAATGTCTTAAGATCATTTCTAAGAAGTTTGCAAGAATGTTCTCAAATACATTCTTAAATTACTTTGGTCTTATCTGATTGTATGGCAGTTCTTGCCAAAGACTCACTGAAAAACACCTCTAAGGCCATCTTTTTAAGCTGATCAGCAAGTCTTTGGCAAGAACTGTCATACTGTACAATCCTTAGTGTTTTCAATAAAAAATGTGTATATATATATATATATATATATATATATATAATTAGCTAGTATTAGCTAGCTCTCTCTCTCCTCTCCACCTGTAGCTGGTGTGTGGTGAGTGCACTGGCGCCGTTGTGCTGTGGCTGCCGTCGCATCATCCAAGTGGATGCTGCACACTGGTGGTGGTTGAGGAGAGACCCCCCACGTGATTGTAAAGCACTTTGGGTGTACGGCAATACACAATAATGCGCTATATAAATGCATCATTCATTCATTCATTCATTCATATTAGCTATGTACATTAGCTATGTGTTATGTTGTATTATTTAATATTTGAAACAACCCAATAAATTCATTAAACAGCTTAGTTTTGAGAATTTAAGACTAGTTGTATGTTATCCTAACTTTAAGAAGTTATTTACAGTGATTTTTAAGAACATTATTTTCAGGAAGTTTAATCTTTAGAACAATGGATAAGAACATTCTTAAGTGGTAATTTTGGGAATACAAAATATTGGCAGGTAACAAATGAACATTTTATATTTACATTTATGATAACTAACAATTTTTTTATAAATTTACAAATTATACGTTCATGCAAAGATATTTATACATGAATGCAGAAATTATATATACACTGCAAAAGTTTGGGATCAGTAATATTTTTTTATGTTTTTTAATGGAGTCTCTTATGCTCATCAAGGCTGTATTTATTTGATCAAAAATACAGAAAAAACAGTAATATTGCAGTTTCTAATATTGGTTTCCTATTTTAATATAGTTTAAAATATTTATTTCTGTGATGCAGCGCTGAATTATCATCAGCCGTTACTCCAGTATTCAGTGTCACATGAGCCTTCAGAAATCATTCTAATATGCTGATTTATTATCGGTGTTGAAACTGTTGTGCTGCTTAATATATTTTTGGAACCTGTTATTTTTTTTTTCTTTGATTCTTTGATGAATAAAAAGTTAAAAAGAACAGCATTTATTCAAAATAGAAATCTTTTCTAACAATATAAGCCTTTACTATAACTTTTTATCACCATTTAAAAATCAGTAAGAACATTCTTAAGTGTTTCGGGAATACAAAATGTTTGTACCTTAATACTTCATTTAGAAAATAAGAAGAAAAAAATAGCAGTTAAGAAGAATTTTATTCTTAAGAATGTTTTGTGAATTAGCCCAAGTTAAGTGAATGATTCAATCACTTGTTTGAAACAATGGCAACATTCATTTTGTTGTTCCCGAATGAATTAGCACTTTTGAATAAATCCGTTGACTCACTCAAAGACAGTCACTTGCCATTTTCTGTGCATCTTTTTATAATACTTATGAGTCTTTTTGACTGATATGTGACCTATGGCAACTCACATCTCATTTGCTTTATACCTGCAACTGCTGAATAATGTGTTTATCCAAAGGTTTATCCAAACATTGCGCAACAACTGATTGGTAAATTTCTCTTTCCACACTTTTCCCTCTTCCAATCACTCTTCTTCCTACATCCCTGTGTTATTCTTCACCTTGCCTCTGTCTCTTACACCTTCTCTCGTCTTCTCTATCACCCTTTTTTAATCTCTGATAAAGTATTCAGTTTCCCTCTTTGCCCCCCTCCCCCTCATAGGCTCTACAGAGGCTTAAACGGTGGCTGTGTTGAAGGGGATGGATGAACTGAGGGTGATGGTGTTTATTATGATGAATGGGCTGCAGTCTACAGATCAGCACCATGTGCAGACTGAGAGATGATTCACTCTGACAGCCATGTCATGTAGCCTAATACAGTTATACATCCATACAACAGAGAGAGAGAGGAGAGATAAAGCGAGAGATAATTAAATTTAGAAACTGCCCAATGATCATTGTGAAATGTACAAGTTAAATTTCTCATTAATATTATTATTAGTCTATCCTTGTTTGTTTTTAATTAACTCTAATCGACGATCTATAAGGTATTGACTGTTGTCACATGCACATCAGTTACCTGTGCCTAAAGAACTAATTTTGATTTCACTGACCTGATTTTCGTTTTTCGTTCCTTTGAATATGCCCCTTTCTTTAGTGAATCAGGCCTGAGGGAGACAGGGGCATGTTATACACTAACAGTAGAGACAACCAGATCCTGTCATACATCAGCGCATAATTATACCAGAGGCCCTATTACTGGGGCAAAGGCAGATTTGTGATCTAACATAAAGTGAGATGGCTGTATTAATCGGAATGGTTAAACGGGATGTCCCTAGTTTACCAAGCTCATAAGATGTCACTTATCTGATTTAATAAACTATAGCATTGATCCATGCTTCATTCACTTTGCAATGTGAACTCTTTCTGTATCAGCTTTTAAATGACAGTAGTCTTTAATTGATTTGTTTTTTTAGTAAGGATCATAAATGTAGGCATAATTAAAAAAAAAAAAAAACTGTTGAATAATAACTATCAAAACTAGAAATTAAGATTCTCAGAACGTTCTGGGAACCAAAAAAAAAAAAAATCGTTAACTGGGTTAATTTTGTTGGAAACTGTATTCATTTGCAATGATTTATTCACAAATCGCCAGTTCTGATTCCAAACAACTGACAGAAAACACATATGACATGACTGCTGAAATATTGCCAAGGAAAATGATTCTCAGGTCTCAGGTCTAATCTCCATTGTCAGTCAGTCATTGATATTAGAAGTATTTGAATGTGTCATTAATAGTGTACTGGGACACAGCGGTATTTCATTAAAAGTCTAGCGATGCCCCTAGTGGTAAGGATTTTTTAAGTTTTCTGCAGATTACATTGATACGCCAATAGCTGGCGACAAGTGAATCACTTTATAAGTGGTTCATTAAATCATGTATTATAAAGGATACATTTAAACCACTGATTTATAAAGGAAAAAACTGTTTTTAAGAGTGAGTCATTGATTCCTTCATTCTACCAATTTATTCAAAAACCCAGTTCATTCAAGAACGGCATTAATGCATATTGCTTGGAGATGAACAATGGTCAATTCTATTTTGGCTTTGTTTGTAACTTTTTCATATAATACACGAAGTAAATGGTAATACTGGATCTAAAATGTAAATATTTCTTGTTTATTAAACTGTTGTATAAAAGCAATATCACACTTGTGCTGTGAGTATGATTATCAGCTAAATCAAATCTATGCTTTATTATTTGTCAATGTTTTATATATTTCCATAGAGAAACTCACGACACATTTATGTGTTGACATCACAATAGGATATTTTTCAGTTTTAACTGTTTCCGCATCCAAACACTCTATCAGATCCCAAAATCCAACATCAAATGGTGCTAATATACACTCACAGTGCCATAGTACAACCAAAAATGATCCTAACCTTTATCTCCATAGCAAAATCTTAGCTAGCCAGACAGTGATTATTTATTAAAAAATTTTAAAATATTGGTGTCTGCAATGCTATCTCACTACCAATTCATACATATTTTACAAGGTGGCTAATTCTTGCGAATTCATATGACCTCGCTCATACGGTTTTGTATGTTATCTGTGAGTGGTTGGTTTAGGGGCGGTCATTCATAGGAATTCCTACGAATTTGCCACTTCTTAAAATACACGTATGTTTTTTCACAAAATGCACAAATTCGTACAAGCCAGGTCGTACAAATTCGTACAAATTAGCCCCCTCGTAAAATATGTACGAAATGCTATGAGATCAAGTTGGTGTTTGAGACACTGTAGTATTCACTGTGATTTTTTGAAAGCATAGTTTAAATGAGTGCTATAAATGAATAGTGTTCATAAACAGCTGTTGAAATCTTGGAGTAAAGGTTTGGACCCACAAACATTATGTCACAACTTAACAAGCAGATAAAAAAGGTTAAAGCCTAGTTTACTGAACAATTATAGATGAAATTGCTTCATAAGGGGTTGTGGTGATTGGAACGAGTTACTGAGAAGTCAGATCAATAAACTCTTCCCTATGAGGTTGATTCTATTCATGCTAGAAATGCTCTTTTTATCTTTACAGGTCGCGACCTGGCCAGCACCACGCTCCCTGGTTACCCTCCTCATGTTCCTCCAACTGGGCAGGGTAGTTACTCCACACCCTCCCTCACAGGGATGGTACCTGGTGAGTCTCACTTGCATACATGCCTGTCAATCAATTTTTAACTCCAGATACACAGACATAGCCTTTTTAAGTTCCCATCATACTAGGTTGAGTTCTTTGGATTTTTCTTTAGCATATTTCAGAAGGAGGGAGTGATGTTGAAAATAAGGGATAGGCTAATTTTCATACATGTGCCACCCTCATTCTTTCTCTCTCACCCTCTCCCGCTCGTCCTGCTGTAGTCACTTTCCCAATACCCCCTTTTCACCTCTGCTTTATTTCAGTTGAGGTCCCAGTGGGAGGGGGTCTTGTCTTTGCCACTTCCTGTCTCCCCCCATCTGCCAGGTTGACAGCACTCCCAGGGGGTTATTGGATGGGGAAGTGTGGGGGGGTGTTGGGTGGTTGGCAGAGTGTGGAGCGGGTGGACTGGCTTTGAGTCTTCAGCAGGAGTGGCTGGACTATTAGACCCCAGTCACACAGCTGTCCCTTCTCAACATCAGTAATTTGTTTTTAATGAGAATCATCACTGACCCTTGACTAATTCATTCATTCTCCTGCAGACTCCCTTGGCCTCCTTTCTTTTAGCTATTTTTTAATCCACAGGCCACTTCAGAATCACAAAAATACACATGAATTCTCTCACTAGGATATTCATATTCACAAACACAATAGCATGTAAATGGTTTTGAACACTGTTCACCTAGATGCATATGTGACTTTAAATAATACTATCTGATTAATTTTTTCTTGATCCAACATCATTTGAAATTTTGAAATTAACTGAAAAATACCTACCTATTTGTTATTAAAATAACGACACGGACCAAGAAAATTAAATATAGTAAACAATAGAACAAAAAAGACAGATTATTTCCATGTTTTTGCCACAAAATTACATTTTATTATGTACGGAAAGCACATACGCTCTCTCCCTTCCAAATGCACACACATATAGTACTGAAACACATGGAAACAGAATGCACAGAAACGTCGTGTTAGCGGTACTCTGGCGATTTTATCAGAAAAAATGTTTAGCAACTTAAAAGCTACATGACATTTCTCACTAGCAAGGTAATAACGGTGCTGGTCATGAAGCAGATGAACTTACAGTTTAGCTATAAGTAGAGACTCTGCTGCTGAACAAAAACCAGACGAATGTCTGAACAATGTTTTAAGGTGTGGTAACCGTATAAGCAGAATAATTGACTCCAGTCCAATGAATTATTAGAAAATAATGTACACCCGAGATATAAAGGCCACTCCGCTTTACGTAGTAATAAATCAATGGCCCGTCATCAATTATTCCTTACATATTTCACCAATTTTATATTCTAACCAAAATATCTTCTAAAAATATACCAATAAGCATTGGTAGGGAGCCTTTGAGTTCCTGTGAGCTCCTTTAAGAGAACAGAGTGTGTTTATATGATTACTACTATAGTGATTTTCAAGTTGAAATTGTGTAGAATTGTGTATGTGTTTTGGATTTTTACGTATGGGAGTCACAAATTTTATAGGGTCACTGAGCTAGTTTTGTTACACAAACCTGGCAAACCTGGTTAAGGGCTACCTGCTTTTTTGTGCTTATTGGTCACATTTAACAGTTATGAATCATATTTTTTGTTTGGTTAATGTCTTATTATTTAGGGTCACTGCTGAATAGTACTGGAGACTTGAAAAAAGTAGGAATTGTAGACCAACTTGTCTGACACCCTGCAGTATTTCAATATGTGGTTAGTTATTAAGTTATTAGTAAAATTTTTGGCCTAACAAAGGTTTTGTAATTAGAGTTGAATTGATTTTTAAAAAAATATTTATTAGAATGCATTTCTGAAATAAGATGATGCACAATACGATTGACAATAGACAAAAAAGTAGAATATGCAGTATACATATCCACATTCTGGTTATCAGTGGATATCAGTGTTTTTTTTTTGTTTTTGTTTTTTTTTTAAATATCATTATTATTATTACAGTTAGCAATATTTGCTGCTAAATGATGGTTTAAGTCTTAAATGTGACATTAAAAAAAAAATAAAAATCAATGCCTAGAAAAAAAAGCTGAATACTTTCTTCAGTAAGTTATATCTCTGGACCGAAAGAGATATATGAGATAACTTCTTGTTGCGACAAGCACAACAGATATATTTACCTCAGAGAAGAAAGTACATGGATTGTGTTTCATATCACATTTTTATTAATCTTGATTTTTCACAATTTGTGTGCTTTTCCTGGGCGAATCGGAGTGAATTGTGGCTCTATAGTATCTTGTGAACGTAGTTGTACACAGAGACAACGGTAAAGGTCAAGATATTTGTTAAATATGTTACATTTTGATTTGTTTTTCACCAAAAAGAAAGAAGGGCATATGGCATTAGAACAGCACAAGGATAAGTAAATGATGACTTTTTTGGGTGAGCTATCCCTTAAAAATGCATGGTGACACAAGTTGTTGTGCACATCTAATGATAGCAGAGTGTTTCAGAGTGTGGTTTTTTGCACAAAAAATAAGATTACCAATAAAGTAACAATAATAAAGATTGTAGAACATTTAAAAAGAATTTATCAATGATAATGGTACTAAATTAACTGTTTATTATGTTTTAGTATTTAAACAAAGTAGTATAAATTATATTGGTGTGTCATATCGACTAGAATTTCAATATTGGTGCATCCCTAAATTACAAAGTAACTCCCAACCTGAAAATTGAGAGAATGCAATGTGTGATTTAAAATATGGGGAAAACACCTATGAAAAAGCAATATGAAAAATAGCTTTATATTAACACTACATTGGGCCCTATTTTTAAAGACTTTTCTTACTTTATCAAATACTATTCTTGTTCAATGTGGCTTACCAACTAGCGAAATTAGAATTATGATGAAAAAAGCTAAACTTGGAGGAGGCATTTGCTTGCTTAGCTTCAGTATCGAGTGCAAGGTAACACAAGTGGATACAAGTGGAAACTCTAGTGTGACAAGACAAATAGAGTGGTATAAAAAAGCAAGAAGTGTGGGATGAAGGACTGTTCACCAACCCTTGTATCAACTCCCTGAACACAGACAAAACAAACCCAAGCCAAAACAACAACAACAACATGTCTCTTGTCGTGTCTCCAGTCTGTCAAGCTGGTGTCTCTGTCGATGCTCTCCCCGGTTGCCACAGTGACTCGTAGGGTCTTGTTGGGTCCCCTCTCTTCAGAGCAAGATCCGTAACCTTGTCTCGTATTTTCCTCCGACTGAATCGCCCATGTTTTCTCCACTTCTGACAAGCATTTATGACCTTGCAACCCATCTCTCTCGCTGGGGAGACCCCATCCCTCTTTTCTTCTCCATCCATAAGTCATCCCCCGCACCTTCACCAGCATCTTCCCTAAACAACCTGACATGCGGTAGTCGCTGTGGCGCAGAGTTGACGGAGGGGAGGTAACCATGCCAACGATCCCATCTAAAAGCATGCTGAAGGTTAAGGGTAGGAACAAAGCTTCAGACATGCACTTTAAATTATCCTACTTCATTTACCTTCTACTATTCTGCTTTTTTTCTGTGTTCATGAAGACACATTGGAATTCAATAAATTCAGCATGAAAATATTAAAATGAAGATTTAAAGCTTTCCTTTGACAGCGATATTCTCATGAAGCATGTTGTGTTCATGTACCCAAATTCTTTTATAGGATATAAAGTATGCATACTTTTTTTAATGTCAATGTATGCAAATCTCATTTTCTGTATAATTATATACTGTATATGAAGTAATATAAAATTACATAAAATATAAAGTTAAGTCTTAATTTGACAACACAAAGCTAAAAGTGACAAAGTCGCATTATTGTTGAAAAGGTTTGGGTTAGGAAGTTTTTTTTTTTTTGCTCAATTATTTGCTCTTATGCTCAATTATTTGATCAAAAAATACAGTAAAAACAGTAATGTTGAGAAATATTATTACAGTTTTAAATAACATTTTCTGACTATTTTTTTTTTTTAATATAATTTATCCTTGTGATGGCAAAGTTGAATTTTTAGCAGCCGTTACTCCAGTCTCTAGTGCTGATATGGTGCACAAATAACATTTCTTGTTGAAAACAGTTAAAACAGTTGTACTGCTTAATATTTTTGGCGAACACTGACTTTTTGTCATGCTTTTTTTTCTTTTTTTTTCTTTCTTTTTTTTTACATATTTCTATACTGTCACTTACTCGGCATTAATACATTAAACTGACAAAAAGAATTAATTAATTAAAAAAAAAAAAAAGAACTTATGTAGCCTCACACACAATAATGTCCCATTGGTCTGAAATTGGTCCCACTCTGCATTTTATATATCTTATTCTGTATGCTCTGATTGCTATTATTGTGTTTTTAGTGTGAACTAATAATAGTCTAAATATTGCTAGAAACTTGGAAACCATGTTTTTTTGTAACAGTTTTGTGATTACATTTGTTGCTAGCTGAGAAATCTTCACTTTTTCCATTTTATTGCCCTTTTCCTTCATTCTCTATACAAAAAATCAATACAATCAGTACACTGTAAAAAATGCTGGGTTAAATACAACCCAGCGCTGGGTGAATATGGACAGAACCAGTGATTGGTTACTATCCAGAAGGTTGGGTTAAACATTTAACCCAACTGCTGGGTCAAAACAGCCCAGTTGCTGGTTCTGTCCATATTTCACCCAGCATTTTTTAACAATACTATTCTCTTAAATGAGATAAGATTAACCTATAGGAACAATACATATTGTGTTGTTGCTTTACATAAAAGTTTTCAAATTAAGTTCACTTCAGTTTTGGTTAGGGGTAATAAATTCAAAATTATGACAACTTGTTCTCTCAGTTATCTTGAAATGTATAATGTGCTTTAAAGGCATAAACACAAAATGAAAATGTTGTCATCATTTACTTATCATACCTCAGAATAAAGAAATAAAAACTCATAAAAGCATTTTGAACAGCTTGTAATAAAACAGTTCCTGTGAGTACATTCATTTTATTCTATTTTAATGATATCAAAGTACAAAGAAAGATCATATTTTTTGGTTGAATTGCTTCAAATGCTCTCAGATATGATAGATTTATATATTTCACTTTCACTTTTATGGAAAATTGATTAGTAGTGCTTTTTAATTTTTCCCTGTATCTCCTCAATCCTCCTCCTACACTTTATCCCACAGTGTATTGCTTATTTCTCCTCTCCTTTTCCTCCATTCTGTTGCTTTCTCTCTTTCAGCAGGGGGGCTGACACACAGGGGAGGGGGGCACAAAACCAGCCAGGCAGAACCGACAGAGCGAGAGATGGAGCGAAAGAGAGAGAGAGAGAGAGCTGGGGCCTCTGATTTTGTGACAGCCAGCAAAGGGAAAGTGTTCCCCGGGGAAAGGGAGAACGAGGGAAAAGAGGGAGAGAAAGAAAGAGGGAGATAAGGGGAAAACTACACTGAAGCAATGGAGGAGAAAAAACTGTCACAAATCGACACTTCCACCTCGCCAATTGGACCTTTTAGGCTCATACACACTACATACACAGTACAGGATGTACTTTCAGATGGAAGAGTTAGAGCAATTGTACATGCATATCTAACATATTGTCTTTTCTTGAATTTTAGGAGGAGATTTCTCTGGCAGTCCTTATTCCCATCCGCAGTATTCAACATACAATGAGTCTTGGAGATTTGCAAACCCCAGTCTACTAGGTAAAAGCTTGAGCTGAAGCACAAATATATGTACAATGCAGAATACTTGCTCTCTTAATGGTTTTAAATATATAATAATGTATTTACAGTAACGCCTTAAAAGGAACAATTCAACCAAAATGAAAATTGTCATTATTTACTCGCCATCATTTTGATGCTAATTTCTTCATCAGAATAAAAATCAAAAAGTTAATTGTGACTTTATCTCCCAATTGTGATTTTATATCTCACAATGTAACTATTTATCTCCCAACTATAACTTTACATCTCTTCATATGTAACAGTTACAACTTTATATCTCGCAGTTAAACGTTTAACGCAATTAAAACAATTTGTCCTCATCTGCAATTTTATATTTCATTGAACTGGCGCCACGACTAGTTACAACTCATGCAAGAACCAATGTATGTAAATTCAATTTTAGGGTTTCAGTGAAGGGGGAAATTGCTCACACAAATCTTTTGTACAGCTTATAATTACTGTATCATTAAAAAAAGTCATTAGTAATTGAAAGTATTTGAAAGAAAGTAAATATTCAGCAAAGATGCATTAAATTTATCAAAATTGACACTAATTTATAATGTTACAGAATATTTCTTTTTTTAAATAAATGCTAAACTTTTTTATTTAACAAAGAATCCTGAACAGCTATATCTAGGTTTTCACAAAAATATTAAAGCAGCACAGTGTAACATTTAGTGTGTTTACATGGATCCTCATAATGCGATTATAATGGAATTTTGGCAATACTGCCATTAAACTTTACCTAATGTAAACAATACTTTGATCAAAATAATGTGATTAAGCTCATAACTGTAGCAAGCATAATTGTATGAATATATGTGGCGTTTACCAGTTTATACAGGAATGCTTTAATCACGTTCTTATAGTTCTGACCCAAGTACGCATGTGCTTGAACGCACACGGATGCCGTATGTTGTTCACACAACTTCACGAATGAACTCCGTGACATTATTCTGAAGCAGGCCTGGTTCTATGCGGATGCTCAAATGAAAGCAAGAGCACTCTCAGTTGAGGCTGCAATAGTAGGATATCGGCAAAACAGATTCGGCAAAAGATCTAGTGTGTATTCATGTTTGCACTCAGGAGAGCTTCTAAGGTTTCTATTTACAATGTGTTTTTGCAGCATTGAGCAATGTAGCCAATCACAGACAGTTGATTTCTTGAACGCAATGGCCAATCAGAGGTGTTTCAGTTCAAGCGTCCCTTCACTGCTCAAAACACAGCTGTTTCGTTCAGTGCTGAGTTCTGCAAGCTTGCGAATTCTCTCATTATATCAAACAAAGTGTAGACACAATGTAAATAATAGATTCATTGTGCATTGTAGAGAGATTCATTGATTATAATGGAACTTTGTGGGATTGCTGTGTTGCGATGTTCATCACGGAGCCGAATAACCTTCCAATAGCCAACGTCTATAGTCATGTTTTACATTTGTTTTACATAAGTGGCCAGTAACATGCCTAATATGTGAGTTCATCATTTATAGTCACATTTCTAAAATAACCTCATTTGCTGTGAATGATAAACTTACTGATTTAAGTTGTTGTATGTGTGTGTACTTTGCAGTGTTCCAGCAGGAGTATGGTTCTTTACTGGGCTCGGAGAGGGCAGCTTCATCGGGTCTATTTCCTGGTCAAACCCCACAACCTACAGGTACATAACACCCATGCTATCAGAGGGGAATGTGTGGGTGGGTTGATGTTTGAAACATTGTCGGTTAGCTTGCCATATGTGTATGTATGTATTTATAGTGCACAGAATGAGCGGTTCAGAAGAACCTGCCCCAATCAGCAAAACCTCAGACTGACACACCAGTCAAAAGCAAGGTGAAGGGGCATTGGCTTAAAAACAGTTATATGTGTGTAAGAGAGCCACAGAGCTGACCTTAACGTTCCCAATGGAGAAGGGATTCCTTGGAGATTTCATGAGCTTTTTGCTTTGTGTGTCAAGAAAGAGACCCTGATTTGACAGACATTTGACAGTGTTTGTGTGAAGTGCACTATTAGGGCTTGACTATATATATGGATTAAAACATTTCTACTGTAGATTCAGAATATTTTAGGATGTTAAAATTGAATGTAATGCATTAAGAATTTAATCATTTTTATAATACAAGGCATAGCAGTAAAAAATATTTACCTACATACAATTAATTGCTTGTTAACTTGATTTAGGTAAACATAACTGGTTCACAAAAAAAATTAAGTTTAAAGCATAAGAGCTATTGAAATTTCTCTGCCTTAATGCTCCCAACTTAGTTGTGACTTGTGAGACAGTATTTATTTCCTGAAAATGCTTGTTAATGTTTTCATATTGGGCTAAAATCTAAATTCCTAAATTCTAAATTCCCCCCAAATTTCATTTTTTTTTTTTTCCTGGGATTTCTTTCAAATCTTATTATACTTGTGGTGTAAAAATTGGTTATAAATTTTTCATTATGCTACATTATTACCAAATATTGGATTCAATCTTTTTGTCAAATTAAATCTTTCAGTTAGCACAGGTTTTATATTTCTTTTTGGAATTGAATGTTCGTAGGTCTTATTGATCTGAGCTTATGTATCTCAGATTTGGAGTTAACATCAGTGAGATCTTGATATACTTCACACTCTCAAACCCTGTTTTTACAGCAACACAAAAGCCACTTAATCACACTCACATAATCTTTATTTCAAGTGAAGACAAACACACCCATCCACCACATTTCTCACAATTTCAAACTCTTTAACTCTGGCAACTAAGACTAAGCAGCACAGCTGTCCCTCTACTCTGTTATACCCTTCGCTCATGCCTGCTGTCTCAGTGTAATAAAGAAAAATACTTCCTGCTAAAACTAACTATGATACTAAAGACATTTCATCTTTGAGGGGTCCATCAGCACTTAATGCCAACACATACTGATCAAGATGAATCATGTGTCTTATAGAGCAGAAATGGTCTTTTCCCAGCAGAAACTGAGCTGATGATGGTGGTGTCATTTCAAATAAGAGGAAGGGTGACATGATTGTGGGGGACTTGATAAATAAAAAGGACACTGGGCTGTACATCCATCATCCTGTGATCATATTTATTCTTGGTAATGAATTCATTGCTTCTTATTTAGGATTTATCTTAATGTGATTTGAGATCAACAGCCGTTCAAGACCATTTTAAGTGGAGGGAGTGGTTATAAAATAATATAGTGCTACAAACAGGAGTTCATATGGTTTAAAATAATATATATATAACATGACACATGAGTCATATAGCCTATAATACCATTCAAAAGTTTGGGGTCAGTTAGGATTTTTAAATGCTTAGAAATGAATGCTTTTATCAAGAGTGACATCAAAAAGACATTTATAATGTTACAAAAGATTTCTATTTCAAATAAATGCTGTTTTTTATTAACTTGTATTAATCATGTTGTATTAATAAACTATATATATATATTGTCCATCAAATCAGCATATTAGAATGATTTCTGAAGGATCATGTGCCACTTAATTTATTGGCTGCTGCCATCACAGGAATGAATTACATTTTAAAATGTATTAAGAAAACAAGTTATTTTAAATAATTAGAATTGTATTTCACAATATTTGATCAAATAAAGAGAACTCCTCCCATTTGAGCTATTTAAGTGTTAGCTTCCCAATCTGATGACTGACAAATTTGTTTTTCATATTCCTTGAAGGATCTCCATACTACTATAGTGCAGCCACACGGGGAGCAGGAACGGCTGCCACAGCAACAGCCACTGCCTATGACCGCCACTGACCAGCTGGACAGAGAAGAGGAGGAACGGTGGAGGAGTGGGCGAAACAAAAAGAAAGAGGAGTGAGAACGGATTGCTAGCAGCCACACAAGACTGTCTACATATGGAAGAAAAGCAATGAAGGAGGAGCAGGAAGGAGAAAGAAAGAAGAGGTGACAATGTTTTCCTGCCAATTACAATCAATGGTCCAATCAGTAGCTTCAGCTGATGTTTCTAATTTCTGTTGATTAGTGGAAAGTATTCAACCCATTCACCTGTATCCCTGTGGTCTCAGCTCACACTAAATCTGTTATTGCTTTGATTTATCTTCTGTCATTAAAGCCTTGCTTATCCTATCGTCTTTGCATCTCTATGCAGTCTGTTCTTAGAGATGATCAGGAGTTGGGAGTTGTTACCAGACAATCTACTAGTGGCAGCTTGAGATGACCTACATGATTTGAGTTCATTTTTTGAGTTCATGTGAATGTGGCATCATAATCTGTGGCAGACTTATAGTCTGCTAAAGCCATGAATTGTTTTGGAGAGAACCTAACGTATCAAGCGAATGGAGATTTAATAGAGTTGGACAGATAACTCAGGTCAGAATATTGGCATTATTTACATTAAAATTAGCCAGCGTGAAGGACAGACCCATTTCACTGTTGATCATGGGATGCTTCCACTCGAAAATGTAGCATAATTATGGTAGGTTTAGGAGATATTTTACTGGAAGATGCTGAAATCAGCCTTGATGCGTAAGCACAAGAATACTTGAGCCCTCTGTTGTAATCTAGGAACCATTTGGACATAATGGACTCCTTATAAACTGAATTACACAAAAATGGGACTGTTTTGTGATTCAGTCATTGTGTAATATGTTGGAAAATTGCAGCATGATTTAAATGTTTGAGCACTGTCGTCATGAATGAGAGCATCAGTATTTTAAAGACTCCTCTCCTTCCTCTATGTAGATAAATACTATTTACGTATGTACAGAATACCCTTATTCAACTGTACATTAGTAAGATTTATAGCTATTTATGATGGAGAGTAATATATATAATTGTGTGTAAAAGTTTACTGCGGACAAATGCTACTGCTAGCTAAAGATGTTGCTGTCGATTACGTAGCTGGTTCTCTTTTTAAACCCCCGATGTTTCATTCCAAACACAAATCAGTTGCAATTAAAAGAGCTTGCTGGCATTGAAGCACTGACAAACTTTTGTAAAGTCGCTCCTTTTTATAAAGGGAAAACCATTAGCGATACTATTTCCCCAAACAGGAAGTGATGTCATCCTGTCTGTCCCTTCAAATCGTATCCTTAGCCTCCCCAAAGATACTCAACAGTAGTGCAAATAGACACTCTTTAAAGCACAAAGTGACAAATATGTTATCCAGAAATGGCTTTTTTTTGTCCACGCTCTTTCTCTCTGAGGGGATTTGTTTTTGATTATTCCATTCATCCATACTGCGCCAAGACAATGCATGAGACCAAGGTGGAGGCCTTACCAAACTCTCTATGTAGCAACATCATGCTGTACATTCTTCCCGTTTGTCTGTCTGAGATATCCTGTACATCTATCACTTACAACGACAAGAGCTTTTGATATCATTATTGACTGATATATTGATATCTATCTTTAGATTCTAGTAGATGAGAAAAGACAAAACGTGTGCTTTATTTAGCTATTGTCTGTGATGAGTGTTCCCAGTTCTTGATTTTCTTGCTTTTCTTTTTCAATACACTGTGCATTGCTGAGTAGCTTTCGAAAAAGGAGAACACTGTAGTTTTAGTAGTGAGTCACAAGCACCAAAACTTTGATGTGAAATAAGAAAAAAATGACAAACCTATGAATATATATATATAGAAGTTGATAGTTTTTATGTTGTTGCTCTGGACTGTAAAGTAGTAATAGGATTACATTTGTTTGTAGACAATAAGTTGCACGTTATGCAACTCTAAAGAAACCCTTGATGCCATTCACCACTAATGACTACTGGTGAACTTTGATCTTTTAAACTTTTAGTCAGAGGCATTATGAACCTGAAGTACACCAGCTGAAATCAAGGACAGTGCCTTCATTTTTCTACCGAGTCATCCAGAATGACCACGCGTCACTAAATTGCAAAATTGTCTGTAACGAGATCACAGTTTGATCAATCAATCAACAAACAGATGCCACTACCCATCATTTTAGCAGCATTTTTTACATGCAAATATTACAATTTATTTAAAACCTCTCTACTTTAATCCAACAGGAACACCCAGAATGTCCATTTAAATATATATATGTATATATATATATATACTTTAATCCAACAGGATGGATTAAAGAAATTCCTGTTGGATTAAAGTAGAGAGATACAAATGAAATACACACACAGTCCTTTTGTCCTTCGTCGGGTCGTGAATATGCCACACCTCTCCATTGACATGATCAAAACCTGCTGCACCAGCAAAATCGAACACCCCTTTCTCTTTTCCCATCCCCTTTTATTTCAATTTCTTATTTCCACCCCCACCACCCTTTAACTCCATTTGCCTCTCGGGTGCACCTTTAATCTCATCGGATCTTCCTAACCCCTTCCTCCAATGCCATCAGGATTAGAAATTCTACAAGTTGGCTATTGATCACCTTTGTGAAAATTCCCTATTTTCTCTGAGTAGATTACGGTTGGTATATTTCAATTTTTTAATAGGACATATACCAACTTCATAAATATTGTTTATAAAGCACCTCACAATAATAGCAGTTAATTATGTATGCATCCATGTTTTCCTTTGCACATTTCAGTTCAAAAACATACATTTTAAGTTATAAGCAGCATACATAAAAAATCTTGATTTAGATCACTGGCAGACAAGTTCAATTAATTTGTACTATTTTTCTCATTCTCTGTCATTCACAAAAAAGTGGCAAAACAAATTCCTGCCTTTCACTTACACCTTAAAACAAAGCAATTTACTTTCTAAATATGGTTTAGTAAGGACTCCATATTTAAAATACTTTCAAAGTAAAGGCTGAGCATCATAAATGATACACAATTATCCAGCGAACAACCCCCAATTCATTGATAGTGTCCCACTGTTTTCATCGGTTCAAATCAAAATATTAGAATATGTGAGACAAATGCTATTTGACTTCACTTCATTTTCCAATTTTTCCAATTTATAAAAACAGGAATATTCGATAATATTTGGATTCTAAAAGCGGTACATCCAAATCAACATTAAAGGTTTCCCAATTTGAAAAGCAGACTTAAAAATAAATAAAAACAGAGGACTTGGTTATCACCTTATTGTGGCCTTCTGTGTACAATCGGAAGCTCCTTCTGTAATTACTTGCTAATAGTTTCTTTCCCAAGGGGTTCATAAGTATTTTTTACTCAGTTTTTGAAGTAAAGATTAAAGATTTTAAGAAAGTTTGAAACATTTTGACGAATTTGATAACAGCAATTAGTTCAATTCAAAGAAAAAAAAAAAAAGAAAGACAAAAATCAGATCAATAACATATCTGTAGCATCCACCAAAGTTAGAGATGCCCGGTTTAAAAGTATTTTCTGGTGATCATTGCAAAAATATACAATTTATGAAATAAACAACATGACAGAAAGATGTAGGCAACAGATGTTTGCAACGAGTAAATGAATGAACTGCTTCTTTAAGAAATGTGTATGTTTTTTATTGAATTTTCTAGTAGTAAAAAATCTTGGTGTTTTTCTCTGCGTGTCGTGTGTTGTCTTAATATTTGAATGTATTTACTGCAGAACAAAATTTGCCAAAGATATCATGCCACTTGATTTCAATCTTTTTGGTTCTTCATGACTTATATCTTCATTTTATTAAAATCTGTCCACAAGCTGGAAATAAATGTGATTTGATATTGATTTTCTAATGGAAATTAAATTGTTATTGTTATATTATTATTGTTATTATTTTTATGATGGTGATGATTTTTGTTTATTTGTTTTACTGTCATTCAGGGTTATTCAATTGTCTGGCATTCCTCCTAATCCCTGATACAGGGTCATAGGCTACTCTGTGTATGTGCATATGAGTGAATGTTGTTTGTGTATTATCAATTCACGTATGTTGTAATGTGAAACTAAGAAGTAATTATTTGTAAATATTGGCCATAATTTTATTGGTTCATCAGAATAAAAGTAATTTTTTAAGTTCACAGGTTGTATTAGTATTGATCAAAAAACCTTGACTTTCATCACATGGGTCTTTCCCCAGTTTATATTGTCATTTCACACATAGAGGGAAGTGGAAATATATTACATATATAATATTCTATAAAATATGGCATGGGGTTGTGAAATTCCATTATCATGATTATAATGTTTAATATTCATAACTAAATTTAAGAAGTTGACAGAGTATGACAAATTTATATTAATTTTAACATTGTAACATACTATATTAATAAACACATGACTAATGATTATTTATATATGACATATTTTAATATAAATGTCATTCGCATGTGTTTTGTCTGTCGTTTTGCTTAAAAGAAGCAATGAGGTTGTATCGCTACAAACATCAAGAGTATAGAACTGGATAGGATACAGGTTTCATAAACCTAATTAAAGAAATGCTTTCAAAGGCAACAAATGCAGTGTTTCTAAACAAGATGAGACTGAATTAATCCACTTCTCTCTATAGAACTGCATAAACACAACCTCCCTACTTTGTGAGAATGGAGCTTACCAGCGCTTCACTTTTGGCTGGTGGCCTGGTCCACAGGAGGTCTTAACAGGGGGTGATAATGGACCACAAGCTGCAGTACAACAACAACACCCCACACACACATGAAAAACAGCTTCAGCCCAGCTGGATACACACTCAGCACCAGCTGGGATTTGGTCGTGTGCCAGTTTACCATGTCTCGCACACACATTCAGTAACACAGTCTTGGGTCATTGCCTGAATACCTAGTTTGCCAGGTTGGCACTTGCAATATTTTGGCACTTGGGTGCATTCCCAGATTAGAAGCACAGTGGCAAACTGTTATTTCTGCAGAGCTTGAGTCTCAGCCAGATAACATGATGAATGAGCACTTCAAAGCAGAGGAGTTCCTCAGGTGTGTACATTTTTTACTTTGGATACAGTGGATCACTCTCTCCTAGCAGCACTTTCAAAAGCTCATTATCATCTGGAAATTACTCGCCTAAATATGCAGTTGTGTTCCACAAAACCTTATACATAACTCCCAGATTGTTTCTCTGAACCAAGTCAACAAACCTTTTCTGATTTCTAACAGTTATTCACTCAGGGGATACTTAAAATATAATGGGCAATAACCAAAGCATGATAGTACCATCAGGTGAATATCCCTATTGATGATATGACTGGTGACCAACATATGGTGTGTTGTTAACGCCGGTCTCCAGCAAGGAATTTTATCCCCATTAGGGGACACATAAATTACAAATGAATTCCAATTGGTCAAAACATGCTCATAAAGACATGATCACTTTAAACAACTGAGCGCATCAAACACAGTAGTAAAAAAAAAAAAAAAAACCTGGAATGCAAGAAAGATTGAAATTCTGTTTACCATATTTGATTAGCTCTAGGCTATGTGCACTGATTAAAGTTTGTATCTAAATAAAACTATATCAGAATCAGAATCAGAATCAGCTTTATTGCCAGGTATGTTTGCACATACGAGGAATTTGTTTTAGTGACAGTAGCTCCACAGTGGGACAGAATGACGGCGACAGGACAGGACACAGATAATAATAATGTACAAATATACAAAATGGACAGTATGCAAAATAGCACAAACACAATATACAAAAAAATAGACAATTCAGTATGTACAGGTATGTTAGGTGCAAATTTGAAATGTAATAAGTATGTGTGTTAAATAAAAAATAAAAATAAAAAGTAGATAGTGTTGTGTGTTTCATGTTTATTGTTAAGAGTTCAAATGTTCATGAGATGGATTGCCTGAGGGAAGAAACTGTTCCTGTGTCTGGTCGTTCTGGTGCTCAGAGCTCTGTAGCGTCGACCAGACGGCAACAGTTCAAAGAGGGAGTGTGCTGGATGTGAGGGGTGCAGAGTGATTTTGCCAGCCCTTTTGCTCACTCTGGATGAGTACAGTTCTTGGAGAGTGGGGAGGGTTGTACCAATGATTCGCTCAGCAGTCCGGACTACCCTCTGTAGTCTTCTGAGGTCAGATTTGGTAGCTGAGCTGAACCAGACAGTTATTGAAGTGCAGAGAATGGATTCAATGATGGCATTGAATCCATTGATTTGCTTTAAAGTCTGACATTTGTTCAGAGTTTAAAGCAAACACTTCATTCATATATTTTTATGATGCTTTTGTGTACTGTTTTACAGTTCAATAAACAATAAATTAATATTGATTAGGGGTGTAACAGTACACGTAACGTATTCATCCCAAAACTTTTTGGCACAGGTCTTTCGGTTCGGTACACATTGTGTACCAAACAAATGGCATTGTAACCAATGTAGGAGTGGAACTTCACTGGAAACTTCCAGTTTTATATAGTTACTTTTGATAAGAAACAAAGTTTCTTTCGAATTATGTCCTTTTTTTCAGGAAATTCAAATGAATGCCGTTTTGACGCTCTTTGATGTGGCGAGACAGATCACTGTATAAATGCCTCAGTTCAAACAGCAGCACAGAGCGTTATCATCTCTTCCTCTTTATTACTATTTTTAATGCGAAATAAACATGAATGAACATCTCATGCCTCATGTAATCACTCAATAAGTGTTTCAACCAAGGAAAGACGTCAATAAAACAGCTTGTAAACAAAATGTCACGTAGCATTTCATTTACCTCAGGCAAGTCATCAGTGTCCACAGCTTATTAGTTTGGTAAACCAATTTTTTCATGCAGTTTGTTAAGTAAACCACTGTTTAAGAAGAAAAAAAAAATGTTTAGGCCTAGTTTATTCTCCCTGTTGTACTGAAACTATACCGAACCGTGACGTCAAAACCGAGGTACATACTGAACTGTCATGTTTGTGTACCATTACACCCCTAATATTGATCATTACATTTTTAGCTTGTTACGTGCTCTGTCAACAAAAATAAAAGCCAAAACGGATCACACCATAGTAGTCATGCTTTGTTCCTGAATGAATCAGTTTTAAATTAAAAGGTTAAGTAAACGATTCAATTATTCACTCACTTGATGCCCTTACTTGCGTAACAATGTAAGCTGCAGAAGGAGTCCCTAAAATGTACCAACTGATGAAAAATCCCAGGTTTCAAGTTAATAATTATATCATGGTTCCTCCAATGACGTGTATTTAAAGTGCTCGGCATGCTTTAGTAAATATGGAGGGGGAAACCATATATGGATGCTATGTCCACATTTGTTAATTACATCCACCCCACACAAGACTTAATAAGACACAGGGAGCTATAATTGAGAGCATACACCAATATAAAGATAAATGTAATTTAGAACTGAACTTTAGTCTACAGACTAAAATGAATCATCTGTGTTGGACAAATTTTCTTTCCCTTTATTAGACTAGCTCCTTCAAGCCTGATTAAATAAATAATCATGACATTTTTATTTTTCCTGTCTATTTTTTTGCTCTTGCTCTGCGAGAAGAGCGCATGGGAGAGATAGCCATTAGAGGGCCAAGAAGCCATGCAAATTAACGTCACTCACAGAGCAGCTACTTCTGTGTGTGTGTGAGTGGAAATGGAGGGTGCTGGTAAGGTAATTGTCTTATTAAGACAGAGGAGTGTAAAGCTGACGTGCAGGTGAAGACTCTTGCAAGCACACACATAGACGTACACAGACGCTTACATGAGGACGCACATGTTCTCTCCCCCTCATACACAAGCAAACACACACACGCTTGAAGAATCGGAGACACTTGATTACTAAGAGTTGTAGTCTCTTTTTCTCTCACATTCACACACGCTGGCGGTGGGCCTTAGGGGAGGCTAAGAGGTGAACAGTCATTTTCAGGAAAGTGAACTCCCCACAGTAATTAGTTTAGAAAAGTACTAGCTCTTATGTAAAACTTTTTATATTGCTCAAGAAGTTAGTTGGTAAAGGTCTTTCGATATATTCTGCAATTGTAAGATAAAGAAATTCTCTGGTAAATTAAAAAGTATTTGGGTTGAGGGCAAATGATCGTGTTTCTGTGGTGAACCATCTCTTATGAGTGAACCATCTCAACAAAAAGACTTTATATCTCACAGTGTGACTGTATTTCTTCTTTGAAACTTTATCTCACAATTACTTGAAGGTTTTTTTTTTTTTTTTTTTTTTTTTTTTGCAGATGTAGAAAGAGGTTTCCATAACCAACAGTGCATCCAAGTTGCTTTTTATCAGCACATGCACTCTCTGGAAATCAAACTCACAACCTTGATGTTGCAAATATGTTGCAAAAATTAAAATTCTGTCAACATTTCATGTGCCATAGAAGTAGTCATACAGGGTTGGAGTGACATTATTGTAAACAAATAAAGAAGCAATTACAATAAAGTCACAGTTAATGTTGTACTATATTTACTCTGAGGTAGGTCTTTCTCCTATGCAATTTTATATGATTGGAGTGTAACCTCCCCTTTAAATGTCTCTGCTCAGTGGGTCACCAATGTTGATATTTGGTAGAATATACGTTTTAATATCAGGTGTCCAAAACTCAGTCAATTGTCAATGTCTAATGTAGCTGACGTTGCTGTTTTATTGATTTTAAGTAACCAAAATTTAATATTTCCAATGTTGGAGGCTGACACGAAGCCAACTTTAGGTTTTGATGTAAACTTGATTTTCATTTCCAACAAAATTCAACATCTGTCCAATGTTGAAGGTTGATGTCAACCTGATTTTCAAACAAAATTCAATGTTTTTCCAATGTTGGACTTAGTGAATGTATACTGACTGTTAGACTAAATGTAAAACTTGCAGTCTGTAAAATGGGAAGAGTGAGTCACATGATGCAAAAAGCATGCACAAAACAGACAGACATCAGTATCAGAAGTATCTCCAAAGTGTCTCTAAGACACATGGAAAATGTAGATTGATTCAAACATCAGCCATTTGCTAAAGGGATATCTGGGGACACAGAGCATCTTACAGTGTGCATTGTGGTTTAATATGACATGAGTGGCCATTAAGAGTTTACTGTTGTCCTGCTTTCACAAACACAGCCTTCACTCTCCTCTCATAGCCCTCTGCTCCTTTCTTATTTCTAAAAATGCACGTCAGAGTAAGTTTTGTTCAAGTATGTGAACATTTGTGTGCACATTAAAGGGTTAAAACAAATGTTGATCTAATCATCTAACTAATGCTCCAGTGAGCTGTACAATTTCTTCATCTTTTCCTATGCCTGTAAAACTGACACTCATGACGAGTTGGAAAAAAGAAAGGGGGGAAAAAGAGGAGAGAAGTGAGCTGACAGGCAAAAGACCCTCTCATCCAGCTGTCTGACCCCCCTCTTTGCTCTCTCCCTCTGTCTCTCCCAGAGGGTTTGTCCTTCTGGTCTCGTCCATGATGAATGGACCTGTCGAAAGAAACTCATCCTAGACCCAATTAGAGACAGAGAGAGAAAGAGAGAGGGCTGAGGGAGAATGAGCAAGAGTAAGAGAGAGTGACAGCGAGATCCCAAACTCAAGTAAGCTATATGCAGGCGAGAGCCGTGTTATTTTAGTCTATTCTCCCTTTCATAGTAGGGTTCCTATAGTGTTTCCTACACTGCACTAGACTGCAGTCTGAATTCATTTACACACACATGCACAGACAGATATATCCCAGACAGACATATCTCACAACAATGTACCACAGTAACCACAGTTTCCGCCAAAATACCGTACTACAGTTACTACAGCAGGGTTTTCAAACTTCTTGGTGCTAAGGACCACCAAAATCACTCTTTGTGAATCATCTCCATAAATATAAAGACAGTTATATATTTTCATGCAACATTTGCTAAATTACATAATTAAGCCAGTTATGTAATTCAGGAAACAATGCATGAAAATATTTAATTCCCTCTATGTATTTTGGGGGATTGCAAGGAGATCATCAGATTTTGGGAGTTTATGTTGTTTACTTATACTGTACTGAAGCTAAAGCAAATTATCATCATATTTAGCTGACAGTGTATCTGTCTGCACACTGCTTGTGTAATGTTAGATATATAAACCTGGAGAAAAATATTTGAAATTTAAATATTTGAAATTTTCACAATAAATGTTTTATTATTGTTACCAGCCCTTAGAATGTAAAACCAAACAAGAATAAACGTAGGCTAATGTGTTTTCAAAAAATAAATAAATAAAAAAATAAAAAATAAAAATAAAAAAATAAAAAAATAAAAAAATAAACTAAAAACACATTGCAAAATCTTTCCATTTTTTTTCTCAAGTTTTCCATGTTAGTTCCATAGTGTAGTAACAATTAGATTTGCTGAATCCATTTTAAATATGTATTATGGATATGAAATAAGTGTCTTTTGATTAGGATGTTTTCTTTTACTTTTTAAATATTTTCCCCTAGAAATAAATCAATTAATTAAATTAAATATTAAATAAAACATTATTTACCCTAGTGAAAAAAAATAAAATATACTAAGATGTATTTGAAATACATTTGTTTCATACTAAGTACAAATACTTATATTTATTTAATACTTATTAAATATTTATATTCATATTTAAGACTTAATAAAAATACCTTGCAATTGTACTTTTGCTATACTAAACTGGTATACTTAAAGTCTGCTAAATTGGAACAACTAATTTTGTACTTAATGCACTTTAATTGTGCGGAAGTAGTGCTGAAATCCAACTAAAGATATAGTGAAGTATATTTGATTGCACTAAAGTTGAACTATTAGTAGTATTCCAAATACAGTTTAATTATCATTTTTATATCAGTAAGTCTTGAGCGATATGTCAGTAAATATGTTATATGTTGGATTTAAACTATACTTAGTATGAAACAAATGTATTTTAAATTTTTTTTTTTTAAATAGGGTACTTAATATATTTTTATCTTTACCTTTAGATATGTCCCAAGAGGTATAGGTTTTGTCAGACCGAGCTAACTTATGGGAACAATTTCCCCAAAGTATAGCTAAATAAAGCCAGACACAAAGACTCTTGCACACATCGGACACCTGAAATAGCCACCGGGAGCATTTCGTACAGCAGTGAATAGAGGATTTTTCCTTGATGCTTCTCAATTTTCTCTGGGCTTTTGTTGTTTTGGTGTGTTTGTTTCCTGCTTACAAGGGGAGACTGTGTGAGTGTGTGTGAGTATTAGTGTTCTGTAGCTCAAAGGCACACACAAACACACACACACACACACACACACACACACACACGCATTTACAAAGCCCTGAAAGAGGTCTTAGGACTTTAACCTTGTCGGTTTAAGCTGTAATGTTACTGACAAGGAGAGAACAGGAAGAGAGAGTGAGAGAGAGAGAGAGAGAGAGAGATAGAGAGAGAGATAGAGAGAGAGAGAAAGAAACAGAGAATGAACCCAAAGAATTGGAGGGAATTAAAAGATACATCCTTTTTAACACATTCAAAATAATTCCCCACTTGTATGTTAAAACAAAAGGATATACACTTATAAAATCCTTTAATACTGTTCAAATTTATGGTTTAAAAAAAAAACAGTGAATGGTAAAAATAAATTTGGTCAAACTTTATTTTAAGGTCCAATTCTCGCCATTAACAAACCATTAACTATGACTTTTACCTCAATAAACTCCAAATTTGCTGCTTATTAATAGTTAGTAAGGTAGTTGTTAAGTTCAGGAATTGGGTAGGATGAGGGATGTAGAATATGGTCATGCAGAATATGTGCTTTATATGTACTAATAAACAGACTATATGTTAATAATAGGCATGCTAATAAGTAACTAGTTAATAGTGAGAATTGGTCCCTATACTAAAATGTTACCAAAAATATTCTAGGCATTATGGGATGGCTTTTTTGTTGTCTATAAATTTCACAATCCGTAACTACATACATATTATTATATAGTAATATTTTAATGTCAAATCATGTACTACATGAGATTTGTTATTTTACTATAAATTAGCCTATATAATAGGCGATTAATACTAATTTTTACTAATATAATATAAATATCAGAGAAATATATGAGAATGTATAAATAAATGTACAATACTATACATTTTCTATATTTATTATTAACTTTTTTAAACAATATTTTGCAGTAAAATTACATGTATTGTCCTGTTAAATCTAATATATGCTCTATATGGTAACAGTGCACAGGTTTTTACTCTAGTATTGTTACATAATTCCAGTAAACTTATAAACATTTTATCTGTGCATGGTGTGAGAACTTCAATAATCACCTGAGGAGTGCAGCCACTAAACAAGTATATCAAGTTAGAGTGAAATAAAAACCTGGATACTATACAAGAAGGACAGATGGAGAGAAGAGTGAAGATTAGGGATGAGGCCAGACAGATAATGAAAGAGTGAAAGTGGCTGAGATACTGAAGGGGCAAAGGGATGGAAAGTAAGACAGAAAGTCATTTAATGGAGAAATATAAATATAAAGAGGAGGTGAACAGAGAGAGAAAGATGAGAGGAATGGAAAACAGACCAATAAGAGATAGAGGAGATGAATGTAGAAGGTAAAATTAAAGATAGACAGTCCAGAGGAAGTGATCAGACACAGAAAAGAGGAGAAACGGACAGGAAGAGAGGATGAGAATGAGAGTTGGAGGGGGTCAGATACAAGGAGGGAGAGAGAGAGGAGAAAGAGAGGATGACAGCACAATTAGGGATTTTAATTCTCTGCTTGACTGAGTAAGTCCAGTCTACATGATAATGAGCAGTTTCAGTGTAATAAATCTTTATGATACACTGACACACACACACACACACTGCATGGCACCCACCACGTTTACATTGATCATTTCTCTTTTCACAAATATTCTGTGCATTTTTATACAAAGTAAAAAGACTTGTTAAAACTTGTTGGAAGTTTCATGGGCATCAAATTTCATGGTCATATCATACATTATTCATAATTTTTTCTCCTTCTATAATGTTAGTCAAAATTTACACCATCTCTCTGACCCTTGGAATTAAACTGAACATTTCTGTGTAAGTTTGCTTTAGTTACTTGTGAGCTGTGTGTTTCCTGTGGGGTCCAGTATAGTTCTTGCTGCCCCGTCCTTCAACAAAATGTTTCACAAAATGTGCTGCACAAACACTTAAGCCCACAGAAGAAGGTGTAGTCGTCATTACCCTCATGTTGTTCCAACTTTTATGACGGACTTTCTTTCAGACGACTTTCCTGTGCGCTATCTAGCACTTCACACTCCATTCCAGTAGGTGGTAGATATGTTTCTATGCACCAGTGTGAAAGTGGCAATCACTAACACGATTGGGTTTTTTATATTTAGGATTAAAATGAATGGGCCTACTATATATTATTGTTTTACTGAATTCACTCAACCAGATATTTATTAAATTATCTCCTTTTCTGTTCTGTCATAGACAGTAATATGGGTTTGGAACAACAAGAAGACAGAATCAATCAAAGTAAATAACCATTTTTAGGTGGAGTAACTCTATAAGGTTGGACTGAAATGATCAGGGATCTTGTTAAAAATGAATTCTTAACGCTGGTGCTCTAATATTATTCCTAAACACCAAGAGAACAACTTATATATATATATGTATCTACCCTTAAGAAAAAGTGCTTATTAAATCTTAAAAAAGTAGTATTTTTTTAAAGAAAATTTTCAGATAATATAATGTGAATAAATAAAATGCAGCTTAAATGTACTTAAAGTACAACTTCTAGGCTGTTTATAACACACATATTACACTTTTTAAAAAATGCACTAATTATATTAAATTAAAACTTTAAAATGTTTTAATCTTTTGTCAGGCTTAAAAAGTACACTTATTATGGTTTGTTGGCTAACACACTAAAGTACATGTAAAGCACGTCGTTAGAATTTTAACTGTAGTGTTTAGTGTTTTTTTTTTTTAATATTACATTTAAAGTTAATACATTTTAAATAGACTAAATTGCAACATCATTATAAATGTGTAGTTACAAATATATTTAAATTCATGACATACAAGTTTCAATAGAAATGACATTAAAGTATACTTTAGTTTACCATAAATGCTTTGGCAGTACCATATTTAAAAAACAATAGAAGTAATTATGAAATAAAATAAAAAGTTAAGTCAAATTTAAAGTCAAAAAGCACTCTGAAGTTCAGCTAATTGCATTAACCAATTTAACAAGCGTAAACTATAACATTTTCATTTAATTGCAATTAACACGCAATTAAGTGTCTGAAAACATTACATTCGATTCGCACTCGAAGCGTATTCTTTAAAGTATTCTTTTAAGCGTATTCTTTATTTTTCTGTAAAGCTAAAGTGTGCTTTTTTTCTTCAAAAGGGTATCCTACTTCTAAACTCAATGTGAGAGAACAGGTGTCACTGATGTGTGAATGTTATTTGTTCGTTCATCTATTTGCTGTTAAAAGCCATCATGGAACTACTAAAAGATTAGTTTTATTATTTTGGGGTTTTGACAAAAATTAATTTCTTCAAGATATGACCCTTTTAATCCTCTTAAAAACACAAACCTAGTCTTTGACTGTTTATCTTTGCCTAGAAAAGACTTCATATCCCTTAGTCAAATAATTCAGTAAAGATGTCTGATATTGTTTTTTAACAATTCTTACATTTTGCACTAACAGCTGTTTTTCAAATGTACAAACAGCATGTTATTTTCCTGCACGGTTGGCATTTTTGCCAATAGTTTCCTCAGGCTGAAAAGACATTTCGGAATGAGAATCAAGCTCTTCATTTGTTCTTCAACCATTGGAACCAGTTGTCCGTTAACAAAACAACACAGCGAATAATTTTTCCCATTGGAGACATCACTCGCCACCATCTACTGTACATGCCCATTAACTCTGGGTCTCTGTGTGTGTATGATGGAAACCCACATCTCTGGAATATTAAGTCCCCTAATGAACAGGCATCCGACTGCAAGTGGCATCAATGGAAAGCAAAATTCGTTAAAACTGAAGGAGGTAATTGGAAAGTGAGTTGTCACAGTGCATCTGCCTTCTGAATCTGTCAGATTTGTAATGAAGAGAAACATCACTGCCTTCGTTGACCCAAGAAAACACACAAAGACAAGCAGAGGAAGGAATAAACACATGTTCACCTCATTACGCTTAGCTCCTCAGTGTGTTTGCACACTCTTTAGGGCACACACACTGATATGAAATCAAACTCATTTTAAGTTCATTTAAGACAGGTCAGATTGAGTAATTAATGAATCTAGATTTTTATGTCTTTATTTTAACAATATTTTTATACTATTATACTTATTTATATTATGAATTAGCATTTATTTTTAGATTTTCAGTTTTTATTTTAATTTTAGCGTAAAGAGCTGAAGTTAAACTTAAAAGAGATAGTAAGGGTACGTGGATAAACAGAAAACCAGAAAGAGAGATGGCTTAAGGAGATGTGAGAGAGATGACAGCGAGCGTCTGTTCCTGCAGCTGGCCCTTGCCCCCCTCTATAAAATGCACAGCAGGAGTCATTATCAGTCGGGGGGTTGAGTTCATCCCCATATTACCACCTTACCCCCCCATTAACCATCCACCTCCCCAGCAGCACACACACTTCATCTGATGTTAACTATGTAAGCACTCATATCTGTCACACTAATAGCTATTGTTATGCTGATACGCACAGTAGGACTGACACACAGGTTGCTCCCACTTCAATCATAATAGACCAGTTAAAGCAAGATAATACATGATCTTACCAGCATGTGACATATTGGTTTTACAGACCTACACATACCATAAAATGGTGGGAGGGGTTTACAACAAATTTCAGGGACTGAACTTAATTAAATTAAAATTACACAGTCAGTTTGACTTAATAAAGGGAGATTTTTCCTTATCAAAAGCTACAGTTTTGCCTTATTCACATATATATGTGGTTAAACATGATTTTAAACTTAGCATGAAATGAAAATTCACCCTATATATTTTCTAAATGCATGTTGATATTGTGAACGATTCATCCATGCATGTTTTTTAACTTTCTTTTGACTTTGTAACTTTTAATTAAAATATGACTTTTCTGGTGAAAGGGCAGACATTTCTCTGATGACGAATACTGGACTGTTCCAATCATTTAGTGTGCTTAAACTCTGCCCCTTTCCAACCGCAAGCTCTCATTCAAAAGCAACTATGGTTGCAAATTTCATCATTACCAATAGAGTTAAATGGTGCTGATGGTGCTAACAACTATAGCTAGCTAGCAATTGTTTTGGGAAACGCACCCCAGATCTGCTTTCATCCAATGAACAACTGATGCATAGAACCAAGACATTACCCTACAATTCTTTTTCTTTTTAGATATGCTACGATATGAATCTGTTTCACTCAGATGTATGTCACAATATGGAAGAAAAGATCTGTCCATTACTACTTCCAATGAACTTACTACATGATTGTTAAAACAGTATGTTCTATATAGTATAAATTTGGGTAGTATTAGGGGTGGGCAATATGACCAAAGTCTTATATCATGATATGAGTAATTGTATTTCACGGTAACGATATATATCATGATAAAGTTATTTTTGCATAATTTTTGATACCATAGAAATTTCATAATTCTTGTCAACAGTGTCAATATCACAAAAAACTAATACTAGCCTAAATTTAAAAAGTAAGCAGTCATCAATTAAATCATAAGAAACTAATTACAAGCAATAGGACAAAAAAACTACAGTAGAACATATGAATAAGAAATGCTACATACATTGTAATCAGATGTACAAAAGCACCACATATTCTTCACAAATTAAATATATTTCTTCTTATTAAAGTTACAAAAGTGATTTAATCAAGAGCAGTGAGAGTTTTCCTCTCTTTGTTGTTTGATTAACATGAATGACAGACACTGCTGTCACTTTAAGAGCTGCCCGGATCCAAGTGTGTTACATGTGTTTTCTTTCTCAGCTATTTGCTTTCATTTAAGACCTAAATTACTGTGTTTACAAGGATACTTGCAAAGACTGTCATTTTGACACATGCAAGTGTGTGTATTTAACCATTCAAGGCCTACAGAGGGGCAAAAATAACACTGTTCAGTACTCCCAAGCTCTATGAGCACAGTCTTCACATGAGCGCACCTCTCTGACAAAGCTCAGAAACAGTCTCTCAGACAGCGCTCACATACAGTGAAATTAATTCTCTTTTGCTGCTGATTGTGGTTACAATAAGTTTTCGTGACCACGTAGCAAAGCAACGTCAGACGATAGTCCAAAATCTATCTATAACTATTAACTGGATTTATACCGGCTAATCGTGCCTACCGGTATATCGCCCACTCATAGTATGAAAGAAAACTGGATGTACTACAGCCACCATGTTGATATGGTCATGTGACCTACAACATCAGTTGAATCGCTTCACTGCCATTCACAAATCCTCTCCCATGGCCTTATGGGATAATAATGTGTTCATCAAATAAGCACTTCAGAATAGTAGTAGGTCATCGGGGTACTTTTCACCTACTGTTTTTCGAATACTATGAATTTGTACATACTATTTACCTCACATGCTGTTTTTTACATACTATATGGTAGAAAAGTATTCGATTTCGGACAGTGCATCTTTATAAAACAGGTAATTCAGGTCCTTATGAATAGCTGAGCTGTGTTCAAAACCATTGTAAAATACTCTATAAACACATGTCCTAGTCACATCAACATTAATGCACTGTTGCACTGTGTTGCTTAGCAACCATTCAACTAAAGACAGCTCAAGAACTACATTGCTTGGTGGAAGGATTGTTATTTGTTATCAATAAATTTTTACATTGTGTTGTTGTGTTTTACAAAAGCAATAAGCCCCATGAAGCTGTGGTTTATAGTAATTTTAGAACAGGGTTTCTTGGGTCTTATTTAATTTGGCCCTCTAGCGGCTAATATATAAAACTGCATGAGCCTTGTGGATGAACATTATAGTGGTTGTGCTTCAGCTCTGCTCCTCTATGCAGATAAATGTAGTTCGTAACATCGACGTAGACACAGAAATCCAAAATTATGTTTTGTGTGATTGAAAGCATTTATGTTTTTAAATAAATGATGTTAGTTTACAAGATGTAAGCTAAGTGAATGAATTGCAACCAAAAGACAGGCTCAAGATAACTAGTTTAGATGAAAAGAGTGGCAAGTTGACTAATTAGACAGCTGAAACATGGTTAATTTGGTGACCCGATAGATTTATAATTTACATGGTCCATCACTGAAAATAAAAATCCTGCACAGCACAACAACCCATAATGAAATGACACAATTTAGCTAACGCTATATAATGAACTCACGCTACTGTTAAATTTACATTGCTATCTAGCAGTTAAATATCTTGCCAGTTGAGTAAGAAGGAAGCCATGAGTCTTTCAAATCTCAGAGGTCTCATCACTGCCAAAAAGACAATGTTGATTCGGGTTTTATTACTGACACGTTCCCTTTTGGCTTGTAGACTGTGCTCTGTTCTGAGTTTTGTTGTTTTTACAACTGGTAATCCCTCGGGGGTTTACAGATTTGCACGGTTCATGGTCAATATTTCTAGTTCGTTGTCAAATAACTTGCAGCTTCACACTACTTATACACCAGCTACACCCAGGAACTAGCCTTTTTTTCTCTCTGTTTATGGTATAATATGACACGCACAGATGAATGACTTAAGTATGCATTAACAATTATGCTTACAGTAGTTATTCAGGATAAGGCAAAAACGTGGTTTGGAACATGGATTTATCATGTTAATCGCTCAAACAAAGAAAAACTTTAATTTAGTCAGACTGGTCAATGTTCAGTTTTTTTAAACAGCCTTCTTATAAACAGTTCTGCAACCACAAATATTCCATTTTGCTTAATATGTTGTTTATATTATTAGTTTAGAAATATACCACATCATACAAGGCACTAGCACTATTTATGGAGTGAAATTTGATGAAAATAGATTTTAAAGTTTTTATGTTGCTGTGGGCAGTTGAAGGTTAATAAGTCTGAATTGAGGAAAATGTCTTATTTGATATAAATAAAATTTTAAAACACATCTGTCACTGATAAAGTGAGACATAGGTGTTAAAAAAATATTTATTTAATTACATGTCAGATTGACATTATCAAAACCAAACATGAACAAAACAACAGACATCTGGGAAAGGGTAATAGATTAGAAACTTTACATGTTAAAACAAATAAAACATGACATGGACATTATATCATGTAGACAAACAAAAACAAAAGACAAATAAGATACAATTGCTGTCATAATGCTATATGAGTATTGCTTAATGCTAAATTAGAAGGTCATAAAAAGTATAGTGACAACAAAACACTTGCATTTCTCTCAAGGGCAGAATAATACTGTACCACCTCCTGCACATAATGAATAATGATGGATATCATCATCATAAGTGTAAAGTAGGGCATTCTGTAATGGACATCAAACAAACTACATCCACCGCGTTAAACTCAAGGTAGGCAAGCGGTGATGCCACTACTGAAGTAGACAAAATGATATCAGATGCTGGAGGTGGACAGGATGTCCTCTACCAGGTGTTTATACACCCAGGCGTCGCCTTTGAGCCGCTGTCGACGGATCCCAACCACCTCAGGCTTCTGCAGGATACAAACCTCCAGCTCAAACTGCATGGTCACCTTTCCAAAGTCTGACTGTGTGTGGCACTTCAGAGTATAGCTAACAGAAAAAGAGGACATAATTATAGCATATAACAATTTAACAACTTAACCAAGTTATTTGGTTGAGCAGTGGTTCTCAACCTTGTTGACTCAAACACTATATTTCCAGTATTATGACAGCTGCTTGTTTTCATACGTTTTTATTGTTATATTCAATTAACATGCAGTTAGAATTAGATTTATAATTTAGTTGTTTTTTTTTTTTTAAATATATTAATAATAATTTATTCAAGTTTGCTGAGGCCCCCTAGTGGGCCCCGCCCTCCTGGTTGAGAACCACTGGTTTAGCAGAAAAACAAATATGAATTGCCATTTCAGGAAACACATAATGGAAGAGTATAACTTACCCCTTCTGAACGAAGTCTACATTCTTCTCTGGTAAGATGCTAAGAATCTGATTGAGCACTTGGTCAGCATTAGTCTGACTGGTGAGTGTCACATTGTATTGAGCCTACAAAACAGAGGAAGAGTTATATAGTAACTGACAAACATCTAAATGTGCATTGTGGAGACACTACCTGTAATGAAATGGATAGAAATATGGACACATGAAGCAAATGTTAAAGGCATAGTTCGAAAAATTCCATGGAAGTCAATGGGGAGCAGCAACTTTTTGGTTATCCACATTCTTCAAAATATCTTCTTTTGTGTTCACCAGAAGAAAGAAACTCATGCAGGTTTAGAACATTGAGAATGTGAGAACGAGTAAATGACGATGGAATTTTTGGCTAAACTATTCTTTTAAAGTGACAGTTAAACAAAAAAACAAAACAAAATTCTATCATCATTTACTCACTCTCTAGTTGTTTCAAACCTGTGTGATTGTCTTCATCGTTTAAAACCCTCTTTCATCCATTCAACACACATAAAATTCAATTTGTTCCTCAAACAGAGCACACAAGTTGTCTGGGCTAAATTTGTTTTTGTTTTGTTTTCTTCACGGTTTCAGGCAGTGGTTATCAACCAGGGCCTTCAGCAAACTTCTAAGGGGGCCTACAGATGACAAAACAAGCATTAAAATATGCTGGGGCAACTCGAAATATCAAAATATTTCTTATTATAATTTAACCCCTCAATAATTGTTTTCTTTGAAGAAATATGGTTTCCTACATTCTTGGAAAAGTCATGTAAATTAATAAAATCTTAAAATTCCATTGGAATTTCTTTAATCCTTATCCAGTAAATCACAAAAAACTGGAAATTTCATGCGCCTTTAAATATTGTTGTGGACAATGCTGGGCCTTGGAACCAAAAGGTTGAGAACCACTGCTTTATTATTTATTTTTTTGTCCTTTTTGAAACTTGACTATCCCTGGTCCTCTTCTACATTCACTATATGTAAGGGAGCAGCTTGGACATTTTGATAAACATCTCCTTTTGTGTTCCATGAAAAAAAGTCATACAGATTTATGGCATTGGGAGTGAGGAAATGAAGATCTATCCTTTTTAAAAGTTTGGTTAACCTCCAGTGAGGTGGTGTTTGTGAGAGGGGTTACCACTAAAGCAATGTGCCTGGTTGCAGCAGTGTGATAAACATGCCAAATTATAATAATTGGATAATTGAAATATGATAAAAAAATAGGACATTTTAGGCATTCAAGAGAACAACAGACAAACAATACAATCTTAAAGGATAAGCACAAATGTAAAAATTAGCAAACGATACCTTAATTTTGCGTGGTCCATCTCGAGGTCCCCTCTTCTTACTGGGTGTGAGCATTGTAATAACTTTATCCAGGCCTCTCTCCAGACTGCCAAACACTTTACCTCCCTTTCGCTTCTGCCCACTGTCCACCTGACAGCCAGCCAGGTCCAGAGATCGAGACCTGGACATGTGGGAAATTCAGTTTAGAACATAATTGCGCATTTCTATAATTACAAAACTATCACAATGCAATGTGATAGTTGCATTATCACATTATCATAATGCGCCCCCCCCCATTAAAAAGTAATATTTTAATGGTGAAGTGTCAATTATGTATCTATATTTATCTATATCTAATCCTTTTTGCTTATAAGGCAGAATTACACACTTCACCTTAAACCCCTACAGTTCTCCTACACTCCATTCTTTTTCTTTCTGCTGGTTATTTGACTCTTCTCACAAAAGACAAAGTCCTCTACCTTCTCTCGGGACTGAAAGCCAGTATATCCAGTTCTCCTTGTTGGCCGCTCTGCTGTTGGTCCACTTCTCTCCTGCGGGACACTTCTTTAGTGGCACTGCCCGCTCCTGCACACACAGGATAAACATGTGTCACTACATGCTACATGCTGCCGCAGCACTGGGAACAGCGACATGTATACCTGTCAGTATGCGCTTCGGGAGTTGTCTCGAACACACACACACACACGCACACATACATTCACACACGCTCCATCCCCAGTGTGCACCTGTCCGTTCCAGTGCAGGAGGTGGTGTGTGACAGTAACGAGGTGGACACAATGGATGTTGGGACATGAAGACGTTTCCCCAGACACACTGCGCCATACAGAGACACACACTCACACTCTGGTCAACTGAATCAAACTATAGATGACACACATAAACTCTTTTTAGGTATATTCCAGATAACTCCAGATATGCCATTTAAGCATCTACATTCGTCACATCACTGTACCAAATGACACCAAAAATGTTTGCAGAAAAGGAGCATTTACACTTATGTATGTTTTATCAGAGAGCACATGAAGATAAGAGGAAAGATCCACGTGAAAGCAAGAAATGAAAGCCTCGATTATACATATCTCCAAAGAACTTCCATTCACTTTTAAATAACTATTAATGCTTTTGTTCAGCTGTCATTTCCTTCTAATAATTAAAATAAATAAATATATAAAAAAAATCTCCCAGCCCCATGAGTTCATAATCCCAATATAATGTTAAAAATATAATAATAATAATAATAATAATAATAATATTTATTATATCTTACCGATCCCAAGCATCTGAGGCCACTATATAAGTAAAATTCCAAAAAATACAGCACATTTGAATTGTTGCAGAAACAAAATGAATTCATTTCATTCAGGAAAAAGTGTGCTCTTTAAGGTAGATAAAGACATAGACATACAAGAAGTGATGAGAACATTTGAACAAATGATAACACATGCACTTTTTACACTTGTGATGTTTAACTGATTCATTATCCAGCTCACCTTTGTTTGCATCGCTGCTCATGGTAGTGATGTTGTTGTTAGGTGTTGTCGCTACATTTCTGTTGGATTTGGTCTTTCTGCTGCACATTGGAGTTCGGGGGGCAGGAAGAGCAAACACATCTCCATCTGTGCCAGTCACAGCTAGATTTTCTTTATTTTCTCTGGTTCTATCATGTCTCTCTGGCTTCTGTTGACGGGGTCTCCCTTGCTCTATAATGGGGGAGTAGCTTATTTCATTCCGCCGCTTCTCTGATGTTTCAGAGGTGAGCTTCTGAAGATGACAAGAGTTTTCACAACAATTTGTAACTAAAGCATTTTCTGGGTTACTACACTGAGTATTTTCTTTAGTAATGACAAATAATTTATAAAGTAATTATTGAGAGTGAGCCACTGAAAATCACAAATTTGACCGTGAAATGCCCAACATTATTTCCTGCTAAACATTCAGTTTCCTTTTGGAAACACATCACACTATCAAAGTTAAATGTGATGAAATTTCATGTTGCCTTAAAATTAGAAAAAGGGGAATAAATATGATTTTTTAATGTTTTTGAAAGAAGTCTCTTAGGCTCACCAAGGCTGCCTTTTATTTGATCAAAAATACAGTAAATATTATTACAATTTAAAAGAACCTCTCTCTATTTTAAGATATTTTTTTAAATGTAATTGTTTCCCGTGGTGGCAAAGCTGAATTATCAGAAGTCATTACTCTGGTCTTCAGTCACATGATCCTTCAGAAAACATTCTTATATTCGATTATGATTAAATTTGGTACCAAATATTATTTGTGCTAAATATTAATAATGGTTCTTAGTCTTACTATAAATGTTAAAAGGATTTTGCTGCTTAATTTTTTTTTTTTTTTTGTGGAAACCATGATACATTCTTTGATGAATAGAAAGTTCAAAAGAACAGCATTTATATGAAATTGAAATCTTTTGTAACATTATAAATGTCTTTTCTGTCACCTTTGCTCAATTTAATGCGTCTTTGCTGAAAAAAGTTAATAAAAAAATAAAAATATTAATTAGCCTGCTAGAAATCAGCACCAAATCAGCATATTAGAAATGATTTCGGAAGGATCACGTGACACTAAAGACCAGAATAAATGCAGCCTTTGTGACACTTAAAAAAAATCTTAATTTTAATTATGTATTTATTAAACTGACCAAACACAATCCAGTTCTATCAAAAATGCAATAATTCAAGAGGACTGTTTCTCCAATTGGTGTTCTGCACAGTATGTCACTTTGGATAAAAAAAAAGTATACTAAATAACAAATAACAGTATCAACTGACAAAAGTAAGAGGCAGTAAGAGAAAAGGAGAGTGTGGAGAAATAAAAAGGAAGTAAATATATATATATATATATATATATAAATAAAAGACTTTGGCTGTATAAGCAGCACTGGACAAGAGGGAAGAGCAGACAAATAAAGAGAACATGGAGGCTAACCAAGCGTGGAGTGTTTGTAGTGTGTGTGTTCTTGGGCGTGAGAGGGGTCCAGGGATTCTCGTCATTGTAGCAATCAGGGGGGAAGACCATAGAGCCAAGCACCACTGGGTCAACACCATCATCATCCTCACTGAAGCATAGACTCTTCTTCAGCTGAGACAGACACACAAAATCATACTCCATATATTGTGCAAAACTATAGTAATATTAATAAATGAACATCTATCACTCCTGTGTGACATTTAAAGTACCATGGTAATACCATCTTTGCATTTGTATAATAAATGTAGCATGAGCTGACCATTGTGTATTCATAATGCTCCTAAATGTGTGAATATTGAACTCACTTGTATGTCCTGTAAAGGATAGTACATGGGGTCAATCAGGTGGCATTCTGCTCTCAGACGCACAGGGCGGCCTTGACGCTTTTTAGCCAGCAGTAAAAGGTAGGTGGCGGTCATTTGATCGTACTTCCACTGGAAAAACACACAGATGTGACTGAGGTATAATACTCATGTTTATAACAGAAGAAATTATGAACAAGTCACATCTCAGTAGTTAAAGTAAGTGGCTTTGGCCAATGCACTGGCATCTACTGACATCTAGTGGTCGTGGTAAAGCGATTTAATGCTTTAATGCAGTTGTTATCTTGCGCTGTTATTATGCAGCTATTCCATAAAATTGTTTCTTAAATCATCTGGATCATCTGACACTGAAGCCTGGAGTAATAGCTGCTGAAATTTGAACATCGCCATCACAGGAATAAATTACCTTTTAATAATGTAATCAATTCAATATATTACAATTTTTATTGCATTTTTTAATCAAATAAAATGTGTATCTCTATCTCTCTTAATGACCCCTAACAATTGAACGGTAGTGTTTTTGCTAGATCTATACACTTAAAACAAATAAATACTTTTGAAGTTTAATATTAATAAATAATATTTATTTTAAATCACAGGAATCACTCAGTACCTCTGACACAAGTTGGATTGTGTGTTGTCTGGACTGTTTAAAAGCCACTGCCATTTCAGTGATGCAGTCTTCATCTATATGACCCAACTAATAAGAACAAACATACAAAGGAAATTATACATTGACTCAATGACTCATATACAGTATTCTCTATATTTATTAGCTGTGTTTAATAGTTGAGTGTCAATCGATAAAGAATCAATGAACACTGCTGATCAATATACGCTCTGACCCATGTCTGTTTCATTTGATGTAAACATATTAAAGTCATATGGATCTGTTAAAACTTTAAAGGAATTAAAGCAGATATAATTTGTTATGGATATGTAAATAATAAGAATCACAACAACTTTTAAGCTCAGAAAAACATTATTGGCTTTACTTGACTAATTGGATATGGGAGGCATATGATGTGACTATAATGTTTATGGAGCTCATCTTACAGGATGTTTACTGTGCCACTCCACAGGTGTGCTGTATCCCTTCATAACCCAAGGGTGATCAAGCAACTGTTTCACAGTCAAACGCCTCTTTGGGTCCACCTGCAGGAGAAGAAAATGAACTGCATTAAATTGTACTGCCTTACTAAAACATGTTAAACAGACACATAAACCATTCACAGTACCTGCATCATCTGGTTTAGAAGCAAAATGCTAGCAGGTGAAAGCCAGTGGGGGTTGCTATATTTGCCTCTCTGTCAACACACAAGCCAATATTGCATAATATGAGATCACATGCTATACAAAACTACTTTTATTTCAGAAACCTAATACATGCATGGATAAATAAATAGTTGCGGTGGGATTTAATGCTCACATTTAAAACAAACTTACTGTGATTTTTCTGTAGAGGACCATACAATTGCCATCATCAAATGGAAGAAAACCACACAGCAAAGCGTAAAGCAATACGCCCATACTCCACACATCAGCCTGAAACACATGTGCCACGAGATCACAAGAAATACATGATTCATTTGTCATTGCTTTCAAATATTTTGGACATGAAACACATATGCCACACTCACCTCAGAACCAATGTAAGCCTTGCCCTGAATGAGCTCTGGAGCCGCATATGCTGGACTGCCACAACAGGTCAGCAATTCAAAACCCAAACCACCCTAATCAAAGTAAAGTTCACAACTTTTAAAATGTCATTAAAACATTTACTCTGAATCGAAACCAAATCAAAAATGTATTTAAAAGCACTGATACCATGGGACATATCTAAAACAACAAGTTTCAGTAAAATATTAATGACGCTATTGTTTCCTCTAGAGCTGCTTTATAGCTGAATTTAATTGGTTTCACAATTGATGAAATTTGCAACAGTGTCATTGTTATTGAACAGAACTGAATCAACATTGAACTATGAGCTGAATAATGATATTACTGTCTTTTGTACAGCAGCTTTACAGCTGAAATTTAAGTGGTCATAATTGATGAATTTTGCCACATAAACACTGTTATATTTCTGTTTATTGTGAAGCTGCTTTAAAACAATCTGTATTGTATAAAGCACTATATAAATAAACGTGACAACTTTATTTAAGCAAGAAAATGGACATAAATGAATACACACCTTTGGCTTGGCGCAAAGGCCAAAGTCAATGAGTTTTAGGTTATGATCTTCATCGATCAGCAGGTTTTCCTAAAGTCGGTAAGAAACAGTTGTCAAGCAAACACTGATAATTTAATAATTCACCCATAAATGAAAATCCTGCCATCATTTAGTCAACCTCATGTTTTTTCAAATCAGAATATCGTTTAGTGAATTTCTTACACCAAGCAATCACATGGCCTGGAATGTGGCGCATATGTTGGGCCATATTTATGGTGCTTTTGTGTCCCTTTCAAAGCTAAAAAGCATCAGTCCCTATTTATTGCATTTGAAATGGAAAAGAGGAATGAGCACAGTCTTCTAAATTTCTCTTTTGTGTTATGTTTCGGCTTATGGATTTTGAACAACTTGTTCAAACAGCTGATAAAAGCATCACAATAATCAACGAGTAATCAACACAACTCCAGTCCATCAATTAACATCTAGTGAGTGAAAATTTGCATGTTTGTAAAAACAAATCCATCATTAAGGCATTTGAACTTTAAACCACCGCTTTTAGCCAAAATACAGTAAAATGCATAAACCATAAGAGCCTTCCTCCAGTTAAAGCCCTGTTTTCCTTTCAAATCAAAATCCACCAACATATTTGTTTAGAAATGTTCTGGACTGTTTTCACTTGTAAACAGTGCTTGATCTGTGCATATTTCTCTCCCGATTCAGACAAGACGCTAAGATGAAGAAACAAACTCATCTAAATCTCGGTAGGCCTGAGGATGAGTACATTTTCAGCTAATTTTCATTTTTGGGTGATACATTTAAGACATTTTTCATTTCTGGGTTATCTATTCCTTTAAATGGGAGAACTCAGTATATAATTAAGTTATTTAAAAGTCAAATGTTCTCTTCGATCAACTCACCGGTTTGAGGTCTCGGTGGGCATAGCCTTGGCTATGAACATAGGCCAACGCAGAGATGATCTGACGGAAAAACACTCGGGTCTCTTCTTCCGACAACCGGTCCTTAGCAATGATGTAATCAAACAGTTCTCCTCCAGGACAGTGCTAAGAGTGACAAGATATATGCATATAAACATATGAAGCTTCATTAAGCATCAGAATCACTTTCAAGAAAACATACCTCAAGCACCATGTAGATCTTGCTTGATGTCTCAATGACATGGTAGAGTCGACACACATGTTGATGACTGAGGTTCTTCATAGCCTCAATCTCTATCTTAACTCGGGGCAGATCATCCTAAAAACAGGAAAGGCACACTTTAAAGAGCATTTCTTTTCCAAACAACATACTCTTCTCATTTTCAGCATCCTAACAATGTATTTGATCTAAAAGTAGTATAAATTAATCAATATCTCCATATTTCCTCATTAATCCTCAAAATAATTTGTGCAAATATAAAATTTGTTTTAAGGCAAGGCCAACCTAAAGGAGAAGATCTTACCCCTAGGTCTTTCTTCTCCATTATTTTGATGGCCACTTTCTCTCCTGTCAGTATGTGTCTACCAAGTTTGACCTTAGCAAACCCACCTATGGGCCAGAACAGACAGAAAACAAAATGTGCTCTTGATGAAAGTTAGTGGTATGCCTTTCTCTCATATGCACAATCACTAAAGCATTATATAAAAGCATAATCATCACCTGAGCCGATGGTTTCATAAACCTCATAGTGCTTCAGAAGTTCAGAAGTGCTTTCTATAGGCATGCTGCACCTGCATCAAAACAGCATTTTTTTCTTTTAGTTAGAGATTTTTTTTAGCGACACGTTTGTTTAAGACCACTAATTAAGTGGCATTCATTACATTTGGAAAATCAAGTAGTTGGTGAGAATGGTGATCACCACCACAACGGTGTAAACAACACGATCAAACCACAAAACAGACGATTCAATCACAAAGAGTAGATTTTATATTTATTTTTCACTCAATCAATGCTGGATGACTGTCTTTGAGAAGAATCCTTTTTATTATTTCTATTGTCTCTAGTGATTTCTACTGTGGAAAGACTTCGCGGAGCAGTGTAACGTTACTGGATATATTAGCATATTCCACAAAGGTAAAAACTTTCAAATGTATATGCGTCAAACTAACACAAGTTAATAAATTAACTGGTAAAAGCAGTCGTAAAAAGGATTGTTTTGACAAGATGTTGAACAATAAACTCACCAACTGTGCTCCAATGATTCACTTTAAAACGCCGATATAAGCGAACTCGAAACAATAATAAAAAACTTATTATATAACGTTAATGTTAAAAAGAGGCAATCGTTTACACTGTTATTTGAGATTACATATGTTTACAATGTGATATAAAATTTAAACTGCCAAAATATCTTTCATACGAACATGTTTAAAAAATTTGAATTTCCCACTTGCTACGTCAGAAGAGTTCCTGTTTCCTGTTCCGGTAAAAGTCCTTTTGCGCTAACGTTAGGTGGAAGGTGTTTTCCACCTAAAAGATTAATATGCGTTATTACTGAATAATGGTTTGAATAAAACAGAAATGCAAATATGATTGAGCTGCTACTTTGATTTTACGTTTCATTTGTTTTGTGTTTGTTCGAAAGACATTGGGCAACTCCAGTAAATATTTTTCAGGGTGAGATTGTAATTGAAAGTCAATAGTTACGTGTGTGTGTGTGTGTATAGCCCAAAAAGAAAGGTAAAAAGACAGAAAGAAAGAAAAGTTATACATTAGGTAAGTCGTCATAGTGGAGTTATTATGTATATTTATTTATTTATTTTTTGTTTGTTATTATTAGCTAAACAATGCCAGTGTTTCTTTAGGGAAATTAAGCATAGCAAACATTTACAACCTCATCTGGAAAGAAAGAAAGAAAGAAAGTTAAATAATAATAATAATCATCATCATCACAATAAATAATATATTAACAAATAATCAATTAAATAAATCTAGGACCAAGGAGCTCTACAATACCTGACTTACCAGAAAATTGAGAAAATTATGGTTATTTAGAAGTAACATCCATAAGTTGCAGACAGCCAATGAACATTCTTTAAAACCTGAATTCCCCAACTCCATGTAAGTTGTATGTATGATATATTATTACGGTATTTTCAGAAATCAATAGTACCTTTCAAAAAAAAAAAAAAAAAAAAAAGAAGAGGAAGACTTAATATTAGTAACCCAATAAAACTTGATTTACATGGAGCGGAGCTGCCTCAAGACAGCATTAGATGAAAATTCACCATCTATTTTCTAAATTAATGTTATTAAAATCTGTTAACAATTCATCTGTGTATATGTTTCATTTTTTAAACTGACCTTGTAATATTTAATTAAAATGTCATAACTGGACCTTCTGATGAAAATGACTGACTTCTCTCTGGCAATGCATGCAGGACTTCTCCAATCATTTAGTCCTTTTAAACCCCACTCCTTCAAGCTTGTGTTCATCTGCCTCCACTTTTGAGTGCAACAGTTAGGTGTCAGTGGTAAATCCATTGTCCCATAATAGTCAGTGCAACATAAATAAAAAATCCTTGACTGGTAGGCAGACTTGATGCAAAGAGAGGCAGTTAACATGTTGGTACTTATATGGAAGAGAATAGTGTGGTCTAATTAATAAAACATACATTCTCCAGTCATTTAGATGCCATTTTAATGGGGTGAATACTGCATTACAAAGCCATTTTTCATTTCTATAACCCTTCTTTCACTCACTGGTCATTCTTTCAATCATGCATTCATTTTTGCATGCAACTCACTATTTCCAAGGTATACAGAATGTCTATGGCTTACAGCATGCCTTATGGGAAGAGAGTGCATGGCAGCCTTTTGGTATTCAGACACATGTACTGGTGGGTAAATTACTTAAGTCTTTTAATATTCTGTCACACTCAAATTTGTAATTTTCCACTTCTGTCACTTTTCAAACATTTTCTAGAATAATTTGATCATTGTAAAATTATGTGAGCAGTGTTTTGGGAAAACTGGAAAATTATAGAGGGAGGAATGACTAAAAAAGGAAAAATGTATTAGTGAAAAATAAATCAATGGCACCAAAAACTATTCTGTTGTTTTTCCACAAAAATAATCTAATTATCCCAATAAACCTAGCTTCTTGAAGATATAACTGTAAAGCATGTGCAAAAGTCAATGTAAAGTCTTTTGAATGAGTCTGCATTCACTGCACAATCATTCATCCATAGGCTTTGGTATATTCTTGTAAAGCAAAACATAGTAACATTATTGGCAACTCAAGTAAAATATTGTTTGTATTTAGTAAACATTTATAACCCAGGTGATTACTGCAGAAAGCTTTTATAACATTCTCTAATAGACACTAGGTATAGCAGAGAAAAGAGAATATACTGTATGTGCATAACATTGGTGAGAACAGTACCCTGTCTATGCTTTCCTCATGAAGCAGAATAAATTACTGACAACCATATTACAAAGACAGTTATAGTTTAGAATTACATTCAATACTAAATACTTATACCCAACATACAAATACTGTAAAACAATCTGTTTAGTACCCTGTTTAGGAATTCTGTTCTCAGTACACTTGTCATTGTAGGTTAATCCATTCAAAACATTTAAATTGCAGGTTTTATGTTTCAGTGTCTGTATGTGTGTGAGTGCATTAGTGCACGCTTATTACTGGTATGCCACTGCCTTTGGACACTGCATCAATGGTAATGTTATACATCTCAACAAGTCTATTTGAAAAACATTAATTTATTCATGTTATTAATAAATTTAATAATTTATTCAACACATTGAGTTATTCTGACAGGTTTCTTCTTGGAACCGGGAACACTTCCCATAATCTACGCTAATATTAGTCTGTTTCTTTCTTATTCCGAGGTCACCATAGCCACCCGGATCCAGTTCGTATCCAGATCAGATGGTGGATCAGCACCTAGAGACGACCTCGACTGCCCTGAAATGTCAGCGGAGACCAGGACATCTAGATGTGCCCCAGAGACTGATCCCCTCCGAAGACCTCATCCCCCAGATGGCCGTTGGGACAAGACCACAGGAACCAGATGAGTTTTCTACGCAATCTGACTCGGCTGCAGCCTAGTTTTAAACTGCTGGTTTTGTCTGGCCAGAGCAGAAAGACACACTATTTCGACACACTATTTCCCCGTTTAATACTGTAAAGCTGCTTTGACACAATTTGCATTGTAATAAGCGCTATATAAATGATGACTTCTTGCGAAAAAAAACTACTCAATGTAACTGTTCAAAGGTCAAAGGGCAGTGAGAGTGCGAAAGAGCTGGGTGAGGCAGAAGACTGAAGTTGTTAGTGCAGTGCATTGGCGAGCCAGGAGTTTAATACTGAGATCATGACAAGTCTTTCTTTCGGTAGCACTTCCCACTAGCTCTGCTGCCCGAGCAAAGTCCTGATAAGTTTTTGCAACACTTGCTAGTCCTGTAAGTGCTTGGGCATGGCGCTCCCTGCATCGCTGGCAGCTAGAGAAACATAAACACACATTTGTCAGCTGTACCAGTGAGCGGAAGCTTTCACACAACGATTGAAGTGTTTCCTCTGGTGTCCGCCCAACCCTGACCACGTGTTGGCATCCAGCTAAAAGCCCCCGAGCCTCTGCATGTAATCGCCTTTTGTTCTCCGAAAAGTGAGCCACACAGGTATCCCTGGGGTGCTCGTGGACCCCATCTTGGTTCTTCATAGCACCAGCAAGAACACTTAAAAGGGTATCCACATCCCTTTGCAAAGAAAGGAATCCTGTTGGTGGTAGGGGATATCGACGAGTCAGCAGTGAAGTGATGGTATCTTCATGAGGGTCTGAAAGGAAGCAGTCAGGGGCGTCCAATGGAGACAGAAGGGGACCGAGCTCTGTAGATGAAGAAGCAGGCAGTACTAAATGAGGGAACGAGGGCAATGGAGAAGATGGAGAGAAAGATGCAGGGGATGCAGAGAGCGAGGAAGGAGGTACAGATGTCAGAACAGCATCCCCTGTTTCGCCCTGGCTCGTTCTGCGGGAAAACTCATATACGGTGAGTTCATCATCGAAACTGGCGCTGTCAAGAACTCCACTGAAACAGTTGGTGTATACTGTATGGCAGGCCTCTAAAGGTGTCTGAGCATCCTCCATTACTCTGTCACACCCCATAGACAGTACCGAGCTGCAGCTAAGTTCTGGTTTCTCATGTAGAGTTGGGCTAGGCAAGGATTGCGGTTGGGTTATGGTAGGTTTGGACTTGCAGTTTGCAAAAACCCCACAGCTAGAGGTGAAGTTATGAGGAGTTGTGCTTGAGGGAGGGTGGTTACATCCTTGCAACCCACTAGACGTTACCAGCCCCCAGGGTCCGTTTAGGTTCTGTGTAGTAACCACTACAGATGAGGGGCTGACTTGGAAAGAGTTGCCTGCTTTGGAGTACAAGGGGGATATGGCTTTTACAGAAAACTCTTTAGGTTCAGTTTTGGTTTTCTGCTGCCCACATGCTTTAGCACTACTGTGGCTGACCTCTCTGACCTCCTCAATGACCTCAGTGACCTCTTCAGATACTATGGTAACCACTTTTACCTCTGTTACCTCAGGAGAACCTTCATTCAGTGTTCCATCCTCAGTTGCCTCTTTTGCTACTTCAACTTCATTTGTTTGTAACTGTGTTTCTGAAAGTCTTCTCACAGGTTTAACATTGCCACTGCCATTAGAACTGGCATTTAACATTTCCTGGGAACGTGATAAGTAGAGGGGAAGGTTCTGGATCTTTCCCCGCAATGTTGAGGCAGAGAGTCGCCCAAGGATACCTGATGAACAGGGTGTAAGAAGGAACCTTTGGGCTGGTTCATAAGATGGAACACTAGAAGACAGTTCTCGGAGAGAAGGGTCACAAGTATTGTCAGTTCCATCAGATTCTGGTCCTCTGACTCGCTGGGAAAATAAGTGCCTCGATGGGCAATGCGGGGCACCATTACCAAAAGATGCAGACATGCTCTGACTTCTGGTCCTCTCTGTTGGCTTCACCAAGTGTTTTCCCATCCCAAATTGTAGATGTACAGTATCGTCATCTCTGTCTATATCAGGGCTTGTGGTGTAAGATATGCTTGGGACATGGAAGTAGGGTAAACTTGATGGGGATATCTGGCCTAGTCTTGGTAGTGAGCTGCTCTTTTGAGTCACTGAACTGCCTTGGAAAAAATCTTCCATTTGTTTGGTTACCTGATCATCTCTTTGATCAAATAAAACACTGCTATCACACTGTCCTCTAGACATATCAAAGAACAAGTGACCTCCAAACAGTCTCTCAACTAGACCTCCCATGGCACCTTCCTCTTGATCATCTCTGCTATGGTTACTGGTGTTTCCTTCATCCTGTAGGTCCATGTGGGAGCGTACTGCTACTATAGTTGGCGATACAGTAGACATTAGTTCAGTGACTGATTTGAACTCCATGGAATCTGGTTCCATCTCTATTAGTTGCTGTTTCCGCTGACATGCTTTGTTTGAGTGTGTATCAGTGGGATTACGTGGTCCTGATCCATTGACTTTGGATGGGTTGATGGGTTTGGATTCCAGTTGCGCTGGTTCTCCTTCAGAATCGGTTAGGGATAAGACTGTAGGACATGGACCTTGATCTGAGCATCCACCATCAAAACAGGCCATTCGGCCAGCACCTTGGTTGAATGATATAGATCCATAGTTTGGGATGCTATTTACATAGCTGTTACCTAAATGATCCTGTTCTGGGAATGATACCAGGGATGTGTAATTTGTTTCCATGAACGAGCGACGCTTTTTGGATCTTTTGTTGAAATATGATGGTTCAACCTGAGTAACCATTTTTCCTTCTTCCTTTCCTTTCTTTTCTAGATCCACTGCATCTTGTTCACTTGCACAGATGCCAATCTCCCTCAGGCTTAATGCCTGTAATATGGTGCTTGACTCTGCAGAATTTTCTATAAAGAAAAATATCAGCAAATACATATGATAAGTATTTGTTAGCAAAACTACACAACTATTTTGGGAAGGTTTTTAGTGAGGGGTACAGATAACTAATTTTCATATGATAAACTATCTTCTTTAAAGCTGCAGTCCATAAGTTTCGTCTCTTTGTCACCATCTTGGTTTGAAACCTGCAATTGCAGTTATTTGTGAAATTATCATTTTTACATGGGTTGTGCGTTGTCACGGCTCCTCAGTGCGGATGTATCTAATCTTTTGAGGAGTATGTGTGGCTGTCAGTTACCACACCGGTGTGGATGTTCCCTGTACTTCGGAATCACAGATTCTACGTCTTGGAAGTATGACCCAAATAAGAATTTTCCCCGGAAAATGTCATCTGAACAAGTAAATAACATGTCTGCAACTTTTGTTCTGACAAACTGAGGAAAAAAAAGTATTACAATACATCACGCTACCAATGGTGATTAAATCTAGCGATCGCTTAGCTCATATCACATCAAACCATGCAAATTATTATTACTGTTATACTTTGTTCTGAAAAAGGTTATTAATGATCCGCCACCTGCAGCATCCTCATGTGCGATATAGCCTACTAACCAGGACTCCTTCTAGTACCACTCAAACTAGAAAACATTATTATAAGCTTACCACTGTGAATCGGGCTAAGATATGGAGATAGTTTTGAACACTGGCTGGTTATGTACTTGCCCAAAAATCGATTTTGGATCATTTTTAACCAAAAACAGTTACGGACTGCAGCTTTAACTTTACAACATGTTATAGAAATATTTTGAGAACATTTCATGGAGAATCTCCCCATATCATACCTTTTGTCATGGCAGTTGAGGAGGGTTCTTCAGGGGATGTGAATCTTTCCTGAGCATCAAAGAACTCGTCATCTGAACTGCTGTCTCCAAACCCCGGTGGGGGTTGAAAAATTGGCACTGTTTCTGTCTGATTCACTTCCTCTCTCTGCTGATCTGGTTGTGTTTCCATAGGACCTGGAGGAGAGAGAGGTCGTGGAAGGCTCTGGGCACTGTCAGGGGTAACATTGGAGCAGATATTGTAATAGTGTCTAGTGTCTCCTTGTTCAAATGTGAATACATAGTCTCCAGAAGGAGGTAGGGTGCCTCCAGGACATTTCACAGGTGACCCCTTTTCATGTTTTTCATTCTCTGTTCCCAACTCCTCACAATCCTCCTCTTCACTGGCTGCAGGGGGACTAGGCAGACATTCAGCAATATTTGAGAGTGCAGGAAAGCAAAAGAATTGGTCAATATCAGGCTCACAGTGGGAATCAGCAGAGCACAGGTCACTTTGGGAATGAGAATCTTTGCTGTGCAGTTGCTGTGGAGACAATGATGGTGAATAGCGATCTTCACAGCAGTAAGAGTCTTTCACTGGTAAATGGCATGGACGTCTGGTAGAAAAGTAGGTCATGAGGTCGTCCTCCTCTAGGGCATCTATAGAGTCACTGGACATGCTGGTCATGAAGTGTGACTCAGTTTGGTATGAATCAGATGCTTCAGATGATGGGTCATCGACAATGATGACACACTGAGGTTGTTCAGGCTTTTTCTCTTGCTCTTTGTCTTCCTTTTCTGTGCCCACTCTCTTGTTGTCTCTTTCTACTGTCTTTCCATTATTACCATGTATAGATTCATGGATGGTTTCTTTGTCCTCCTCCCTTTCCTTCTTTTCAACCACCTCCTCTTCTTTGCCTCCTTCCTTCTCCACCTCTTCATCTTTTTGCATGTAACTTTGTGCTTTTTCGGTTTCTTCTGATAGCTTATCCTTGGGTTTAACTGCTGTGTTTTTGCTATTGGCAGTGCTAGCAACATGAGCAAGGAGTGCATCCACGTCTGTGTCTGAGTCGTCTGAGTCACTGCCACAGTGTGACACATAACCTATACACAATGGCAGAAGCACAGACAAAATGAATATAAATCACACTGAAAATTTTATAGGCTATAGATGCAAATGGGTTCCACTGTTAAAAAGTCTGTGTAACGTTTTTGCTATTTTTAGAAAATTGTTATAACCAGAGTCTGCGAGCAGTGTAGAGTGGAAGTGGAGTACTTAGATTCTGCCTAAAGCATGAAGCTTTTTTTTTTTCTTTTTTTTTTTTAAAATCAGTGCAGCAATGTTTTCTCTTGCTTCAAGAGGCTTTCTAAAAGTTTTCAAAATGTTCAAAATTCATCAAAGCTAACATAACAATTTTTCCAACTTTGCAAGACCAAAGAATTCGGTTAAACAGATAAATAGGTTGCATACCTTCCTCTGCTGATATGCGGTGGCTCTTTGTATTAGTTGACCAGGGGAACACACAGATATGGGGGTCAACAAGCAGTTTGCAGTAACCAGCAACCAGACACGATAAATCTTTAGCTGCCACTGACTCCATGAGCAAGGTTATTGGCTGAAAACAGGAAAAGTGTTACAATGTGAAATAAAGACAGAGCAGAGAGAACAATGAAAGGATTATACTGAGTGTACATATATGTAGATGTAAGTACGAGTATGTACTGTATATTATATACCTTTATATCCTGCAGGTAGATTTTGACCAGACTAACTCTGTCAGACTCAGGTAATAGTTCCACTCTGGTAATGCAGCTGAATTCAGTTAGTGTGGTCATGATGCTCAGCTTGTGGTTGATCACCTGACTCACCCCATACTGAGTTCCCACCAACAAACTCACCGTTGACTCTCTGTCCTGCAGCTAGTTAAATAGAGACAGGGAGAGGGAAAAAAGGGTATGTGATACATGAAGACTGTGATATATGGAAGAATGGATATCAGGGAAAAATAAAGGAAAAATGGGGATAAACCAAAAGGGTTGTTACGAACATTTATCCTAATCTGTTTTCAGTATAGTACATCTTCAGTTCCTTGCTTTTACCTGTTTTATTAAGACATACAGTCTGTCTAAAGTACATAAAACAGAAAGGTATGATAAATTTCTATATAAAGCAAACAGTGACCCACTGAAGGGCTCAATAAAAAGGAAAGTCTCACGTTCAGTGATCCTTTACTTGCCTTGTTATGCCTTGCAAACATAAGTATTTTTTAATTGTATGTTTTAAATATTTTCTCACGTATATGCAGTCACTAAAACATACAAAGTACACCATTAAGATATTTTGGGGTCAGTGAGTTTTGTATGTGAGATTTATTTATGTACAGTATGTATGTATGTATTTATTATCTTTGTTCAGGTTAGGTCTCTCTGATTTTCTGACATCTTAAATGGCATTTTGGTGCTGATGTGTGAGTGTGTGATATGAATGAAAGATGTAAAGCCATTGCATGTGTAAATGCAGGTAGGGTACATTTACCAGCAAACTTTTACTGCAGTTTAATGGATTTCATGTCTGAAAGTGGCTGTTAAGACTGAGAATGCATCTCTCACCATCATAGTGGCACTAAAAGCCTTTCCTCCATAGGACTTGAGTTCAGACATCTCATTCATGTATTTCAGTCTAGCTTGATCCACTGATATCACCTTTGAAAACATCCCACACATTGAGAATAATGTAAATACACATCATACTGTAACAAAGAATACCAAAAGAATCATTCTAAAACCTTTGTGTGTGTGTGTGTGTGTACCATGGCAATACTATGGTATTTTTCACATGAACCATGATATTCTTTCAAAGTAAAAACTCATAGTACTGTTCATAGATTTAGTATCATTCAGTAACATTGCATGTATAAAAATATCATTTAAAATCATTACTGGTACATATTGGTACTTTTTATATGTTTTTAATTTTAGAGTTTTACTGTATATTTTGTAAATGATTTACATTCTTCCACACAATGTTCAGGGAAAAACACACATGTACATGTGCACACACCTTTTGCTTGGCCTCCTGAGACAAAATCTTTTTCATGTGGTAACTGATGGCTTTCTTCAAGTCCTTTTCTCTCATGTTTCGCAGTAAGGTGTGGGACACAAAGCTTTCAATACCCCACTCCTTCCTTCAGACAGAAATAGTACAGACAGTGTAGAATAGTATTACACACACTTCATGGTTGTGTGGTATGCTGGCACTACATTGTATGTGTTAACTCCAAAGTAATTCTGAGGATAATAATGAATTATTTGCATTCAATTACTTAATCTCTTGACAACTCTAATTTAATTTCATCAGATCCCTGAAACTGTATATGTTTCGGCTAAAGTGTCAATTTCTTATCAGTACTCCAACCATAATGCATACATTACATTGTAAAAAAAAAAAAAAAAATCTGTGAAATTTACGGTACAAAAAAGGCAACTGTAGTTGCCAGAACTTTACCGTAAGAAATATAGTACCAACATTTTGAGTTTTATGGACTGAAAATAATGGTACTAAAATAATGCAATAAACATTATGTTAACAGCAACAAGATGTAACATAAAATCCTAATATACATAACTGATGAGAAAAAAACTAAGAAACATAATTATTTAAATGGAAAAAAAACACCAAATGTAAAGGGAATTTTGGGAATGTCAATTTACAGTTTCTCACTTTAAATTATGTTTAAGATGTACTGTAAAAAAAAGAAGAAGTAAATTTAACAGTATTTTACTCTAAAATTACAAGAAATGTTTGATTTACTACAGTTTTTGACTGTATATAGCAAGGGACCTTACCATTAACCAAATATTCTTACTGTCACATTTTTAAAGTCTTTTATCATTAAAATTTCAATAATTTTTTACAATGTACAGTTGAAACGTCTGTGAATTTGTGATGTTATTGAAACTCTCTTATGTTTACCAAGGCTGCATTTATTTAATCATAAATACAGTAAAAACAGTAATACTGTTACAATTTTTTACAATTTAAAATAGTTGTTTTCTATTTTAATATATTTTTAAAATTTAATTAATTCCTGTGATGGCAAAGCTGAGTTTTCAGCATCATTACTCCAGTCTTCAGCGTTACATGATCATTCAGAAAACATTCTAATATGCTGATTTGATGCTCAGGAAACATTTTTTATTATTATCACAGCTGTTGTGGATACATTTTTCACATGATTCCTTGATAGAATTTCAATTTTGTCCAATTTAATACACTTTTATATTCATTAAATTTTATATTTTATGTTCATATGATGAAAAGGAAGTCCCATACATTTTCATCAAATATTAATATATATACTTAAGTAAATATTAATTAAGAAATATTAATAAAAGTATTAATTTCTTTTAAAAAATCTCATTGACCTCAAATTTTTGAATAGTACTATACTTACTAAGGGGAACAACTAGAAAAATGCAGCAGCAAGCTTTCTTATGTAGTATGGACATTTATGGCATAGTGTTAGTGCGTGTGTGTACTCACATAATGGCCTTCAGTGGTGTTTTAAGGGATTGTCCACTGCTGGCTAGTTTTTCCTGTACATGTAGAGCAGCCAGTCTGAGAGCTGTATTACATTTCATCTCCACAGCAAACCTTTCCTGCAATACATCACTCACGCTCTAGACACAGACACACACATTTATTCAGATGTGTCTAAATGGGGACATACCATAGACTTCGACTGTTTTATTATAAAGGTAATTATTAGAGCTGCCCCGACAAAAGGTTTTTGTAGTTGACTAATTTAATTTAAGCCATTAATCGGTTAATCACACATTTATATTAATTTAATTACTTAAATATATACTGGGGGGGGGCTTTAATATATAGCCTATTCTGCACTCAAGTGCACACTTAAAGCCGCAAAACACAGCAAGAGTAATGGTTATGAATGTGTCGGAAAAAAATATGAAGAAGATATTTTAATTATTTATTAAACTAGTGTTTTCTGAGTGGTGTCGGCTGCAAAGATGAAGCTGACAATGGTGACTCGTAATCTCCACAGTACAGTGGATGCGCCTTCAGAGAGACATGCACATTTCATATGGATTTCATAAAGAGTTTTTGTTTTCGATTGGTTCATTTAAAAGTAGACATTTCATGATTTTTAATAGATATATTTTTCACGTCTGTGAGCCAAGTAGTCTATACGCTGGTTAATTTTTTGTTTTCTTTATTTTACAAAAGCACAATGTTTTGTGTACACAAAAAGTAGACCCTTTACAGTTTCGAATAATGTATTATTCTTATCTGTATGAGCAGAAATGACAGCATTTTTTGTTTTCACTGCTATCGGGAATAAATGCCAGTGATCACGCCGGCGACTCAATGTCATGCAGTAAGTGTGCTAATAGCTTCCACACTCCACACAAACATTTTGATGTGTACGTAATAGAGCACATTTATAAATTAACATTAGAGTGCATGGCTAGTAGTTGCTACTACTTACATGTTTCACTTTCAAATGATAAGCCAAATTTGAGGTTGATGAATGATAGGCCAACATTTGGATTTCATGCCTGATATTGCCTGATATACTGTAATTATCTCAAGGACAAGCCGTTACCGATCTGTCCTTCACAGACCATTATTTTCTGTGAATAAAATTTTAGTCGACTAAGCCTCTTCTCATTGACTAACATTTTGTGACTATTAGAGGGGCAGCCCTAGTAATTATGACTACTGACTAACCCTAAAAACAATATTTATTTATGAATCGATTTTCCCATTGAGGCTTTGTTGCAATTAGCTCACAATTGAGGACAAACTGGTCACTAAACTAAGTATGCAAACAAAAATACATTACCAAAATGTGTATTTTACATTAAAGGAATAATTTACCCAAATATGACAATTTGCTGAAAATTTAGCATTACATCACTTGCTCACCAATGGATTCTCTGCACTGAGAGTTCAAACAGCTTAAGTAAAAGAGTAACCCACACAACTTCAGTCCATCAATTAGCATTTTGTGAAAAGAAAAGCTGAATGTTTGTAAGGAGTAAATCCATCATTAAGATGCTTTATTTTCAAATCATTGCGTCTATTCAAAATACGAGTCCATAATCCATAACACTTCCTCCAGCAAAAAATTCCCCCCTCTGCTATCCTCTCACATCAAAATCCACCAACATATTTGTTTAGATCTTTTTTGGACTATTTTCACTTGTAAATGGTGCTTGACCTGCATATACTTCTCTCCTGATTCTGACTAGATGACTTTTTCACTGCAGAAAGCAGTATTATAGACAGAAGACTGTTTTGATGTTAAAAACATCTTAATGATGGGTTTGTTTATTACCAACATGCAGTTTTTTGCTTCACTAGACGTTAACTGATGGACTATTTGATGGAGTTGTGTGGATTATTGTGATGCTTCTATTAGCTGTTTGAACTCTTTTACTTTGCTACTGTAAATTTCTCAAAATCTGTTCTGATGAAGAAACAAACTTATCTACATCTTGGATGTCCTGAGAGAGAGTCCATTTCAAGCATATTTTTAGGTAAACTTTATATACACCCATACAAACACACACCTGTAAGTATAGATACTCAAAGGCCACTGGATCTTCTTTGAGCATGCTCTTAAAGTCTCTAGGTAGAAAGCAGACACGGAACAGACACCTGTAGTCGTGAGTCTCCTTCTTTTCAACCACCTGTCACACACATACAGAGACAGAGTATTAGATATATACAATTATGTGAGTCATTTAACAATTACAGATGAGTGTAGAATGAAGTAGCCTCAGTTATTTTAAGGTCCAGTTCTCTCTATTAACTAACTATTAACTATGACTTTTGCCTTAATAAACTTCTAATTTGCTGCTTATTAATAGTTAGTAAAGTATTTGTTGCTCCATGGAACAAAGGAACTCCCACAGGTTTGGAACAACATGTGGATGAATAAATAATAACTTATTAATGTGCTTTTTCATGTGGACCTTTACTGTGTTTGTGCGTGTACCTTTTGAATAATCTCTTCTTCGTGCAGTAGATATAGTTTGCTGATGCTGTACTGTTGTTCCAGCACCAGAGAGAAGTGTTCGATACGGGTGATTGAGAGTTTCTCCTTCAGAGTCATTATTATGTCCTAGTGGAGAACACATTATATAAGAGAATACATGAAGCATGTGAAATTATATAGAGGACATTAATGCACAACACAGGTTAAAGCTAAGAAGACCTCCCTTGTAGTGTACTGTGATGGTACCATGGTACAGTGGGGGTATTAGATAAATAATTACCATGATCATGTACAGTGGTAATTACACTACCATTCAAAAGTTTCGGGTTGGTAAGATTTTTTAAATGTTTTTGAAAGAAGTCTCTTCTGTTTACCAAGGATTTATTCGATCAAAAATACAGTAAAATACTATTACAATTTAAAATGGTGGTTCTATTTTAATATATTTTAGAATGTAGTTTATTACTGTGACAACAAAGCAATTTTCTCCAGCCATTACTCATTTCTTAAGTGTCATATGATTCTTCAGAAAATGAATTGAAAGTTCAAAAGAACAGCATTTATTTGAAACATTATAACATTATAAACTGATTAATTTAACGCATCCCTGCTGAATAAAAGTATTAATTTAATTTTACTGATTCCAAACATTTGAATGGTAGTGTATATAACACTACCAAGAATTCCTAGTACTACAAATAGAACATGTTTTAAAAACACGGTTTTACTATTTTTGCTTTTTTATTTTTGGATGACAATAAACATGATAAAATAAGCAGTATGCTGACTGAAAAATAAACACATCAGACTTTAGTGAATATATCTACAGTACCTTAACAGTGGTTTTAGATTCAAACTTGAAAGCCTTTGTTTGGCCATTCTCCAGATAGACTTTCAGAACATTGGGCAGGAACAGCAGAGAGTTACCCTGGAGGTCAGAGGTCAATATAGGATATAAGGTCAATAGACTTTTTTTATAAATATAATAATATATATATAAAATACATAATAGTAATGGTAGTGCATATGCTATATTATAAAACAACTGTCTGTTTCAGGTGTTAAAACAATTCTAGTTAAGCCAAATTTATCAGAATTATTATCATATTAAAAAAGATTAAGCCCTGCAAAAGCTGCATACAAAAAAGGTAAACAGTTTATCTCTGCCTTAGTCATGTTGTGTGCTTGATAATGGGCTTGTTTAATTAGATGTTAATTAAAAAACATCTCAGCTTGAGGGAAATGAACATCCTCACATCGATCCACATGAAGAAACATTCAAAAACGTTTTTAGGTGGACTGTTTCTTTAAGGTGCTTTATCATAAATATTATAACTCTCATCACCTATATAAATTGCAGCTATACTATACACCATGACAGCTCAGCCATGCAAAGTTTATGATTAATGGTTAATTGAATAATTAATAAATTACTGATAAATTATTTACTGAGGTTTTGCCCAAGACTGGGTACACTGCCAAATGCTCTCCCTCTCAATGCCTCTCTATTGTTCTGCATCTTTTGTTTATATTATCTCTTTCATTTTCTTTATCACCTACTCTCTTTATCTTCATTTTGTTAATAAGCACATGTGAATACTCCAATATTAACAGCATGAATGAACAGAATGTGTCAAACCTGTGAGTGACCATTGACCACAACTTCCTCTGCAAACCTCACTTTAACTGGGTTTGACTTCAGCTTGGCTCTCTTCTCTGGAGTTATAAAGGATGACTTTGGCCCCTATAGCACATCCATAATGACAAACAGCACAATTATGGACATGTCTGATATGTCAATGACATATTATTTCAACAAAAAATTCGTTGGCATTCAAAGATGTCTCTGCATTGGTTGTGATATACCTGTCACTGAGAAATAAAGTAAACGGAGACCACACTGTCTGTATTTCTGCTTTACGACCCTTACAAATAAAGGTACAAATAATGGTATCAGATATCAGATAACTTCTTGGGATGTTATCATGGTCCTGAATGATTACATATTCAAATATTTATCATATCATGGTAATATCATTGTGCCTTTCAGTGGCGAGAAAAAAATCCCTAGAAAAATAAAACATACAAGTTTTCTTGAACATACGTTCAACATATATGCAAGGATAAACATGTTGCAAAGATATGAGAATGTTTTTTTCTACCCCTAAATACTATATGCATTTTTTATTTCTCACTATTAAAATATATTTTATACCCTCACCCTCTGTAGGTCCCCAGCCCCCAGATTGAAATCTTGCACATGCATCGTTATGTTATTTGATGGCTTTCCTTATAAACAGGGAAATTCTGCTAAATAGATGTATATAATGGATGTATATCTCCACAGAATTCTGCTGAACAGATGCATATATGATAAAATGTGTTTAATAGGGTTATTGAAAGCTGAAAGCATAATAAAATTAGACAAAATATTTAATAAATGCACAAATAAGAGATGAGAGATGTGCAATTTACCCGCACTTCAAATTCTGCAGAAATTTAGTGAGCTTTCTGCTGAGCTCTGTGGGCACAGATTTCCTTTGGGCCTGATTATTATAAAAAACTTTTGGTCATCATTTCTGCCTGCTGATATAATGCAGCACAACACCACATCCTCCTGCCATGCCTCATTCAGACATAACAGTATGAGAGAGAGAGAGAGAGACAGAGAGAGAGAGAGAGAGAGAGAGAGAGAGAGATAGAGAGAGTCTCTAACTGTGCACACATACACTTACCACAGTATTTCTCAGTACAGTCAATATTATGGTGTTCTGGCATTCTCTGTAAATAAGTTGAAAAGAGTATGGCATAATTAGTGGTTCAGATGCAGCTCGAGTCACGAGATGCCCCATTTCCCCATATTGTGAAGATAGAAATTTATTATAAATTTGGCCACATGAAAATTAACTAAAATATTAGGTAAAACTGGACATCTGGGCAGCCAGATATAGCTGATTTTGTAGTTTCACATAAACACTCACACCTGCACCATACCTGATGATGTCAGCAGCCTGCTCTGTAGAAAGATCATCAACGGCAACATTGTTTATTTTGAAAAGTTGGTCACCAGGGACAAGCTTTCCATCAGCAGGGCCACCTATAAAAACAGACAAACATACTATGATACTGTAGCTGTCAATCAAAGATTACCACTCTGATTTGTCATGGTTATCACGTTTTATAGGAATGTTCGAGAAAGAATATTTATGTTGTCCTAGTTACTGGCTAGTTATTTGGCTGTGGCGTAACCAGATGGCTTCAGCCATTCCAAGAGTAGGGTTTCCTGTAGACACAACTCAATGTGCCAAACCAGTCAGCCAACATTTTGCTGTACGTGTAGGCTATACATGCAAATAGCTGGGTCATTTCACATTTCACATTCATGTCACATTTCAATCATCAAACTTATGTTCAGTGAACATTTCAAAATGTCTATATAACTGAATCAAATTTCTTTGTTCTGTTAAAGATAAAAGCTTTAACACTTTACAGTAAGGTCTCATTTCTTAAAGGGATAGTTCACCCAAAAATGAAAATTCATATTGTTCCAAACCCGTAAGACCTTCGTTCATCTTCTAAACACAAATTAAGATATTATTGATGAAATCTGAAAGCTTTCTGACCCTCCATAGACAGCAACGTAACTGAAATGTTCATAGGCCCAGGAACGTAGTAAGGACATCGGTAAATAGTCCATGTGACATCAGTACTTCAACCGTAATTTTATGAAGCTACAACAATACTTTTATACTAACAAGAACTAACAATGAAGTATAGTTCACTGTGTTAGTTCATGTTAACCAATATATTTAACTAATGTTAACAAATTAAACTTTACTGCAAAATGTTACTCTTTTAATATACTATATAATGGATATATCATATACAGGTGCATCTCAATAAATTAGAATGTTGTGGAAAAGTTCATTTATTTCTGTAATTCAACTCAAATTGTGAAACTCGTGTATTAAATAAATTCAGTGCACACAGACTGAAGTAGTTTAAGTCTTTGGTTCTTTTAATTGTGATGATTTTGGCTCACATTAACAAAAACCCACCAATTCACAATTAGAACAAATTAGAATATGGTGACATGCCAATCAGCTAATCAACTCAAAACACCTGCAAAGGTTTCCTGAGCCTTCAAAATGGTCTCTCAGTTTGGTTCACTAGGCTACACAATCATGGGGAAGACTGCTGATCTGACAGTTGTCCAGAAGACAATCATTGACACCCTTCACAAGGAGGGTAAGCCACAAACATTCATTGCCAAAGAAGCTGGCTGTTCACAGAGTGCTGTATCCAAGCATGATAACAGAAAGTTGAGTGGAAGGAAAAAGTGTGGAAGAAAAAGATGCACAACCAACCGAGAGAACCGCAGCCTTATGAGGATTGTCAAGCAAAATCGATTCAAGAATTTGGGTGAACTTCACAAGGAATGGACTGAGGCTGGGGTCAAGGCATCAAGAGCCACCACACACAGACGTGTCAAGGAATTTGTTAAGCCACTCCTGAACCACAGACAACGTCAGAGGCGTCTTGCCTGGGCTAAGGAGAAGAAGAACTGGACTGTTGCCCAGTGGTCCAAAGTCCTCTTTTCAGATGAGAGCAAGTTTTGTATTTCATTTGGAAACCAAGGTCCTAGAGTCTGGAGGAAGAGTGGAGAAGCTCATAGCCCAAGTTGCTTGAAGTCCAGTGTTAAGTTTCCACAGTCTGTGATGATTTGGGGTGCAATGTCATCTGCTGGTGTTGGTCCACTGTGTTTTTTGAAAATCAAAGTCACTGCACCCATTTATCAAGAAATTTTGGAGCACTTCATGCTTCCTTCTGCTGACCAGCTTTTTAAAGATGCTGATTTCATTTTCCAGCAGGATTTGGCACCTGCCCACACTGCCAAAAGCACCAAAAGTTGGTTAAATGACCATGGTGTTGGTGTGCTTGACTGGCCAGCAAACTCACCTAATTGGTTGAGATAGTGAATTGGTGGGGTTTTGTTAAATGTGAGCCAAAATCATCACAATTAAAAGAACCAAAGTCTTAAACTACTTCAGTCTGTGTGCACTGAATTTATTTAATACACGAGTTTCACAATTTGAGTTGATTTACTGAAATAAATGAACTTTTCCACGAGATTCTAATTTATTGAGATGCACCTGTAAATATACACTAATAGATTCATTTGCAGAAAGTACTACAAAATATTTTTATAGTGAAAATAAAAAGACGGTAATTTTTGTAATTGTACCTTTAATATGATTTTTGCTAATTTAATGTGATTTGACTCAACTTTATTTGAACAATAAATATATTACAGCAGTATCCTTTTTGCAGTAATGGATGCTTGTTTTGTAGCTAATGCACTGTATCTGTTTTATTGATTTTCATGAAGGGCTTGTATGCTGTATAATCAAAATTTAACTTCAAAATGTAAAAAACTCAGCAAGGCTTTTCAAGCCTGTTTAGAGTGCTGCCTTAGACCTGTGCCACAACAGACCTTGTCACTCCCTTCATAGTATGCTGACATATTCATGAAGTTCATAGGGTGGGCATTTTCCTACCATCAAGCTAATCTAGAGACCCTCACAGTGGGATTACTCCAAAAAAGCTCTCAAATCTCCAAAAAAGATCATCTCCTTTCAGAATTGTATGGCCAGTGGTCCCCTGCCTGTTACCCCTGTAAGTGTTATTCATAGCAACTGCTGGATGCTAATTTGGAAGTCCCACAGATGAGCTCTGAAGGTAACCAAGGCCATCTGGCTAAGATCTAGTACTTAACTTCAGTGCTTTCATTCCATGAGAAGAAAAGGATGCCAAGAAGGCTCAGAGCAGTGCAGACTTTAAAATAATATAATATAATATAATATAATATAATATAATATAATATAATATAATATAATATAATATAATTCTTGTAATACCTAAATGACTGTGAAAGAACCTTACTACACTGTAAAAATTATTTTTCAAAGTTGTAAATAAAACAAAGATTATTGGAGTAGGTTTTACAAGAAAATACAATTTCAGTCTTTTTATGTTTAATTCAGTTCATTATGTTACCTGATTCTGTGTAATCAGTTTTACAATTTTGGAGTGAAAATAGTTTCTACACTTTTTTTTTTAATTGTAGAATCCATTTGAGCTGATAAATGTTTTAGAGATGATTGTGTGTAATGTACCTTCTGTCACGTCCAGCACCTGGGGTGGAGTGTGTGTTGAGACAGTAAAGCCATGGGAATTAAGGGTGGGGTCATGTGGGATCTTAACAGTGACTCTAATTGGACAGCTCCTCTGCTCCTGGGAGCCATTGTCGGCAACTTGCCCATCTGCTAGCACACGCTCTCTATGTACAGACAGAGAGGGTGATGCTTTTCAAACACAAAATAAAAAAAAAAATAAAAAAGCAAATATACTTGTTCACACAATCATTCCCAGATTAAAAAATGGTACCGGCTGATGGACTCTCTGGAGCGGCGAAGCCAGCGTCCCACAACCTGCTCTACTCTGCTGGTCCTGCGAGACGGTGAGCGACTGCGGTCCCGCTCCTCCATTTAGCTACACACAGGGTGAAAGGTCACCATTGAGCCACTATTTATTGCAAAGAATAAAATATAATAATTATAACATTTCAATGATAATTTAAAAAATCACTAATATCTGACAATATTATCTGTAGTAGTTACATTTACAAATTTATTGTTGAATTTGCAAATCATCACACATTTTTTGATATTTCATTTCTGTTCTCAAAACATTTCTGTTTTTTTTTTTTAGTATATCCTCTTTAGCCAGTCAGACACAACATATATTCAATTCAGCCAATCGTAGTCTGATCTCTTTGCATTCCACTTTGCTTCTTACACAATCTGCAATACATGTCTCTACACTCTATAGGGTTTAAAGTATGATGGCATATGCAGTACTCATGTAAATATATCAAATTTAAATTACTTTATACATGTGTATAATACATATGTATTTCTATTCTATTCTATTCTTGTTTCCCAATTTGGGGTTTGTGAAGCCCTGGGGTCTGTGAGCTGATGAAAAGCTAATAATTAAATAAAGAAAATATAAAATTAAAATAAATAAATTATTTTAAAATGAAACAAAATAAAACGCGTACTAAAAAAGATTAAATATTTGTTTACCTGCATGACATGTGACCCTTAATAAAAATGTCTATTTTAAGGTCCAATTTAACAGTTAACAGTTAGTAAGGTAGTTGTTAAATTTAGGTATTGGGTAGGAATAGGGATGTAGAATATGGTCATGCAGAATATGTGTTTTATAAAAAACAGCCAATATGTTAATAATAGGCATGCTAATAAGCAACTAGTTAATAGTGAACATTGGTCCCATACTAAAGTGTTACCAAATGTCTGAGCCAAATTTTGTGTAGTTGGTGCACAATTTCTCTGTCCACTTCCTGTGAAGTTCTATAATGCTCTACACTTATTCATGCTGTTTACAGTGCCTTTCAGGCTGAGCATATACATCCATAATGGTCATAGCTGTGGCAAGCAAAATGATGTGTACAGCAATATACTGATAATGTGTGGTCACCTCTCTTCCTATAGTAGTATGAAACATGGTCTGTCTTTATATTGTAGGTTCTGCATATCGTTGTGTTGTTGCAGAATTGCTTTTTATGAAAGGTTGAAGTTTATTGTGCTTCTGTATCAAGTATGTCCCACTAGGGAATGCGAGAGACAATCTGGAGCCTCATTGTCAAAAGAGAAAGGGACCAACAAAGACAAAGAGATAAATAATATACTGCGACAAAAAAGAGAAAGAGATCCTGGGAGATCATGACTCATGGTCACATTATGCTCTCAGATTTCACAGGATTTGGATCTCACTTTCCATTTATTTTACTGCTGTCAACATTGTTATCAATACTGCATAAACCACATCAAAGTCGTTAGACTGTGCAACACTCGCCCAGCAATTTTCGCTTACTTTTTCACTAGCCCTGGTTATATATATAAATATTTTCCCATTCATTTTCAAAAAATGTTATAAAAACACTTCAATAAAGGGTTGAGCTAAACCAATCAGCAATAAAACCATTAATTTGCAGAAAAAATATATTGTAAAATCTGAGAAAAATACAAAGTTACAAAACTATATACCACTCCAACACTGTAAATTATGTAACTGTATAGATAAATTTAATTATACTTTTTGATAATTAGTATAAAATACACTTTTTATTAGTTTATTGCAAAATGTATAAATAAGAGTCTCAAGCACTTGATTACATAATTTGGGGGCAGTTTTCATTAGTGTCAAGTGCCAATTTTAGCTTCATTATATTAATAAGGTTACACTTTTTTGTTTATCTAATTGTACAGTGAACAATATGAATGAAAGCTCAACTGAGGATTTTTTAACGCCTTGGTGGAGCATCACACTTAGAAAAAAATGACACTCTGCAGCTTTATGTTTTTCCCTGCACTGTCAAAAGTGAAAGTTGACTTAACTTAAAAAAATTGAGGAAACCCGTTGCCTTAAAATTATTAAGTACATAATAATTAAAAAAATTTTTTAAGTGAACTTGACAATTCAATTAACTTATTTTTTTTAATTATCATTTACTTAAAAATTTTAAGGCAACGGGTTTCCTCAATTTTTTTAAGTTAAGTCAACTTATCACTTTTTACAGTGTGGCCTTCACGTTTTTTTTTTAATAACAAACCACAACAATTCCCTTACCTAAGCAATTAATGCGAAAAACGAGGATCCCAATAGGAAAAACAACAATATGCTCTCTGAAGAGTTTCCAGAACAGTTTGTACCTCAGGCAATTTGCATTATGAATAAGGAAAAAACACCACTTGACCATGATGCACCTGCCTTTTTTTCCACTCTTCTGCTACAAATCAGTTTCTATTCTAATCAACTATTCTAGTTATTGCATTATTCTTACCTGATTAAATATTAATCATTTTAATAATAAATGATAATAACATATTAGCAGCTATTCTGCCTAACCACATTGTTCACTAAAACACTCCTCTGTTTCTTTTTAAATACAATGGTGTGGCAGAGAACCATCCATAGATCCCTTTCTTTAAATCTCTCTTTAAAGCTAAGTTACTTAAAGATATCTCCTCCCCTCTCTCATCTTCCATCTTCAAGAGGATTAAGCATCAAATAATGTTCAGGTTTCCCTATACAAATCTCATTACTTTTCCGGTACTATTTAATATATTTTATTCATGATATATGCTTGAGTGCTGTCTTGATCAATAGTGATCTAATGTACATATGGCCCCTTTTCACAGCAAAATCAGGGGCCAGCGGAAGACCTTAAGATTATTTTGTATACTAAAGATAGAAAGATTCAATTACAGTTAGGAGTCTGTGAACTGCTAGATCACTAAAATGGATTCAGAAATTAAATCTGTGTTGTAGCATTGGAATAGGGGCCCATATTCAATGAATTCACAATGAAACATTTCAGTTTACTGCTCTCTCTCTCTCTCTCTCTCTCTCTCTTTCTCTCTCTCTCTCTCGCTCGCTCTATATTAGATTAGTGGCCTGTAGAGTGGGGTTTAATTCCCCCTCACACCCATGTTCCCTCATAAAAAAGGTCTGCTCATGCTCTCTCTCTTAGAGATAATGGCTGTATTCTATCATTAGCATGGCCAGCTAACGCTAATGGCTAGGTTGAACTACTTAACGTAAGAATTGTCTGCAATTCATTCACATTCACATGGGAGGATTACGGGTAGTGGACCAGTCAGGACAGACTATGCTTACTATGTTACGTTAGCACTGAGCAATGCTAAACAGCTTAAAAACGTACACTTAGTCTATCAGTTATAGGATCCTAGCCAGTAATAGATCTTTCAGCAAAAAAAATGCACCACTTTAATGGACATCTTACAACCTACTAGCTACGTTCTGCCTTAAGAACAAATGAATAAATTACAGAGTTTGTTACAAACTAGCTAGTGCAGATGTTACATTCCAATTTAAGTAGCCTAAGAACTTGACAGAAATGGAAAAGGTACTGGTAATATGCCAGGAAGAGTTAAAATCTGGGGGAAAAATCAATATTGAAAATTCTCTCAGTTAACATTGGACCATGTTTTCATTGACTTTTTTTAGAGTGTTCATGTGCAGAACGTTACAGACAGACAACCCTAAGGTTTCTGACAAGTATTCTGATTGGATTAGATTTGTAAAGGCTGGGACAAAGAGTTATTGCGTCACACACTGAGCCGATCACTGAGCCATTTACACACATGTAAACACACAACACTATGAACAGACCAGTACACACAAACACGCAAACACACTCCACTCTTACCTTAGAGTCAGATTATATATTTCCCCATTGAGGAGGACTGCATCACCAATTCTTCACAGCATTGGTTTGATCATTTGAATCTACTCATCATTCCGATGCCTCAGTCTGTTAGTTCAAAAGCTAACATTAAATAAATTTATTTCATTGGCTAGCTCAAAAAAACTATATGCAGTGTGAGGAATTGTAAAACTTTTGTCCTATCCATTTGCACTGCATTTATGTTTTGGACTTGAACTTTTGCAGGTTACTATGAGCAAAGAGAAAGATTCAGAAGTCTTGTTTCATCAATAATGAATTCCAGAGTGTGCAGGCGCTTTGTTTTCTTCTTGATCCAGTGGTCCTCTGCATCAGACATGGACTCTTGCTTGCTGCCATGATGGGAGCTCCAAGGGGTCCTCAGCTCTGTCAAAGTGACACATATAATGGTATCTGAAGTTTTTTTTAAACATTCATTCCTCATCTCACTATGAGAAGTGACTCTCACTGCCTTCTTAACTTGAAGATAATTAACAATTTATAGATGAGCTGTAGTTGTAACACTGCTACACAAAAATTTATCTGTGTGTTGAGTGTTTTTTTTTCTGTTTTCGATTGCTCAGAGCAGGGTTTCTCTCATCATTCAGTGAGAAGTAGGGCTGGGCGGTAAATCAAGTTTGTACGATATATCAATGTATTCTACATAAGCGATATGGTATGAGGCAATACTGTTTATATCGATATAAGGATATAGTTAACACGTGTAGTTTAAAGCGGTTGCCCTGTCAGATGCTTTGACAGACACATGTGCTGACAAATAGGCTACTTGCACTGTTTAAAGCTTTTGAGATGTGGTGTTTTATTTCCATTTTCCATAAATATTTCCATTTTGCTGTCAGGAGTGCATGAGCCTTCTGCATGCGATTCTCCGCTAAACTTCAGTGAATGAGCACCGTTGCGTGCATGTGTGCCAAACAGACAGAGCACAATAGAATAGGAGTGCAATAATTCTGACTAAAATATACATTATGCTAAAATATTTGTTGTCGGTCAATAAATGTGCGATATGTAGAAGTTTAAAGTGTATTTTTATGATAGCACTAACTATAAAGTGACTGTAATGGGGGTAATTTCATTTTTAGTTTTGTGAATTTAACTTCTGTTTTTTTTTTTGTTTTTAGTTCTAACCCTTTTTTGCACATAATAGCATATCGCCCAGCCCTAATGAGGAGCGGAAAATGGAAAACCTGGAGTGGAATTTGAGCGGAGTGACAAAAATGCCTCGAGTTGGGAAGGAAAATTGGTGATTCTGAGGTCAGTTACACCTGAGACAGTAAGCCTATCTCACTCACAAATTCATGGTTAGATCAGGTAGAAATAGATCCTTGCAGATTATCACTTAATATCAATAGCTAAAAAGGGATTAGAGATGACCAGAAAGGTCTTATTCAAGATCTGGTGAAGAGGTACCGATAAAATGAATAGTTACATTAGGCTGCAACAGGTTTGATGTTCAAAGCTGTTGTACCACAAAGGATTCAGCTCTTTCAGTTTGAGCTCTCTCATTGAAAATAATTTTTCATGTTTAAATGAGGAATGATATACTGCAGGAACAACAGCGTTTTGGGGGGAATAGTCTAAGACAGACTATTTTGGTCAGTGTATTTCTATTTATTTACTACAACTGCAGTATTATATAACTGCATGAATGTTTTGTCAATATTGTAAACAAAGCTAATAGAGGTTTTCTCTTCTTGTTTAAAAGGAAAAAAAAGGTCTTTTCCTAATCACTGCTTATCCAGGTTCTAGCTGTTTAATGGACAGATTGTTAACTCCATCCATGCAGGCTATATGCCATACAGCCGTATTCTTTGATTGCACAAAAGTACTGTTGCTCAGCTTGTTTTTAACCACTAAAAACAGTCTCATGCCTCTTCCCAGGTCACACAGCAAGAAATATCTTGACTACCATCATCAAACCATAAAACTCAGTGTGGCTGCTATGTAGTCTCAGCTTCAACTGGCCTGCACTCAGACTTTGCATCACATTTTAGCTAATTTACATTGCAGTCAAGGTACATATTTGTTTTAGTTCATGTACTACTCCCTGGGAATCATTCCCATGACCTTGACATTGATCTGTTTGAGCTACAATAATGCTTTTCCAGTGATCTTCCACTACATGATGTATTTGAGTTACACGAACTAGCTCACTCCTGTAGCTCAAACATTATAGCATGGTAAAACCAAAGTCTTGGGTTTGATTCCCAGGAAATAAATGAATGTACAACTTGAAGGCAATGTAAGTCACTCTGGATAAAAGTGTCTGCAAAATACATAAATATAAATGTAAACAACCGAACAAACTGATTCACTAAAAATGAATCTCTGATTAATTTAAATCCCTGCATTTGCCATTCATTTGCATTTTATGTATTTTTTTGTAGCTAAATATTTGGTTAAAACACTGTTGTTCATCACTGTTGTTCGTTTTTATGTGAGTAAATTTTTTTTTATAAATATTTCTGTTTACAAATATTTTGATTCCTACTTGTGTAAAATTATTTTTTTCTGCTTGTAGAATTAAATTACATATTCTTATATCTTTTCCACTCTTGAATAGCTTGTAGTGTTATGCTTTTTCAAAAAGGTAGTTTAACTGTAATATAACTATTTTGAGGTATGGGAAGCTTATAAAGAAGCAGTTACAAAGTAGCTTCCTCAACACTGATAAAGTGACAATAGAAGTCTGAGGTGGATATTAAGAGAGAGAAAGAAAGACAGAACCATCAGGCTTGTCGGAGTCCCCTCTGAACATTTTCAGCTCCTAGTTGTTGAATAATTAATGTATCCAGTGCAAAAACAGAGAACACAGCTCTCTTTTTTCCTCTCACTCACTTGTTCTCTGCTTTCCTTAGTTTATCCTTCCCTCAGTGCTATTTTCCCTCATAACCACAGCCTGCCTTGTCAGAATCTTTTAGTGCCATTATTTCATTTCTGTTACTTATGTGTCTTTCTCATTTAGTCAAATTATTAAAAAAAAGCAAAAAAAAAAAAAAAAAAAGTAACACAAAAGCTATATAGAAAAGGAGACATGGAACAATAAGAGTACATTTGTACTGAGTACACAATGAATGAATGAAAAAACTCAAAATGTTTTTTTTTTTTTCCTCATGCAAAATTGATAACGCTCTAGAATGGTAGCTTTTGATTGCTTTGTTGGCTATATGTGTTCAGATGTAACAGATGTATATTTATGAAGTTCCCAGCACTGTATGCATCCTTAAAGCTCTCCTTAAACGCTTTGGTAATCCTATCATTGCCCTTAAACTCTTCTTTCAGACTTACTGAGTGCAAGAGAGAGAGAGAACCACAGAGTGCACAGGCTTTAATAATGCATCTAGATAATGCTGCCTCACCACTCACACACACAAGCACAACAAAACAGAAAGACAGTGAAAGAGTGGCAGAGCAGCATGATCTGAGCGCTGCATGTCTTCGGAGGGAGCTGAATGGAGATCAGGAGGTTGTAGATAAGGGGTGAATGGAAGAGGGATTGAGAAAATTAGAAAAATATGTATAGAATGAAGGGAAAAGAAAAACTGGGAAGACGGTGAGGCTGACGAAAGAGATGCTAAATAAAGTCATAGGAACTAGAGACGTTATGACTGTGTGCACTGCATGATTTGTTCTTTGGATTGTGGCTTCTGGGAGTCATGGCATGAGAAGAGAAGTGTGGCATAAAAAAGGAGGAAACGCATCATCTTTTCTTCTTCCTATAGCTTGAGTTATGACTTATGTGTCATCTTGATGTTCAAAACTGGCTTGGTATATAATTAAGAAATAAATGAGATGAAAGAAGAAATCTGATATCACAGTTTTCACAAAATATTAAGCAGCAAAAGCTGTTTTCAACACTGATAATTACAATAACCATTGTTAATGGCACAGAATCAGCATATTAAAATGATTTCTGAAGGATCATATGACATTAAAAACTGGAGTAAATGCTCCTAAAATTCAGGTTTGCTATCAAATAAGTGTGAAAATATATTACATTAAAAATTGGTTCCTTTAAATTATAATAATATTTGGACAAAGATTTACTGTGATATTAAAGTGACATAAATTTGGTTAATGAGATTAGACCAATACATAATATACACTGATAACAATCTGATAAATGTAGTGTTTTACAATGCAATTATTAACATGCACATATTATTTCAGGGTCAATTATTTTATGGTTAAGAGTGTTAACAATCAATCCAGTTTAAAACATATACCTTCTTTGTATTCATGCTGGTTCCATATGTTTTTTATACCATTTTCAAGAAAAGTTTCAGTATAATGACAAAAATTGCATGTGGTCAAACCATCAAACAAAAATTAATAACATATTTTACACACTTTAGTAATTATTTTCAGAATATTTTTGAAATACATTTTTCAAGGTAAAACTTATTTTTACAAATACCATGAATTATTAATTCATAAATATCATTACGTTATGAGTAGTCTCACCACACACAACATTTTACAACCTGAACTAATATTGGCTTGTCATAAGTAGTCAAATTATTTGATATTCTAAGAGACTTATTGACTTTGACAGATAGTCAAATCACTATATTGACATCAGCATAAAGGGCTAACTAAATTCTGTGTCAGGGGTCTACAACCTTTTCGCAGGTCAAGGACCCCTTGGTGGATGGAAAGACAGAGCATACATAATGTATAAAACGTTACAGTAAAGTGTTGCATTTTAAGCCTGGCCTATAATAAAATGCGTATAGTATCACACTAATGTATTTACATACTTTGATAGCAAGTCCATTAGAGTCATATAAAAGTATATACAGTATAAACACACACACATATACAGATGAGTGACAAATTAGAAGAAAATTCACAAGATCCTGTGGCTCTGTTGTTCTGAGTGATCACCTTTATCATATCATGAAACATTACTAGGAAGTGGTCACTTTCAGAATGACATTGCCCTCATCCAAAGGTCACGAGAGGTCACTGAATGGTTTGATGAGTAAACACTGTAAATCATATTCTATGGCCTTCACAGTCACCAGATCTCAACCCATCTGAACATGTACTGGGGATTTTAGACTGATGTGTTAGACAGTGCTCTCTACCACCATCACCAAAACACTAAATGAGGGAATATCTTTTGCAAGATTGGTGTTCCACCCCTCAGACTTAACTGTCCGGGAATCACATGGTGGCTTAACATCTTATATTGTGATAATATTGTGAAATATTATTACAACTTAAAATAACTGTTTTCTGTTTTCACATATTTTTTAAATTTAATTCTTGTGATGGCAAAGCTGAATTTTTTAGCTGCCTGTCTTCAGTGTTACATGATTATTGTAATATGCTGATTTGATGCTGAAGAAACATTTCATATTATCAATGTTAAAAAAGTGGTTGCACTGTTTAATATTTTAGTAGAAACCATGATTATTTTCAGGATTCCTTGATGATCTGACATTTTAATTTGACTTATTTTCAATATGGGTTGTAAGAATGAAAACTTTAGCTGAACTTTAGCTTCTTAACTTTATCTTCGGTTGTTTTGTTCAGTGCACATCTATGCATACATTATACATTCAAGTGGTTGCTAGAGTATATTCTGATGAAATGAGTATTGAATATTAATACATACATTGAAGTCTCTACCTCTCCGCAGCAATTTAAGACAATATTACTCTATCTTTAGATAGATGCGTACATTATTTTTTTTTTTTCACGTACAATTGTGTGTGCTGAATTTATGTGTCTGTAATCGGAGATGTCATTCGCCCAGGGGGCTTCAGTCACTCTCATATGGAGAGCGTAATCAGATCAGTTCCTGTTGGAGATCTCCCTCTCCAAAAGCCACGTAAATGAATATTGGCACAAATGGCCCAATTTCAGCTGTTAGCAGCTTGTAAAATGCTGCTCCATGCCTGAAAGATAGATGTGCTATGATAAAAGTCTGTGTTGTCGTGTAGGGCACAATCACATCAGATGTTTTAAGCATTAGTTTATGTGCTTGTGCCTATTATTTAGTCTTACCGAGCATATCATCACTGGATTATCAGATTTTAAACATGCGGCAGACATCTAAGCACCGTCTGTTTTGGTAAGTTTACGATTACACGGCATCAAGAATTCACAGTATTCAGCTGCTCCTAAAAATAACAGCATAAATGAATTATGGCCCTTTCTGAAGCCTGCCGGATCTCCAGCCTGATTTCTGCCCCCTCGGTTTTTACTACATATACTAATTATTATTATTACAACCATGTTTTGTAATGGTTGCACCTAAACGGTAAAAATAAATCAAGTATACATCAATCAAATGAATGAAGTTTGAGAAAATGTGCTGCAAAATTTGCACAGTAAACATATTGTAATAAATGCACTAATGCCTGTCCCAGCTTCCCTTATGAATCATCCAGGCTACACATGTGAACCTTTTGGGCTTGCTGTATAACTAATGGCATGAAATCTAAATATAGTCTACGAATTAATACACATTTTTGTGCAAGTTCCATCTCTTAAAGCAAGCACTGAATTCATCTCTCACTCAAATAAACACGGTTATCTGGCATTCCCTGAAATGCTGTAAGAAGATAATATAATAATATTGCCTGTAGGGCAGAGTCTGTATCAGACTACTAGCAAAGACAAACAGTAACACTATTGCTATTATTACTGTTTTTTTCGTGCTTATTTTTCAGACAGAGCAATGAAATACAAAACGGCTTCTGTATATCATTTCATATCCTATTTCTGTTCAGTTGTGTGGCCCTATCTAATGAATGTTCACTCTCTATCACTTGATCACAATCTAAAAGACACCTCTAAATAACAGTGGCGCTGCGTGAAAGTGTCATTCACTTAATTCTCTTTAATCTGTCAAATTCACCTAAAGTTATTCCTGTCCGTGACACGCCTTCATCTTCACATCACAACGCATATGAACAATATTTATATCACTCACCTTACACGAAGATGAACTATCCATCGCCTCGCTCCGACAGAAGACTCATTGGGACGGTAAATAATCTGCTTTCAGCGCTTGATAAATCTCTCTCTCTCTCTCTCTCTCTCTCTCTCTCTCTCTCTCTCTCTCTCTCTCTCTCTCTCTCTCTCTCTCTCTTTTCTTAAGGTTGAGATTCCAGGAGCTTTATTGGCCCTTAAAACCTTACATAGCCAAAGCGTCATTATAAACCAGATACACGCATATAATATTGTCAAAATATCAATGTACATAATGAAAAAAAAGTTTATAATAATTGTATACAATTAAATATATTTAATTAATTGTTTTAAATTATTATGTATTATTATTATTATTATTAGCGATTATGAGTCATTAAAAAGACACATTAGGAATGATGCTGCTGATATACACAGGCAAATCTTGCATATTATTAATATGAAACACGATGATGAGTTTACTCCTTGAATAACGCAGCTGATATATTTGTCTCACACTTTAAGAAAATGTTGAAAAAAATCCAATTCTTTTTGGAATGTTTGCATACATTGAATAATACTCGCAAAACCATAAAAGCTTTACTGCAGAAGTGTTTTCACTTGTCAGTAGGCTTATTATGAAGAGAAATATACAATAAGAAATAATGTCTATAATGGAAAGTCTATAATGGAAAAATGTTTTACCAATTAGGCTAATTTGTGAAAGGACAGTGATTGTATTTACTAAATAAACAAAAATATTATTTAGCCAAGTCATACCCTTTTTCATTTATTCAATGTAGAAAAAAACATTATTAAAAATAGGCTACGTTCATTATTCTTAACTATTTTATTTAAGACAACGCACTTTTTTAAGACACACATTCTTGACTATTCCTGTGCTGCGTCTGATTCCATCCAATGGTTTTTAATTATTTATTTATTTGCATGCCCAAAACACCCCCTCTGAGATGAATAAAGTTGTATTGTTTTGTAATGAATTTGTATAACATACAGTCCACCAGATAGCGCTGTGCTCTCTCAAGCCCAGAGCGAGATAAAGAGAAGCAGAAATGAAATCGTGTGAGAGCAGAGAGCTGTCATGAAGTAGAACAGCTGGGTGTTTAAAGGGACTGGACTGCGTGCCCACGAACACACTGCACTGAGGTATTTCTAATCAATACTCATGACAGAGGATGGATGTGTTATGCGCACAGGAACAGCTTCATCTTGCTATGATGGGCTCAGAGAAGAACTTTGACAACGAGACTAGAAGAAGTGGAAATTTAATATGGTCACTCTAGCAGCTAATGAGCTAACTGTAAATAAACCTATCTGAGTACAGTAAACAGTATAATTTGAACGAGAATATTCACACCGCAGGGAGTTTAAACTCATGCGATAAGTTTATATATAGGTGTTTTACCTATATCTAGCTCGGCTTTTATATCATTGTTTTATTGGGCCTGCATTAAAAACTCATGCAACTAGACGTTTGTAAATGACAATCTCAGGCTTGCTGCATTGTGCTGTAATAATGAATTACGATACATAGGGCTGATTTAATTTACAAATATGGATTTATAGCAAATTTCTTTAGAATTGACAATGATTTAAATAAACACACTGTTTGATTATATCTAGATTTGATTGTCAGTGATCGCAGTGATGAAATCCTAATAGAGAGATTTGCCTGTACAGTTCATATCAGTATGTATCAGGACCCACATAATTGTATGAAATTACAATGGCTAGACAGTCATGCAAGAAGAAGCTGTTGGACTTTTGTAACTCTAACTGTGTTAATCACAGCATGTTTTGTTGTGTAATCATGATTGTGAAGGGGAAGTATAATTGCACACAGTGTGCTCTGCAGGTAGAGCCTCTGGGAGGCAGCAGGGAGAGGTCAGGATGGCAGGTGTTGGGGCAAGTGCCCCGCCTAACCCTGCCTGTAAGATCATGACCTTCAGACCTACCATGGAGGAGTTTAAGGACTTCAACCAATACCTGGTTTATATGGAGTCTCAGGGAGCTCATCGTGCTGGACTGGCCAAGGTTGGAATGTTTGTATGTTTATGCATGTGATTGATCGTAAAATGTATATTGTACATATAATAATACCCGTCCAAAGTATAAAATCTAAATGCACAGTATAAGCCCATTGTATGTTTTTATGTTAAATCAGTGAGGATAGCACAAAAGAGAGATGGGCTTTTTTTATTTTTTTTAATTATTATTATTTGCTAATATTCACAAGATTACAACTCTAATATATAAAATCTATATTATACAGTGTGTATATATATATATATATATATATATATATATATATTAGTGGCTTCATAATTCTTTCTTAAAGCAGATCTTAATTATTTCCACAGGTTATTCCACCCAAGGGCTGGAAGCCACGTCGCAAGTACGATGATATTGATGATTTCGTCATTCAAGCACCTATTCAACAGATGGTGGCTGGCCAATCAGGACTCTTCACCCAGTACAACATCCAGAAGAAACCGCTCACTGTGCAAGAATTCCGCAGACTGGCCAACAGTGACATGTAAGTGACAAACACAAAAGTGCACTAATCTCGTTCAAAGTAGCATACTGTTATTCTACTCTAACTACATTTAAACATAGTATGTGCATGCAGGAATATTCTGTGGATTGCATGCACATTCTTTCCATTTCTTTTTACAGTATTCAGCCATAACCTACAGTCTAGGTTATTATTTCATATTTCCTAAAAAAGCAAAGCAGTGCATAAACGACAGCAGATGTGTTTACTAAGTAAAAAAAAAAAAAAAAAAAACATTCCATATATTAAACAATATTTAAACAAAAATATTTTTGGAATGTATTATTATTTAAAATACAATTTCAAACAATGCCATGCAGTTCATAAGCACCTCTGGTTTGGTTCCTTTAAATAGTTCTTTTATGCATTGTTATATGCTGGACTTCTATTGCACTCTGTAATAAGATTCCTTTGAATGATGGATTGACCTATATTCGTTAAGGCCATCTGGAGATGTGTGATTTACCTACTCAGGTACTGCACACCTCGCTACCTGAACTATGAAGACCTGGAGAGGAAGTACTGGAAGAATCTGACATTCGTCTCGCCCATCTATGGTGCTGATGTGAGCGGCACACTCTATGATGAGGTGAGGATGCAGGTGGAGCACAGCTCAACGTACCTCAAATGGAATGTGAATGCCATGTGTATTATAACAAAGGATAACACAGAGTTCCACAGAAAATATTAATTAATAATTTGTGAAATAATGAAGGGGAAAATATAAGAATCAGAAATGTCTTGGCAGTGCCATGGTACTTTCTTTTTTGTGCTGTAAACTGGTAAGCAGGTGATAGTTGAGATCATGTTTGCCGCTTTTACCTCAGGACATTGAAGAGTGGAACATTGGGCACTTGAATTCAATCTTGGATGTGATTGAGGAGGATTGTGGAGTGTCCATTCAGGGTGTAAACACACCCTACCTGTACTTTGGAATGTGGAAAACCAGCTTCTCTTGGCACACAGAGGACATGGACCTCTACAGCATCAACTACCTGCACTTTGGGGAGCCCAAATCCTGGTAGGACTCATTATGGTTTTCTCTGTTTCTTGAGTATGCATAGATCTATTTGGACTTTTTTCTTCATCTACCTTTATCTACCTCAGAGAACCAGGAATTCAGACTTTTTTTTATTTTTTAAATAAAATAAATAATTAAATACCAATTTCACAGGTATGCCATCCCTCCAGAACATGGGAAGAGATTGGAGCGTCTTGCAATAGGTAAAAATTTTAAAGTAGAAGTTTAAAGTATTTTAAAGGAGTGTGTAGTATATTCACATCCTATATGAAACATATGAAATCATCATATTTGCAAATATATATATATATATATATATGTATATATATGTGTGTGTGTGTGTGTATATATAAGTAAAATGTCCAGGTTTTGGCTTTGTTTTCCTATTGTTTTCAGACTTGCTGAAGGTAACGACTTAAAATTAGTTTGACCCAAAGTGTGCAGGCACTGTACATGATCAACAAATCATGCCATGCAAGAAGGTGGGATCAGAAAAGAGTCAAATCAATGCAAATATGCATGCATATAATGCATGAGAATGGTAGAGAGCACATCAATAGGAAAACAGTCAAAAACCCAGACATTTTTGGCAATTTAGATATCCTGGACAGGACATGTCTGAAAAAAAAAGGATGTATGGGTGTATGTAGCTAATCTACATGTAATTATTTCCTTTATGTTGTACTGGGTGTTATAAATGTGTCTTTGTCTTTAGGTTTCTTTCCCAACAGCTTTAAAAGCTGTGAGGCGTTCCTGAGACACAAGATGACACTGATATCCCCCTCTGTACTAAAGAAATACAGCATACCATTTGATAAGGCAATGCACAGTCTTTTAGAATCAATTTCTAAACTATTTTAGTTTTAAGAATAATGTTGCGGTGTCTCAAGTTCTCCTTGTATGTATTGACAATAAACTGATATATTATTACAGATAACACAGGAAGCAGGGGAGTTTATGATCACATTTCCCTATGGTTACCACGCTGGCTTCAACCACGGCTTCAACTGTGCTGAATCTACCAATTTCGCCAGTATCCGGTGGATCGATTATGGAAAAGTTGCTACGCAGGTACTAAGAAGCACTTAATAACAGCTGTTGCTGATGTAAATCTGGCACCTTCATGTTACCTTCATCTGTAGCTGGTGAACATTTGGTGCTCTTTTTTTTTTTATGAAAAACCTGTCCTTTTGCAGTGTACATGCAGTAAGGACATGGTGAAGATCTCTATGGATCCATTTGTTAGACGATTCCAGCCAGATCGCTATCAAGCTTGGACACAAGGCAAAGACTCATGTCCATTGGATCACACCTTGGCCACACCTAGCACCACACCGGAGCTGCAGAGCTGGCTTCAGAGACGTCGCAGGAAAGCACCCTCCACCTCAAGGTATTAGCCAAATATCCAATTGTCTTCTCTATTAATATATATATATATATATTTGTTATTTATTATTTTTTTAAACATCTTTCATGCAGAAATCAATCACTATAGATATTATTTGGAACAAAAATGCTGTTTACTAGTAGGCTCAGCTCACAATCTTGGATAGTGGATGATTCATCTTTTTCTATCAACAGTCTCCATTATCCACGTGCATGCACCAAACGACTGAAGACTGTGGACTCTGCACCAGTGAAAGCAGGTGGTCGCAGGAGTAGAGGAGCAGCTTTAACATCAAAAAACAGGGATAAGGAAGACCCAGTGAAAAACCAGACAGAATCACAGTACTCAGGTGAATTAAAAGCCTGGTATTGGTATTATTTTTGTAAGCTCACAATACAGTCCGCAAATACATGCTACTGCTTAGCCATTTGCAGTTGTACACTGATTCAGAAATGCATGTAAATACATTTTCATATTTATTTTGGTTACACTTTATTTTAAGATGTCATTGTTACAGTGTAATTATACATTTAAGTACTGAGTAATATTAATTAACTGCATATATTTACTATATGGTTAGGGTTAGGATTAGGGTTTGGCCTAGGGTTACTTGCGTGTAATTATGCATAATTTATTGTTATTATAATAGTAAGTACATGTAACGTGTAGCAAGGAGACCTTAAAATAAAGTGTTACCTTTATTTAATGTGCTAACATAATCTGATGTGATCCGATAACACACTCACATTAAAGACAAATATCGTTTGTGTATCAGTATGGTAGTTTAGTATGGTATAGTTTATTTGACTGGCCTATCAGAAAAATTGCAAAAATTATCAGAATAAATTAAATGCACACTACCATTCAAAAGTTTGAGGTCAGTATAATATTTTTTTAAGGAAATTAATACCTTTATTCTGCAGTGACAGATTAAATTTATCAAAAGTGACAGTAAAAAAAAATGAAAAATAAAAACATGTATAATTTTACAAAAGATTTATATTTCAAATACACATTGTTCTTTTTAACTTTCTATGCAGCAAAGAATCCTGAAAAAAATGTATTACGGATTCCACAAAAATATTAAGCAGCAGCGCAAATATTTTCAACATTGACCAATAATAAGAAATTTTTTAGCATATTAAAAGGCTGCTGAAAATTGGAATGGAATGAATAACATTTAAGTATATTAAATAGGAAAACAGTTATTTTAAATTGTAATAATATTTTATATGTAATAATAAATTGTATAATTGTGTAATATAATTGTAATAAAAATCCCCAAACTTTGGAACGGTAGTTTATGCTATAACTACATGTCTGTTTATGTCTCTGTTTTAATATTTCATGACATTTGTTTTGTCTTTTTTAAGGGCTCACTGGTCCGTGTCGACAAATGTGCGTTGTTAAAGTAACAAGAGTGGAGAATGATTTGCTGGCCCACTCCACCAGACAAGTCAAAGATGCTTTCTCTGATACCCCTCCACTCACCCACACATCCAGGCAAAGTGACCCCGATCCAGGTCACACACGCTTCCAGACATCTTTAATTTTCGATGAAGGTCGAGAATCCACAAACTCAAACTCCACTGCACAGCCTGGACCTGAACCAACCTCAGACAGCAGCGTCACTGTGGATGTGACTCTGGACTCAGAAAGAACTGCTGAAAGTCCTAATCAAACATTAAACTGTGAACCCGTCTCAGAAACAAGTGCTCCTTCTGTTCCTGTGACCTATTCTCCAAGAATTAATTCCACTGGTGCTGCCGTTTTATTTTCGGAAACTGATTCCCAACAAGCTAAAATTGAAACAGAAGAGACGGTCGCCGATATCTTGACTGAGAGCAGCATCGATTGTGGCACATCAGCACTTTACAAAGAGCAAAGCTCGATCCGTCTAGACTCTGCTCTTCAGGGCTCGGAAACCTCAGAAAACAGAACAAACTCTGAAATCCAGACTACTTCGTTTTGTGAAATGCCTCTTCTAATGCCCGAGCTCATAGAAGAGAGGGTCAATCCTCAATGTCTCGCACCTGAAATGCCCTCACTGACTCTCGCTGTCCGACCCGACACCACAAATCACAGACCTCACAGTCCGAACACTAACGCACCTGTTCTCCATCTGGAGAAATCACACTCGCCTCCTGTTATAACAGATGATGTGGGGACTTGTTCTGATTGGCCCTTTGTTGCACCCCAAGTAGGTGTAAGCCAATCACAGAGCTCAATCTCAGACACCTTTATAGCAAAGCCAGCATCTTCTTCTTTGGTTCTACAATGGGGGCCACCAGAGGAGTCCAAACAGGAAGGACATGAACACATCCCATCCACAGACCAGAACACTCAAAATGAGTCCATTTCACAGTTTAAAATCACTACTCAGAGTATTTTACAATGTTCTACCACACCAGATGTGGATTTAATGGACACCCGTGACTCTGAAATGGCTGATAAGTCAGTGGAAAGCGGAGACAAACAATCTTCTCTATGTCTCGAAGAACAGTCAAGCTCTCTCACATCCTCCCAGGGCCCCTTCGTGGAGTCAAAACCCTTCACCATTTGGAAAAACCTCAGCTCCCAGAATCCTGCAGTGCTCATTGAGAGCTTGCAGCCTGAGCTTGTAGTTGGTCTTACCACAGGTGTGAGCAGTCTTACAGATTATGCCCATGACTCACTCCCCTACACCATGTGGTCTGAATCAGGGTGCCAACAAGAAAAGTTCCCGGATTCTCCGAACTCTTCACCATGCACTCAGACCTGGACCAACCTGGAGCCCATTCCCATGCAGTGCTCTGATGTAGACATGGCTCCAAACGCTCCTCCAGATCTGAAGCAGCAGAACGTGGAGTTGGAACCAGCTGAAGCGTGTGTGCTCAGTGAGCAGGCAGGCTCTCAGAAACCTCAGGAGGAAGAGTTTAAAGGTCAGGAGTATTACGAAGGTGCAAAGTCAGAGCATGATGGGTCTGTGAGCGACTCTGATTCGTGTGAATCAGGAGATAAAGGTGCTGACAGCAGCAGTGAATCCAGTGAGGAGAACGCCATGAGTGACCCTGAGTATGTGGAAACGGGCCTGGAGCCAGGGGAAGTCTGTACAGTGAGTTCTGGTGCTATAGCAAGCAATACGTCCTCTCTACTATATACAGTAGTTCTGAGCTTCAGACCTAACAAACAGTGACTGTGGTGAAAAGAAATGATTGCTTGGTTTCAACTGTAATCATAATATACAGGATGAACCTGCTTGCAGTAAAATCTCAGTGGTCAAAAATTTTACCTGCGTGTTTAATATTAAATGTGTTCTGATTGGATTTTGTTTTGCCATGTCATTTTCTCTTTTAGATGAACTAAATTTAACTAATCCTAAACTAAATTTTGCAAACAAATTAGAAGCACAGACACAAGTGGGCTTTTTCTTTTTTCCGAAAATTGTTAGTGTTTTTTTTTTTGTTTTTTTTTGTTTGTATTTAGAGATTTTAGGTATTTTATTTGTTGTGACCCTGGACCACAAAACCAGTCTTAAGTAGCATGGGTATTTTTGTAGCAATAGCCAAAAATACATTGTAAGGGTCAAAATAATAATTTTTTTTAAGCCAAAAATCATTAGGATATTAAGTCAAGATCATGTTCCATGAAGATATTTTGTACATTTCCTACCGTAAATATATCAAAACTTAACTTTTGATTAGTAATATGCATTGCTAAGAACATCATTTGGACAACTTTAAAGGCGATTTTCTCAATATTTAGATTTTTTTTGTACCCTCAGATTCCAGATTTTCAAATGGTTGTATCTCGGCCAAATATTGTCCTATTCTAAAAAAAAAAACATACAAAAACATCCACATCAGTGGAAAGCTTATTTATTCAGCTTTCAGATGATGTATAATTCTCAATTTCAAAAAATTGACCCTTATGACTGGTTTTGTGGACCGGGGTCACATATATATAAAACAAAAGTTCAAAAGAAATTTGAGATAACATTTATTTATTTATTTATTTTTTGGTAGCATTGTGAGTCGTGGGTCTTTACTGTGACTTGATGAATTTAATGCATCCTTGCTGAATAAAAGTATTAATTACAAGTATTAAAATCTTATTGACCACAAGCTTTCCTATATTAATTTACGCATCTTGTGAATCCAGTTAAAATGTCTGTAAACATAAATCAGAACACTCACTAACTTAATTGCTGTTCACACCTTAACACCTTGCAAACAAAGCAAACAGTGTTGAAGCATTAATAAATGTGCACATACTTTATGTACACACATGCACAATAAAGGTAGCAACAGTATTTTATATTTTTGGAAAGTCTCTCTCTCTCAGTGACCTCCTCTTTGTCTCTCTCTTTTTTGCTCTCACAGTATCACATGCAAACTGTTAAGAAGACAACCAAGAGTTGGCGTCACCCCCTCAGAAAGCCCACAGCAAGAGCAGTGCCAAGTGCTGTGAAACAGCAGGCTGTCAGCGATGATGGTGAATGTTTAACCACTTTAATTATATTATGAGCAATAAAAGCTTAAAATTAGGAATGGGAATTATACGAATTTGAACAATTGACAAAATTGCAGTAATATTACATTGTTGCATTCTTTATAGTATTTTTAAATTATTCATCTATGTACACAAGCAGCCATGTCTTTGGCTGTTGTGTCCTGTTATTCTTCAGTATCTCACATCATGCACACATGTACTTTTAAGAAGCTGTGTGAAGTTTTATAATTAATCATACTAAATTAACGTTATATTGACAGCCTTGGAGTAAATACTTATTTGTATGTGTGTCTCAGAAACTTTAGAGGACTGTGCAACTAAAGAAGAGGAGCCAGAAACTGAGGAATGGGCAAAGCCTTTAGTGCATCTATGGCAACACAGAAAAACTAATTTTCAATATGAACGAGAGTACAACACAGCTGCAGCTAAAACCTCTCCACACTGTGCTGTCTGCACCCTTTTCATGCCGTACTATCAGGTAACTTATGTAGAGAGATACTGTGTACTAATTGTTATGTACTGATTTGTGTATTTGTGCTTTGTATCATACAAATATTTCAAACTCTTGTTTTTGCTCTTACAGCCTGATAATTTAGAGGAGAGAAGGCAAGATGTCTTGATAAGTGCTGCCACAGAGTCTCAGGGGTCATGTTCACAGGAGGCGGGCTTGAGGTCACGACCTCTGATTCCTGAAATTTGCTTTGCGTACCAGGAGGGCCCATGTCCCTTGAACACACTACTGGAGGAGGATGGATCCAGTCCTCTTGTGGCCTGTAATAGTTGCTGTGTTCAAGTTCATGCCAGTACGTCCCAGAGATCACTCAACAACAAACTTAACACATGAAAAATCCCCAAATATGATGAACCCTCTTAATAAAGTATTATTAAATCATTGTAATTTAATAAGTATATTAAATTACACTGCTGTTTAAAAGTTTGGGGTCTGTAAGATTTTTAAATATTTTTTGAACTGTAATAATAATTGTGAAATAGTATTAAAGTTTTAAATAACTGTTTTCTATTTGAATATATTTTAAAATTTAATTTATTATTGTGTTGGCAAAACTGAATTTTCAGCAGCCATTACTCCAGTCTTCAATGTCACATGATCTTTCAGAAATCATTGTAATATGATGATTTGGTGCTCAAGAAACTTTCATTATAAATGTTGAACACAGTTGTGCTTCTTAATCTTTTTATGGTGATAATTTTTGTCAGGATTCTTTGATGAATAGAAAGTTTAAAAGAACAGCATTTATTTAAAATAGAAATACTCTGTAACAATGTAAAAGTCTTAACTGTCACTTTTGATCAATGAATAAAAGTATTAATTTCTTAAAAAAAACTTACTGACTCAAAACATTTAAATGCTACTGTGTGTAATTTATTAAATGCATAAGTTAAATGTTTACTTATAAAGTATTAATTATACATGTAAAGACCCATTTATAGTATAAGAAAAATATTAATAATTCATTTACTTTTTTTTTACACTTGACTGATAATTATTAAGGCAACATGCTGTTGCTAAATTTGCTTAAATTGGCTTTTATATTGCCATTGTACTAAAGCAGATCATTATAATAATATCTAAAAATCTTTCCTTTGAATTAAATTGAGAGACACCTTTTTTCCACTCAATTTTAGACTGATAGATGTATAATGTGGAAGGGAAACATTTTTATTTCATTTACATTTTACGTTTCCCATTACATATTGTTCCAAAATGTTTTGAAAATAGGGGTTTTATTAGAATAAAATTATGCAAAATGCAAATAATCACTTGATTTCACACCTTTTATAAAGCGTTCTTTGGTATGTGTGTTAAAGTGTTAAACTCATTTAACAATTAATTTAATTTTAAGTAAACACACACACACACAAAAACATAGCTTGGCATAGCACAGAATGTAACAGTTTGTTTTGATTGGTCCACAGGTTGCTATGGTGTTGCTGCTCATGATGACTGCCCAGAGTGGACATGTGACAGATGTGTGAGCGGAGACCTAGCAGCTGTATGTAATAATTCATTTTGCCCTATCGATATAATTCATGAGCTACTTACATTTTTTTAAAATATAAATATGACTGTTTGTTTCTGTGTGTGTGTGTGTGTGTTTCTATACCAGGGATGCTGTTTGTGTAACCTGAGGGGAGGTGCATTAAAAAGAACCTCAGATGACAGGTAATCTCCATTATGCAGATCCATTAATGCTGATATAATATTGTATTAAATAAAAAACAGCAGAAGACTGAGTATGTCTTTTACACATTCTCTGGTATTTCAATTTTCAAATAATAAGCACACAAGAGTTCAGTCAGGCTAGTGTTCATAGATGTTGATGAATGCATCAAGTGTCTCATGAATTATACATGCTATAGATGGGCCCATGTGATGTGTGCTGTGGGTCTCCCTGAGGTGAAGTTCATTGATGTGGTGAAGAGAGCTCCTATTGACATCAGTGCCATACCTGTACAGAGATATAAATTGGTGAGTTATAAAAACATACATTTATAGACAGTAGAAATTGCAAAATAAGTGCAAAAGTCTTAACAGCCCATCAAAGCTGAGAAATTTAATGTCTTTTGATGCACCAGTGAAGTACTAAAACCAAAATGAATGTTGCCTACATTGTTGTTTCTGTGTTTAGACAAAGTCTTGACTTTTTTTTGTTCTCATCTGCGTGCTCTGTCATTCTTTCTCTCTCTCTCTCTCTCTGTGTAGAAGTGTATATATTGCCGTAACAGGATAAAGAAGCTGCCCGGTGCATGTATTCAGTGCTCATGTGGTCGTTGCCCAACCTCTTTCCATGTCACTTGTGCACACGCGGCTGGAGTGCCCATGGAGCCTGATGATTGGCCGTATGTGGTTTTCATCACCTGTCACAGGCACCAGTCACGGAGCTCCAGTGCTGTGAGTATATTGTAATAAGTTGTGTTTAACCAGCAAACTAAAAACAAGAATACCATTACCATATACACTGAATAGAATTTTTCAAATACTCATGAAGTCTCATAAATTCACTTACTGACCTTCCACAGGGTCCTGACTTTGATATACATTTATGTTTTATGGTGGTCTTGTCATGTATCAAACTGACTTACATTATAGTTAGCCATATCATTTTAAATGTAATTTATTCATGTGATGACAAAGCTGAATTTTCATCACTCTAGTCTTCAGTGTCACAAGATGCTTCTGAATTCATTCTAATATGCTGATTTGGTTTAATCTTACTGACCCCAAACTTTTGAACGGTACAAGCACAACTACTTTGACTTTCAAAAAATCTAAAAACTTTGAAAAGAGGCATATTCATGTCATTGTCTATATGAATTGCCTGTAATTTAATTATTTTTTTTAAATGAATAAAAAAACACAGAGAAAATGTCACATAATTGGCCCATCATCATCAAGAATTTTTTTCTTCTCCCCCAGAAAGTGAAAGTTAGCAAAAGTGAATTAGAAGTGGGCCAGACGGTGATCTCCAAACACAAAAATCTTCGTTACTACAGCTCACGTGTTACCCAAGTCATGGCCCAAACATTCTATGAGGTCATGTTTGATGATGGCTCATTCAGTAATGATACATTCCCTGAAGACATTGTGGTGAGTGTTTCTAATGCTGCTAGCCATTAGTTGTTCTAATGAGTATATTGTGGCATGTTTTCAGTGAGCTCTAAAGCATGAAAACAAACTAAAACGTACAAAATACAGTATATGCGTACAAAGTTGACAGCCTCTTATTATTATTATTATTATTTTATTTTTTTTTACAAAAAATTCAGGCCTACATATTTTCTCATGCAATGCAGTATAAGCATATTTTTAGTTTGGCATCCTCGCATCAGAGTGAAATCTGTTCTCTTTTTGCCCTGCAGAGCAGAGATTGTGCCCAGCTTGGGCCTCCTGAAGTGGGGGAGGCTGTTCAGGTGAAGTGGCCCGATGGACTATTTTATGGAGCCAAGTACCTTGGCTCTAACACTTCATATATGTATCAGGTACACACACTCATATTATACACACTTATATAAGTACACACACTTATATTCTCTCAAGTACTGCTGCTCTACTGCTACCCTAATAATTGTTCATGGTTTGTCCTGTGTTCTTGTTTGTAGGTAGAATTTGAAGATGGATCCCAAGTATTGGCGAAGAGAGAGGACATTTACACACTGGATGAAGACCTGCCCAAAAAAGTCAAAGGTCGTTTGGTGAGTTCTCACTCACTGAACTTTCTTAAAAAGGCTAGTTCACCCAACAATTAAAACTCTGTCATCATTTACTCACTCTTACATCATTCCAAACAAATAAGACTGTCTGTGGAAAAGAAATTTAAAAAATAGGATTTTTTTTTAAATTTAAAAACAAGATTTTAAAACGAGTGGTTCATTCATAAATTCAGACCACATGAATCAGTGGTTGAGGAATACTTGACCTTCTATGGTTTTCTTTGTGAATGTATTGCATATGTTATATATGTGTGTAATTGTGTGTAATAAAATCTGTGTGCTTTGCAGTCCACGGCATCCAGTATGCGTTTCCAGGACGCGTTCTTCACTACACAAGGTGAAAGGAAAAGGCGACGCACACCAAATTCTCGGTTTCAGACGGATTATATCGCTCATATTAGCCCTCGAACCTTCACCAGGAACTCAGAAACACGCAGTAAAGCCAACTAATGGAGGAATGGAGAGCCCTTAAATAAAGGGGCTGTTTTAAATGGGTTTGAAGATTGTACATCAGTGAGATCATGATTTTTAAAAGTCTAAAAGACAGAAATACTGTGGTCTCATATGTCAGGGACAAGAATGTTTTTCTAAATTAGAAGTTTTTCCTGTTATATTTCAGAGGTTTTTCTAGCCTCAAATGGTACTCTGTAGCATCGTAATCTTCATCGTAAACACTACTGAGACTAATTTCACCTGCATGCTTGTTTTGTAAATGATTTGTCTTGTCATGCACCGTTCCTTGTCACTGACACTATTAGCATTGAGCTTATAATGGTATGAATGCCAAATAAAATAAAAAAAGTTGCTACTGATGTCCAGCAAAGCACATGTCACATTTTACTTAAAATCTTGATCTCTTTATTTATTTGGGCTTTTATTCTTTCTTTTCTATGTGGTGCTTACAGCTGTCGAAAAAATTAAAGAGATGTTTGCTTTGTGATCTTTGCCTTGACCTCAGTTGCTGAATACTTTACACTTTGTTTTTTATATATAGCTTATATTGATTTATGATAATTTACTGAATATAGCTCACAATATCAATAGGACTTTTCTTTCTTTTTTCTGATCCTAACTAGTTCTGACTAGTTGTTGGTTAAACAGGTGAGGGTCAAAACAGTTGTGGATGGCTAATTAGGACCACAATTGAGTTTTTTAAAGAAGTTATTTTGACTAATCACTGTCTGTGTGATCAATGAATCTTTTGTGTCGGATCTTTCAAAATGATCCGAATCAACAGGTGCACATAACCGGAATCGGTTCGAACGGTTTTCGTGTCAACAATTCACAGATTCATTGAACCGGATGAGTGATTGAGAGTGGACCAAGTCCTGCAATGGAATGATATAATAATAAAAGAAGTTACTTTAATAGCCAAATAGCAGAAATGTTACGAATAAAATGAAATCTTGATTGTATGACAATATAACGTGCATGACTTTTATTTATTTTATATTTAATAATTTATTAAAATTTGCAAAAACCTTTTTCATCTAAGAGGTTTTCTTTTGTGCTTTTAATGTAAACGCAACGCAAACTATAATTAGCTAAATAAATTTGCTTAATATAAGCTGAATCATGGCTACTACAAACTGATCTGGGATACGTTAAATTACAGCAAACACGATTATTTAAAATCAGAAAAACGCATCATAAGCCACAGTATGTGCATGCATATAGTTTTATTAGGAAGCGTTAGATCACGTACGATTTTTGAGTTCTGCCTTACAAGAACCACTGAGTCGGTTCTTTGAAATAAATGATTCAAAAGAACCGATTGCGTATGTAGTGCTGTCATCTGAAGCGGAAGTGGTGAAAAGTACACTTCGTTGCTAAGTAACGATAAACAGTCCAGTAGGACTCAGCTGTCCAGTTTAGAAGACATAAAAATCATAAACATACCGTCGCTTTTTAATTTAGTTTGCACCTGACTGGCATATCATACTCTGGGACTTGTAAACACGTGTTGTAAGTATTGCTGCTGTCTGTCTGTTGCATGACAGTCAGTGCGCCTTTTAGTTTGCTACAACGAATGGACTATTAAACGTTTATTAAAATACTTAAAGATATACCTATAATATATATAACGATATAAATATGTATAATTTGTTGCTGTATTTGGCACAAGTTTTATAAGCAAAACAACTTCCCGCGAGTTGCTTAGCAAGTCATTTTATTGTACATTACAGTTGTAATATGGCAGTTCACTACGATTGTCAATAACATGCTGTTCTCTTGACCATATTTAAAGAGTTTACCGTCCAGATATAACTCAGAGGAGAAAGAATTTAAACTTTTTGGGAAGAACACAAAACAAGAGGACAGTTTGGTCATGTACTCTTTTCAGAAAGGGTCACCCAGGAGCCAGGCAGGGCCAGAGCAAGGTTCTGGCAAACAGAAGTTATTTGGGACAGCTAAGTCTACCAATGTACCTGGTTCTCTGGCACCTGTTGATGTTGAACAGCTGAGGGCTAGACTTATCTCTGCAGTGCCCAGACGTCCACAGCCGAACGCTGATGCTCTGGTGTTTCCTCAGAACCAAAGCTCAGGAAAGACAATGGGCCGCACAGAGACCAGCGCAAGTTGAGATGCTGGTATGAGCAGTACCATATGAGAACTCAATGTATAAATTGTATGTTTGTTTGTTAATTCGTACACTCATTTAATTTCTTTTGTCTGTCAAAATTGGTGACATGAGATGATATGACATTTTTTTGTCCTGAAATGTATAGTGAAGTCCTAAAATGTATAGTAAATGTTCATACATACTTGAATATACCTGCTAAAATGGCCATGTTTTAATTCATCAATTAAAATTAATTTTTTATATTATTTTGGGAGTATAAGAGAGTATAGAAATGGAATATAGAAATGTCAGCTGTCCTGAAATCATAATGAAGAACAAAGCCTCATCAAAAGAATTACATTTTTGACAAGCTTATAAAGTATGACATGTGACACTGAAGACTGGAGTAGTGGCTGCTGAAAATTCAGTTTTGCCATCACAGGCATAAATTACATTATATTAGAAACAAACCAAACCTTTTTACATATTTCATTAAATAAAGGTTAATATTCAGTAATTTTTCATTTGTATTCTGAATAATGTTTGGTGTCACATGAGGACTTTTTTGTTTGAATGATGAAAGTATGAAAAAGTGATATATGCAAATAAACATGAACTGTAAACTGTGTGTTAAACCAGATCTTTATCTCTGAATACTCCAATTATTGTTTTAACAGAATAGCAACGTTTGACAATATCAACAATTCAGACTACTATACAGTCAGCACTCATGCAGTTATGCACTACTATGGGTCTGATGTGGACTGTTTGCCATTAAAACACTGGGAGCTGGAATACCAATATCACCGGAAGCTTTTGCGCATCCCTGTGTTTGCCCTCTTCCACAAATGGAAGGCTTTCCGTGTATGTCGCGCCAATGTGCGCTATAAGAAAATCAGCAAATGCAGGCGGTCATTGCAAGAGCATCTCTTCATTCTCAATGAGGTTTGCCAATGGTTATTGTATTTACTTCAGTTTATATATACACTGTATATGGTTTTTAGAAAAAGTTGGTTTGTTTCATTTAAAAAAATCATATGATCTATCAAAGAGAGCGACTTTTAAATACTTACAATAAGGTTCCTTGAACATGCATCATCTTCTTTATGAAAAGACAGAAAAAGTTTGATGAAAAGTATTTTGTCTATATTTCAGTCTCTGCAACCAGCACTGATTGACATCAAGGAGATGTGTTACCACATCAGTGACATGCCTTTGTGTCAAAAAGAGAAAGACCATACATATACACATATAGAGTTTTAGAGCGCACAGTACAAACAGCTGGGGCAGGTGAGAGAGATCTCTCTGTGTGTGTGTGTGTGTGTGTGTGTTCCTTTATCCAAAGAAAATATATTTAATTATATATTAATGTTCAATATATTAAATTATTAAATTGAAAAAATTGAGTTATATATTATATTTTATTATATATAAAATTACATACCTTAACATACACTTACATAAATTACAGCAAATATAAAATACTGAGTAAAAAAGTAAATATATTGGGAATATATTTACTTTTTTACTCTATATTTTATATTTGCTGTAATTTACGTAAGAGTGTTAAGGTATGTAATTTTACATTCAATAATACACTTAATAATATACAGATGTACATGTAATGAAATCAACATATTTGAATTCACACACATACATAAAATGTTATATATAAAATTTTAGATATAAAGTTTTAATGTTTTCAGTAAAAACTTTTTTTCTTGTAGACAGATATTTTCATATATGAAATGTACTATGCAAACATGCAAACAATGTAAATGAACATATGTAAATGAACTATGCAAACTATAAAGTGAGATAAAAGTTTAAATATGTGTTCAGCTTTATGTAAACACATGCATTAATTCATGAATGACTGTTTCAAAAAAGCTGTTACATGTAAAAATGAGTTGCAGTTTGTCTTCATTGCTATATATACGTTTTATATTTATCTGATTCAACATATAGCCATACATGGTTTATTCATATATTGCAGTATATTGAAAAATATAAGCACTAGTTTCCCATATATGGAAATGTATTATTTAATATATTGCATTATATTTTCCAGTATATTCCCATATTTTTAATTTTTTTTTTTTTTCTGTAAACTCTGCAATGGGAAGTGTCTTTTCTGTCATTGTCATTTATTGGTTCTTTTTGTGTATCTGTGTTCTAAGTGTCCTCTCGTCTTGAGAAGTTCAGTGAGCTGGTAATGGAAGTGGCAAGAAGTGCCTGTCAAAATGCTTTGAAAGAGTCTGGACACACACCTGACTATGGCGACTTGGAGACTGGTGACACCTTTATTCAGATATAAAAGCAATTATATGTCTAATAGCTGGTATATTGTGAATTTGAGCGTTTTATTTTTCTTTTTTCTTATATATATACATCAGATGGTAATGAAGAGTTATCATCACCTGCTTTTGGATTGCTCTTTGAGGATTCACCTCAGAAGATGAGTTATACGCAGCAAGCAAACAAAAGCTACCACTGCAAACGTCTTACTTGGTTGGTCAACATTACTAACAATACTAGCTTGTAACACAAAGGATCATCCAGACTGATTAATCAGCAGATATGTAATAGTCACCCCTTCTGTCAAGTTCCAATAATTTTTTTTTATGAACTGTTGAATATTTTCTTGGTCTCCACAGTTTCATCAGGCTGGCTGATTATCTGATTGTGAACACCACACACATGCTTGTAGTCAACTCGGTCAGTAAGCTACTAAGTGTGTTTCAAGAGCACATCACACTGAGCTGGGCAGGTGGTGAGACAACAAGGTTAGTAAGCTTGTTTGGTTATGTCATGCAGGGTAATATTATTACTGTTTTTTTTATCTGTTTGTTTCAGTCTGTATGTCTGTGATTCTTAAACTACAGTCACTTTTATTCTATTTTTTTAATTAAAACTAATATATCAAGCAGATAATTAAAACGGGAACCTTTTTTTAATCATATGTTCAATTAATTTTGCCACTTTTCAAATGACTGATACATATAGATTTTATTTTCACCCTTGTTCCAAAGCAAGACTTTCAATATAAAAATATGAAGATTTATCATACAAATATTAATTATACTTAATGAAAAAATTATAATAATGTTAAGAAATAGTGAAATTAAATATAAACCTATATACATTATTTGGTGAAATGTATCACTTTTTACACTAAATTAAATCAAGTTCATCACATTCTTTATTGGTGTAATTTCCATTGTGACCAACAGTTTTGTAACTAAATTTGATCAAAATTAATGATGGATGATGTCAGGGAAGAGCATCAAATATCAGATATGCGATGTACGAAGAAAAAAAAAATCTAATATATTTGGTAAATGTAAAAGGTAAATATCACTTGTAAACAGAATAGTTTTATTGTTCATAATTTACAAGCTTAAATTTTGTAAATTATGCAAGTGTGTATCTATTTTTAATTTTTATTTTCACGTTTTATTTTTTATTTTATTTAGTTGATTCAAAATTGTAATTTCCTCCACAGAATATTACCAAAACACTCAATGTGTGTGCAAAGTTGAAAGTTGAAAGTTGTGGTGTGGTGTGTGGTGTGTGTGTGTGTGTGTGTGTGCGCGCAGGTTCGACTACACTCGTGAGGTCCAAAATGTCCTCACTAACATAGTGAAACCTGTAAAACACAGACTACTGTTATGTTAGGGAGCGTAGGGGTCAGGTTAGGCAAACATATCATCAAACTTACAGTATATTAAAACAGTGGAACTCTATGAGATGCCCTCAGTATTATAGTTAAACAAACAAAAGTATATGTGTGTTACAGGTCACAGCAGAGCAACATGTCAATGCTACCCACCAGCCAATGTTCATAACTCAGCTGATGCTGGACACACACTCCTTATCATACCAGCCCTCCAATGACGACTTCCAGGTTTGTGTTTCTGCACACTATATGTGCATCTGTTGCAAAGCTTATACACTCTTTTATAATTTGGCCATTGCTGATGTTTTTTTGTCCGCTTGTTTATGGGTGGGTTTCAGGTTGAGGAGAAGACATGTGGGGATGGCCCTAGTCTTGAGGAAATCCTGGTAGATGATGCTTATCTGCAGGACATCATCCTCAATATTAAGGTTTTTATTTTATTCTACCATGACTATGATATATATGCAGTTAAAAAATACACTGTTCTCATGCACCACTTTAACATGGTAAAGTTTTTTTTTAATATAGCAATATTAACGTTTTCTATAAGTTTTAGAATCAATTTATTGGTTTCTTTGATAGTGTGTTCTTTATTAAGTGTCACCATTTGGTGGTTCTTTAAAGAATGTTTAACAGTAAGCAACATTGTTCTCAGGTAAAATAACTTATTTAAATATATTTCAGTCATCAAAACTCTCAAGTTCGTTTAGATAGATAGTTGACAGTGATGTGATCGATAGCAGATTGCATGTAAATGACCTATCAGTCTGTGCATAGCTTTCAGGATTGAACTAATCATTGATTGTGTAAATAAGCACAATTTGAAGTTTTCTTTTCAACATAAAATGTATTCATTCTCAAGTGAGAAATACAGTTTTCATTTTTAATATATTTAATATTCTCTAATTTTCGTCTGTCCATTGAAACGATCCTTGTGTCATTCCATAGGACTTCCATTCATCTTTGGAACACAAATTAAGATTTTTTTATTCTCTTTTGTCCATTCATTGAAAGTCCACGCAACCAAAATTGGTTTCAAAAATTACAAGTCTTCTGAAGAGACACGATCACTTTATAGGATAAACAGATTTATTCGTCTTTTTTTGAAATCAAAACATTGATCAATGCACAAGTGTTATTTTAGTATAATTTAGATGCTTATAGTTTTTATTAATATTTTAAATGTTATTTTTATATTTTGTGTTTTCATTTTAATTTTTTTTATTATTATTTTTAATTTTAGTCTAATTTTAGTAGTTTTAGTAATTTTGTTGTGTTGTTAGGTTTTTTTTTTTTTTTTTTTTTTTAAATATCTATAGTTTTATTCATTTTTATTTCAGTTTTAGTTTAGGTATTTTAGTACAGCTAAACTAAATGAAAATGCTAAATGCTAAAATAAAATGTGTCTTTTAGTTTTAGTTAATTATAAACCTGCAATGCACATACATAGAGCACATCAAATATAGTAAACAGAAGCTCAACCATGCTTGCTTGACGCACAAGAACAAAACCAAGAAAGCACAATTGAGCTTCCGTGTTTACTGCCTGCTTAAAAAAATAATATTTTCATATCTCTCTAATTGTGAAATTGTTTCATGTTTTTTCCCCTGTCAGCAATCTATTCAGTCTGCATTCAATACCGCTAATGTGTATGCTCGTACAAATGAGCCATTCAGACTGTTTTACAAAGAAAATCAAGACCTGAATCTGGAGGCTCTCAAAGAGCAAGACCATGGTACATCATCATCATCATCATCATCATCATCATAATCATCAAAAGCAATGTGAAAAGCATGATTGTCACACACTTCTTATGTTGTCTATCTGTGTCTGATGCAGAGGTTGCATTTTTTGGGAACAGTCTGGATAAATATCATCGAGAGCATAAAGAGGCTTTAATCATCAAACAGAAAAGACCCTTGGGAATTCTGCTGGTGGATACTACACAACTGAAGCAAAAACTTATACCATCCCCTCTACGCTGCATAGAGGCTACAAACTAACAAATACTCAAATAGAATACACAAATAGCAAATGATTTCTTCTGTAATATTTGCATTCCCACTGTGTGGTGGATGGTAGACACCATTTACCCCAACACAGCCTGCAATAGGGGACATATAATTACACAGAAAAATAACCCACCTCATTTTGAACCCCTTTTCTAGGTCATTAATAACATCCTACCTTGGCTGGCAAAGAAAAAAATGGATGAGATTATTGCAGAGGCTCAGGACGCACAGTTCAAACTGGACTTTGTTCCAACAGTAACCAACGAATACGTCAACTCCCTCAACTTCCTAGAGGAAATTCAGAAGAGAGTAAGAACCATGACCCATCAAGCAGATTACTGAATATCAGACATTAGACGGCTGTTTGCTCAGATGTATTAATCATGTCTTTCAATCTTTTTGTTAGATTGTTGTGCTGGAAAAGGAGACTGAGACTGTCTGTGAGATGTACAAGTTGATTGAGTGTTACTCTGTCCCCACTCCTCCTGAGGATATTGCAGTCTTTGCCACATTGCCACCTTGTATAACATCCGTAAGGGTTACCATCGACAAGGCTGTGGGAGAGTGGCAATCATATGTGGACAAATTTTGCCAACACCTCCAGCAAGACATCAACCAACTAAACAAGAATGTGCTTGAAGTGAAAGACCAAGAAGAGGTGAAAGAATGGAGAGAGAAATAAATAGTGATACTATATCAGAATAATGTGCTAACATGATTTTTATTTTGTATATTATTATTTTATACTGTTCAATAGTGTGGGGTCAGCAGATTTGTTTTGAAAGAAATGAATACTTTTATTCAACAAGGATGCATTAAATTCATCAAATGTGGCAGTAAAGACTTTGTTACAAAAGATTTATATTTTAAATAAATGCTGTTGAACTTTCTATTCATCAAAGAATTGTGAAAAAAAAATCTATAACTTTCCACAAGCAGCAGATTTCAACATTGATAATGAGAAATGTTTCTTGAGCACCAACTCAGCATATTACAATGATGAAGGATCATGTGACACGTTTTAAAATATATTCAAATAGAAAATATAGATATTTTAAATTGTGATAATATTTTACAATATTACTGTTTAAGTAAATGCTTTATGAGCATAAAGAAAAATTCCACTGACCCCAAACTTTTTTCCAGTACTGTATACCCAGAATTTTAACTTTTTGTACTTAACTGGTCAAATGTAAATTACTGCTGAATAACTCAGTCTGCATTAGTGTCTTTTGCATGGATTTTGTCTCTACAGAACAATCAGCTCCTTGACATTAATGCAGATCGCTCTAACATGCGCAGACTGCTGGGAGATATTCGGATCTCTGTAGACTCAAGCCTTCAAATATAAAACCTACCAGAAGAACTTTAAGGTCAGTGTGTATATGTCCACTAGAGGTCGCTTGTTCTCTATTTATTCTTATATTTTCACCTTGTCTGGCTGGTCTTCATGAGTTGTACTTATTTTTAACCTGTGTCTGTTTTTTTCAGGTGGAGGTGACTAAATATGAAGCTCTAGAGGAACTGCCTGCTGAAGTGAACCTGAAGCAGTTACTGTGGGACTCTCTGGAAGAATGGGAAATCTAGAGAACAGCTGGTTGCAGGTCATTTTTTATACTTTTGAAGCATTTGACTTTTTCCCTTTCACTTAAATCCACTTAATGGGGAAACACCATATCTCCTTAGATTTAAACTGCAAATTGAAGTGTAATATAATTTACAACAACTGTACTTCAATGATTTTTGTAAGAGATAGTGTAAATTAATATGGCAGTGATGGGAGAAACAACACTTTTCGAAACTTTGAATTAATTGAACCAGTTGTTAAATATAAACATCAATGATTCACTCTTTTGAACCACTCAAACGCCACATTCTGGAGATGTCTGTTGGTCAGAACAGTGTAAATGCTACGAAAACAAACCAATTACAAAAAATTAATTGAAAGTGTAATCTATTAAATTAAATTAACAAATCATCTAATACTGTTCAACGTGAAGTGTCTGTATATATGTTATTTTTTTATTTATTGTTTAGAGAGCTTGCTTAAACAGGCCAGTAAGAGACTAATCACTAAAACTCTTCTTTTTATTATACAAAAGTGTCATTGAAAATGTCAACAATTTATAAATCTGATCCAAGATTAGATTAAAAAAAAAAAAAATGTAGACACTGGTTCGCGGGTTTACAAAGATCATCGCCTCCCTAGCGGCAATCCATTGAAATTTTTCAACCAATGAATGACATGACTTTGGCAGTTTGATATGAAACAAATGATTCACAAAAGTTTTGAAGCTGTTTCGAAAGTGTTCATCACTATAATATGGTATTTATTGATTTATCTAATTCTAAACTGTATAGTATATTTCTTGAGGGTGATTGCAAGCACTTAAAAATCTCCAAACCCAAAGGTTGAAGTCCAGGTCCAAAGTACTGAGGAGCAGTGATATAGCAACTAAAGTGTTACTGAGATACACTCTTACTTACGGCCTTAAATTAAGCACTTTATGCTAGACAGCTTCAGATGAAGTGTCCTTGCAAATAGTGTGCTGGAAGCCATTTTGAATGAAAGTGTCTTCTAAATGTCAAATGGTCAATTATCTCTTTGATGCAGAATAAGTTTGATGAGCTGGACCCAGAATTGCTGAGCAGGCAGGTGAACAAGTTTGCCAAATATGAGAAAGGACTGCCAAAAAACAATGTGGTGCCCCGCCTCAAAGAGAATGTAGAGAGTATGTTAGAAAAGGTGGGTGAGGTTGGCACTGATTCTAGTGTGTCATGTCTAAACGTGTCTAAACCCCATGACTACCATTTAAAAGTTTAATAAATTTATTTATTATATTTTAAATTGTAATTTATTTCTGTGATGGCAAAGCCAAATATTAACAGCAGCCATTACTCTAGTCTTCAGTGTCACATGATCCTTCAGAAATCGTTCTGATTTGGTGCTCAAGTAACATTTCTTATTATTATCAAATATGATTGATTACTGTCACTTTTGATCATTCTACCTGCATATTTAATTAATATTGTGTGTTTGTGTAGTTGCCAGTCATCACAGATCTGCGTAACCCATGTCTGAAAGCTCGTCACTGGGAGATGCTGGAGGACATTGTGGATTCCAGCCTACTGGAAGAGCCACTGACTCTCGCTTACTTGCAAGAACTCAACATCTTCCACATTGGATCACAAATACAGGAGGTGAGAGAAACACAGAGGCTCTCAAAATCCACTGATGTACTTACCTAGACAACATTTCGTTGCATCATAGACAGTACAAATTTTCAGCTTGCTGTCTGGGTAGGTAGGTCACAAGGTTTTGAGGTGCAACCTGACAGGAAAGAGTAAATCAGTGTATAGGTGTTGAAAATTCTTCTTTTAACTCTGTGATTCCTCTCAAACTCTCAGGTGTCAGCACAAGCCTCAAGAGAAGCATCTCTGGAGAACATTCTGAGAAATGTGACATCTATGTTTATCATTCTTATTTAATAACGTTTATATGTGTCTTTATATTCAAATTTACACACTCATACTATTGATAGATTGAGGAGTCCTGGAAGACAACAGAGTTTGTGGTGCTGCCCCATCGGGACTCCAAGGATGTGTTTATCCTTTGGGGAACTGATGATATTCAGGTAAGAGTGTGTCAGAACCATTGTTCACAGTATTACAGAGCTTGTTAAACTGTAAGATTCATGCATAATTATAATTCCAACCCTAACTTTATCCTTGCCTGAGTTTTATACAGTTTGATATTTGATAATACAGTTTGATAATGAGTTTAATATGTCTTCTCATTCATGAATATTTGTGTTCTGTCTGTGTGAATGTAAAACTTCTAGGTGCTTCTCGATGACAGTCTAGTCAGTGTGGCCACAATTGCATCATCTCGTTATGCAGGCCCCATAAAGGCCAGAGTGGACAAGTGTACTCTCTTCAGCCAGACTTTGGTAATCACACCAGAGTGGTGATTTATTTTTTGATGCCAGATAATTTTTGGTTTTAGTTTAGTTTTTGGTATTCTTTCTCTGACTGTTTTCTGTTCTTAGGATGAGTGGTTGTCATGTCAGAGAAGCTGGCTTTATCTTGAGAGTATTTTCAGTGCTCCTGATATCCAGAGGCAGTTGCCTGCTGAGTCTAAGATGATCCTTCAAGTGGACAAGTCCTGGAAAGAGATCATGAGGAAGGTCAACCGCCTGCCTAATGCCCTGCGTGCTGCCACACAAACAGGTCTGACAGGATGTAGCTCAGGAAACACACATAAAGCATAAGCTATTTAACATCTCAAAACGTTAGATGAACATTTACTTTTAAAAATAAAATTCTTGTTCAGTGTTAGAAGAGTTTTTATCTGCAAATTAGTGCATTATAAAAATGAAAGCTGTAGGTAAAATGCAACAGTGAATGCAATGATGTAAATTATAAATGACTTTCACCAGTGTTGCCCTCTAATCGGTCTCCTCAGGGCTTCTGGATATTTTCCAAAATAATAACGCACTCCTGGAGCGGATACAGAAATGCCTGGAGGCTTACCTGGAGTCCAAGAGAGTTATCTTCCCAAGGTGCCTATGCACACGCACATACTCACAGCAGTTTCTCATCAGAATGCTGATTTCTCTTGATGCCGTGCCATGACTTAATTCACTTTTCTGGGTGGCTCAGGTTCTACTTCTTGTCTAATGATGAACTGTTGGAGACTTTGGCTCAGACGCGGAACCCTCAGGCTGTGCAGCCTCATCTGAAGAAATGTTTTGATGCAATATCCCAGCTGGAGTTCGGCCTTCTTACCCCTGGAGAGGGCGAGATTGGTGAAAAAATACAATGACATCTTAGCTATGGTGTCACCTGAGGGAGAAAAGGTGAATTCTTTTCTTTTCTTTTCTTTTCTGTTTGTTTCGTGTAAGACAAATTCAATACAAATAGGTTCAGTGTATTTTTGGCTAATTTGTTGTCTCATTTTTGTCTTCAAAACGAAAAATATATAAGCAATTCATTTATCACATATTCAACCCTTTTCATGGCCAGTGAACATTTTGACCATTCCATTTCCTATTTGGAAAGAAATAGCATGAAAGTAAAAGATGGCTCATTTTTTGCATTTAGTTTTACTTTTTCTTATTGTGTACAAATCAGTTTATGGCTTCAATATTTTATTTGCACATGTGGGTAGCACTGAACCGCTCACTTCTGTACAGCATTAATTCATAAAGAGTCAATACAACACTGGCAGTGTCTTTGAACCTTAATAAAATATGTTAAAGCTGCAAACCACCACTTACTGTTATTGCTACACATACCGTTATGAAGCAGTAATTAGTGCTTCTGTGACCTGAAAAGCTTTCTGTATTTTATTTTATTTTATTTTTATATTAATAACGTTTTCATTTCCCAATGATAAATGCAGTGAAAATATTTCTGTCATTTTGGATAAAAGTGAAATGTTTGGGTATTACTGTATACAAAAATAAGCCATCTTTTCCTTTCTCATTGTTCCTTTCCAAATAGGAAATGAATTGGTCAGAATATACAGAGGTGTTGTAAATGATAAATGAATGGTTTGTTTTTCTGGGTTGTGGCTGGACATCCCTCACAGGTTTGTGCTTGTCTAGGTGAGATTATTTATGTGCATCTCTGAGTGTTCGAGCAATTCTCACCTGTATTTTTCTGCAGGTGGTGTTGACCATCTCTCAGCTCATGTGGTGCAGGGATATGGACAACTGTCTAGAGGGAGATCATGACCACTATCAAGCGCTACAAGAATTCGAGCTCGCCAACTTTGAGGTGACAACATATAGCTTTCATAGACCAGATGATGTATCTTCATATAGATTTATTCATTCCCTTGGATGTCTTTTACAGTTTAGTATGTGTAGTACATTCATGTGGTTTTTGTATACTGTATGTGTATGTGTGTGTGTGTGTGTGTGTGTGTGTGTGTGTGTGTGTGTGTGTCTGTATGTGTACAAATAGAGACTGAATGCTCTTGCTGTTCTGGTCCGTGGGAATTTGCCCAGTCTTCATCGGAACATCATCACAGCTCTCATCACCATAGATGTGCACGCCAGAGACATCGTCACAGAGCTTGTCAAAGAAAAGGTTTGTGTACTTCCTTCATCTTATCACACAGAAAAAATGGGACCTCTTTGCAATAGATCAGTGCTTCTTAATAGGGCTGTCACAATATTATATTTTCAATACAAGATTATCATGGTCAAAAGAATAACTGATTCAGTTAACATCTTAAAACCGTTGCTTCCAACTAACATGCAAGTCTTCTATCCATAATATTGCTTCCTCCAGCTATCTTGTCTGAATCAGGATAAAAATATGCACAGATCATGGACTGTTTGAAAAGTGAAATACATTTATATATTGCTGGATTTTGATGTGAGAGGACAACAGAGGATGGTCTTTTTTACTGGAGGAAGCATTATTATGGATTATGGACTCCAGTGTTATTATGGTATTTTGGCCAGAAGTGATAGTTTAAAATTAACATCTACATCTTGGAAAGCCTGAAAGTAAGTAAATTTTCAGGAATTTTCAGGAAACTATACCTCAAATAATCTATCAATCAAATTCATCTTTAACTTTATTTTGTATTTACCATCGTAATACATAATGTAAATGCCAATTATTTACCTGTCATGTCTGATCATTCAAGGGGTTATGGTGTGTGTGTGTGTGTGTGTGTGTGTGTGTGTGTGTGTGTCCGTAGGTGGACTCCAGTGATAATTTCGAGTGACAGAGGCAGCTGCGGTATTATTGGGATGTGGACCTGGATGACTGTGTGGCTCGGATGGCTCTCTCTCTCAATATGTCTATAGATATGAATATTTGGGAGCATGTCCTCGTTTGGTGATCACTCCACTGACGGTACATAAATGCACTTTTTTATGATAGTGTATTTAATACATATGCTGTAAAACATAGAATTTTGTCCAGTTATATCGAATACATTTGAATTTTGCCTAATGTAAATAAATTTGCAGTCTGAACAATGATGGCTTTTACTTTATGTAAATTCTAAAGTTCACTATAAAGTAAAACTAAATTATACAATTTTAATCTGTACAAATGTATCTTATAAAATAAAATCAACATCAAAATAGCTGTAAATAATGCACAATATATATGATCAAAAAACAATATAGCTGTGATAGAATTTTAATTTTAAATTCATGGTCGGTTTTGATTGAAATTGATTGCATAATTCACTGCAGGGGCCATTTTTTGCCCCCGAATTATAATTACTTGGGGCTTTTTGTCAGTTTGTTGCATTTTTGCCCTTGGTTGATTTCTGATCCTGCCTCTGACCCTAAACCTGCTAAACTTTCATCAAACATCAGATTCTGTCTTTTCATTTGTCAAGCATAAGAAATAACAGTTTAACCACTCATACTAAAGAGCGAGTAACAAATAAATTGATCAATTCATGCATGGATCTATGTCAGTGTTATGTGTATGAGTTATTAAGGAGCATGATTGTGCTAATGAGGTGTGTGCGAACTGTGTATCTGTTTGCTTTTTTATGTTAGGATCGATGTTACCTCTGTCTGATGGGAGCGCTGCAGCTAGATCTGGGAGGAGCTCCTGCAGGTCCAGCAAGCACAAAACTGAGCAAAACTGAGACCACTAAAGACCTCGCGAAAGCTCTGGCAATCCAGTGTGTGGTCTTTAACTGCTCAGATGGACTCGACTATAAGGTGTGAATCTGTCTATCTGCCAGTCCAACTTCTATTTTATTTTTTCCTGTAGGCAATTTGTTAAGCAGATAGACAAATAATTTAAGATAGAGATACTTTTTTTTCCTGTTATACTGTATCTGTCACTAGGAGGCAGAAGATCCCCAACAAAGTTTTCTGTGCAGTTCATGAAAACAACTGTAGACATCTTTCTGAGATGCCTGTCTCTTTATTTATGGCCAGTGTTTAGTGTTTGCTAAGGGGAGTCATATGTTATAAACGTGTAAGATTCTGACTAGGCCTTAAAAACAGTCATAGTCGTTGTTCACTGTTTCTTTTCTGTTACTGGAACATTATTTTACCATATAGCTCTTATTATGTCTCTATTATTATTTTACCATATAGCTCTATACTGTCATTAAACAGTATGAAATCAATTAATCACTACTGCTTCATATTTTCAGTTGCTGTTTTATCTACAGGGGTTGGACAAAATAATGTGAACACCTGGGAAATAGGCAACATTTCTTTATTAAGGTGTTTTACCATTTGCGTTTAATACAGCTTCCAACCTTCTTCGAATTTGCTCAGAAATATTTGAAAAAGGAAACGTAGACAGTTCACTTGAAATTTCAATCATGAGCAGCAGTTTTTGCTGCAGTGTAAAATGCTATAGTACATTTGAAACTATGGAAAAATAAAAGTTTTTACGATTATGATTAATTATGACTAAACAATTATGAAAAACAAGATAAAAGAAATGGTGACCAATTACATGAACTATAACATAAACGTCCAAATGAGAGTTTCAAAATGGCTGCACATCAGCCAAGTACAATGGGTACGGAAAGTATTCAGACCCCCTTAAATTTTTCACTCTTTTTTATATTGCAGCCATTTGCTAAAATCATTTAAGTTCATTTTTTTCCTCATTAATGTACACACAGCACCCCATATTGACAGAAAAACACAGAATTGTTGACATTTTTGCAATTTATTAAAAAAGAAAAACAGAAATAGCACATGGTCCTAAGTATTCAGACCCTTTGCTGTAACACTCATATATTTAACTCAGGTGCTGTCCATTTCTTCTGATCATCCTTGAGATGGTTCTACACCTTCATTTGAGTCCAGCTGTGTTTGATTATACTGATTGGACTTGATTAGGAAAGCCACACACCTGTCTATATAAGACCTTACAGCTCACAGTGCATGTCAGAGCAGAGGTCAAAGGAACTGCCTGAAGAGCTCAGAGACAGAATTGTGGCAAGGCACAGATCTGGCCAAGGTTACAAAAAAATTTCTGCTGCACTTAAGGTTCCTAAGAGCACAGTGGCCTCCATAATCCTTAAATGGAAGACGTTTGGGATGACCAGAACCCTTCCTAGAGCTGGCCGTCTGGCCAAACTGAGCTATCGGGGGAGAAGAGCCTTGGTGAGAGAGGTAAAGAAGAACCCAAAGATCACTGTGGCTGAGCTCCAGAGATGCAGTCGGGAGATGGGAGAAAGTTGTAGAAAGTCAACCATCACTGCAGCCCTCCACCAGTTGGGGCTTTATGTCAGAGTGGCCCGACGGAAGCCTCTCCTCAGTGCAAGACACATGAAAGCCCGCATGGAGTTTGCTAAAAAACACCTGAAGGACTCCAAGATGGTGAGAAATAAGATTCTCTGGTCTGATGAGACCAAGATAGAACTTTTTGGCCTTAATTCTAAGCGGTATGTGTGGAGAAAACCAGGCACTGCTCATCACCTGTCCAATACAGTCCCAACAGTGAAGCATGGTGGTGGCAGCATCATGCTGTGGGGGTGTTTTTCAGCTGCAGGGACAGGACGACTGGTTGCAATCGAGGGAAAGATGAATGCGGCCAAGTACAGGGATATCCTGGATGAAAACCTTCTCCAGAGTGCTCAGGACCTCAGACTGGGCCGAAGGTTTACCTTCCAACAAGACAGTGACCCTAAGCACACAGCTAAAATAACGAAGGAGTGGCTTCACAACAACTCCGTGACTGTTCTTGAATGGCCCAGCCAGAGCCCTGACTTAAACCCAATTGAGCATCTCTGGAGAGACCTAAAAATGGCTGTCCACCAACGTTTACCATCCAACCTGACAGAACTGGAGAGGATCTGCAAGGAGGAATGGCAGACGATCCCCAAATCCAGGTGTGAAAAACTTGTTGCATCTTTCCCAAAAAGACTCATGGCTGTATTAGATCAAAAGGGTGCTTCTACTAAATACTGAGCAAAGGGTCTGAATACTAAGGACCATGTGATATTTCAGTTTTTCTTTTTTAATAAATCTGCAAAAATGTCAACAATTGTGTTCTTCTGTCAATATGGGGTGCTGTGTGTACATTAATGAGGAAAAAAAATTAACTTAAATGATTTTAGCAAATGGCTGCAATATAACAAAGAGTGAAAAATTTAAGAGGGTCTGAATACTTTCCGTACCCACTGTAATTGTCAATGTCTATCTACATACAGTAATGCATTAATCATTGACATGGTTGTCACTTGATTTTGGAAGCGACACATGGGGGATACTACAGGTTGACCAAACAGGCATGACGATAAACTTGAAATGCCCAAACATCAGTCAATTACCCAGCCTGGCCAATTTATTGCTGTAGCAAATTTATCATAGTCATTGCACTTAAGACATTTACATATGATGGTTTAAGGAGTGATTCACACAGGACACATTTTTTGTGTTTAAAACCATGAGACACAGAGCAGTAGAAAGTATACACAAATATAGAACTGCTTTTTTTTTTTTATTTCAAAGTTGAACTATTTTTAACTTGAATGCCACGTTTTTAGAGCATTGTGTCATGCACTGCAAAAGACATTCATGGATAACCTTTAAGTTGTACATGTAAAAAAAGTTGATATTCTGTTTTATTGTATGCTATGTGCTACTATACTTTTGTTGTAAGCATTTAGAGGGTTCAGTATTCAGTTTGCTGCAAGTGTTATATTGCATTTGTGTGTTCAGATGATGGGGATGTTCTTCAGCGGTTTGGCTCAGTCTGGTGCCTGGTGCTGCTTTGAGTTCAATCGCATCAACATCGAGGTGCTGTCAGTCATTGCTCAACAACTCATCACTATCAGAAATGCCAAGGCAGCCAGGGTATTCCACATACACACTCACATATGCATGTACAATCTCAATTGTGATCAGTTATACAGGAATTATGTCCAAATGCGTGTGTCTAGACTGTGTTTGTGTTCAGCAGCTACCTCGGTTCATGTTTGAGGGGAGAGAGATAAAATTGGTGATGACCTGTGCTGCTTTCATCACTATGAATCCCGGTTACACTAGCAGAACTGAACTCCCTGACAACCTGAAAGCCCTTTTCTGACCCATAGCCATGATGGTGCCCAACTATGCTCTTATCGCTGAGGTGTGTGATTAAACAACCTGGTCTGATCCCAGTAATGATGATAAATCACACTAGGTGAGAAGTAGAGGGGTCAGAGATGCGTGTACTCATTAAAAGCTTTGGTTTGTTCATGTTTGTGTGTTACTATGAGGAAACTGGTGTCCTACCACTGTGATTTCCTAACACACACTATATTTCATGTGTAAAATGACAAAATGATTGAATTATTAGGAGAATGTAGAGCATAGGTGCCCAAATCTTTTATTATATAGAGCCAAAATCCAACTTGATTGGCTGAAAGTAAGTATTGCATTAAATCCTGCATTTATGTCTAGTTTACATAGGAGAACAATGGAAATGCAGCGCAGTGGAACCTGGTGTCTTACTACTGTGATTTCCTGTTTGTAAATTTCCACAACTGATTGGTTGGAAAATTTACTTTTTACTTCAACATACACTTTGTTTCTTGTGTAAAATGATGAAATGATTGAACAATTTGGCTCATTTAGAGTAGAGTTGCCCAAACCTTTTACTACGAAGGGCCAAAGATACAGCTTAATTGGCTGAAAGTAAATATTGCATTATATAAACTATATTTAAAAAATATATAAAAATATAATATATTTTTCCGAATTCCCCGAATGCCCCCCCCCCCTTTGGAACCCAATTAATCATATATATAATTAATTAAAATTAAATAATGAAAATGAATATTAGTAGATCCATTCACCAGATTTCGTCCAAAGCAAACATACATAAAGCAACAAAACACTTTTAGGGAACTAGCGAAGTCATCTGTAGCCCCCAAACAATAAACCATCAACTTCAACTTCAACTAGTGTGAAGTGGTTTAGGAAACACAGCTTTATAGGATATCTGTTTAGAGGATTTACATGGGTCCTATTGTCTTTCAATATTAGCATGTCTTATCTGACAGCCCGGGCAGTTCTACAATATATTTAACATTAAAACCTTTCTCTCCCTGTCGGTGATCCTGTACTCTGAGAGCTTCGAGTCTAGTAAGACTCTTGCGAGAAAGATGACTCAGATGTTCAAGCTCTGCAGTGAGCAGCTCTCTCAGCAGGATCACTATGACGTTGGCATGAGAGCTGTCAAATCTGTGCTGGTAATGGCAGGGTGAGACAGATCTGTGCATTGTTTCTACAGCACAAACACATTTTCACATTACTTAACGATTCTCTGTCAATCTAACATACACTACCAGTAAACATTTTGAGGTCGGTACAATTTTTTAAAAATGTTTTTGAAAGAAGTATCACCAAGGCTGCATTTATTCAATCAAAAATAGTAGTATTCATATTATGAAATATCATTACAATTGAAAATAACTGTTTTCTATTTTCATATATTTTAAAATGTATTTCATTTCTGTAATAGCAAAGTTGAATTTTCAGCCAGGTCCAAGCCATTTCAAGCCATTACTCTAGTCTTCACTGTTACATGATCCTTCAGAAATCATTCTAATTGCTGATTTAGGGCTCAAATTAAACAGTGCTGCTTAATTTTTTTTTTTTTTTTTTTTGTGGAAAACATAGTACTTTTTTAAGAATTCTTTTAATAAATAAGAAGTTTAAAAGAACAGCATTTTTTAAAATAGAATTCCTTTGTCACTTTTCATCAATTTAATGCATCCTGCTGAATAAAACAATACATTTCTTTTTTTTTTTTTTTTTTTTTTAAAAATCACACTGATACCAAACCTTTGAATGGTAGTGTATAAATTACATAAACAGTCCTACAGTCTTGGGATGTTTATTTAGGGTCTTATAACATGTTTATTGTCTTTGCTTTATAAACAAGTCAGTATTTAATTGAGAATTCATTTGCACATGCTCAGTCACTATCATGAATGAGCCAATTGGTGTTGCCTTTGGAGTAAAGACCGATAAAATACTGCAGTGTAAAAAACCTCTAAGCAGATAATTTAGGCCCATTTGGCATGACTGTCATCTTCATTAGCCCTGGTCTCAGATCAGTGGCTATACAGCTGGACCTCACTTTTATTTACTTAAGTGTGTGTACCATCATATCACTGGCACATTTTATTAGTACTCAGGTTTTATATGCAGCATAAATTCACTTTAGTGTCCCTTTATTTCATTGTGTGATTCAGTGATTCAAAAGGTCTGTCTTTAAATCAATGTGATTTAGGCGACTAAACTATTTACAAGAATATATGAACAACTGTAGGCAAGTACGTTTAAAAGAGAGAGGAAATGTAAGCACCATATATGGAGTTAATACAGGTTGTTTAATAGTCTTTATGATTCACACAGTACTAATTAGTGGCGCCTACTAAGGCATGAATAACACATCAAATTGTGCAGGTTGTTGAGAGATGTGATGTGATCAGGCATATGATTTTCGCATGGTAGGCATTATAATGTGTGAAAAAAAAACCTTAAGCCAGGAAGCAGCTACATAGCAACCATCTAGAAATGCCTTAGCAACCGCCCTAGCAAAACCACCTCCAACATCCTAATATTGTGGCTGGCAAGCACCACTTACCTCATATTTTCCACCCTAGCAACCACATAGCATTGCACTAAAAGCACTCACACAGAGCACTCACAGAGCATCACTCCCATTTTCTTCAGAAAATGTACAATTCTTGTTTGATTTGTGAACTCTATCTATAGTAAGATCTATTGTGTGATTACCTTTGTGTATTCAGTGTGAAATACTGAGCAAGTCCATTTTTTTTTTTTTTTTTTGTGCTGCTGGTTGTGTGTTCATGCTCAAATTTTTTGAAAAACCTTTAATATGTTATGTATTATGTGTGTGAGTGTTCAGGTCATTAAAAAGAGAAAACCCTCACTTGAGGAAGGATGTTGTGTTGATCAGAGCTCTGCGAGACTCAAACCTTCCCAAGTTCCTCAAAGATGATGCAGTGCTTTTCAGGTGACCACTCATTGTGTTTACAACACATACAATTTTTAAAATGTTTTTGGAAGAAGTCTCTTATGCTTACCAAGACTATATTTATTTGATCAAAAACAGTATTATTGTGAAAAATTATAGCAATTTAAAACAACTGCTTTCTATTTTAATACATTTAAAAATGTAATTTATTAATGTGATAGCAAAGCTGAATTTTCAGCAGTCATTACTCCAGTCTTCAGTGTCACATGTGAGCTAAATCTACCAAAACCTCTTTTTAAGGATGTCCTCATATGTAAAAACAGTATAGAAATAAAGTAAATAAAGTTTTTTTTTAAAAAAATAGCATGCAGAGAGTTTTCTGTTAGGGTTGTTGCTTGCAGTGTTTTTGCAGTGTATTGCTTTGGCAACTAACTAAAATAAAAAGAGTCTAAGATTTTTATATTTTATTGAATTTTTTTAATGTTTATTTCAAGTAACAAAAATGTTTTTATGGCTCTGATAACCCTCTAACTCTAATAACCCTGATGGTTAGGGAATAGGTTAGGGTTAGGTTGTAGTATTTATAGCTAGATATACATAAAAACAATTGAAAGCTATGCAATGTCCCAGTTTAGATGTGTGTAAATGTGTGTCAATTTTCTGAGTCCTGTAGTCATTTCACATGATCATATGATCTCTACCATGAGGGGGAGCCACCATTATGTAGAATAAAGTAACTTTTTCCATCTCATGTGAGTGTGCATTATTGTACACATATTTGTCGTACCATTCATTTCTTTAGCTATAAACATCTGGACAGGTGTTTTTACTTTCAATAATTTGATATTTTAAGACCTGATTCAGTTCAATTCAGTCCAGGTCCAAATACTGTATATATGTGTGGATCCCTAACTCCCTCTTTTTCTTCCCTAAGTGGCATATTGTCAGACCTCTTCCCTGATGCTCAAATGTGCACCTGTTTGTTGAATTCCACATGCACTTTCTCTTTTTAATTAGAGGCTAGTCACGAACGCTTACATGCTACGCTTTCTCAATCAGGTTCAGGACCTGGCAGTGGCATCTCCTGCCACAGTAAGCCGTTGTGAGATGGTGTACATTGACGGCGGTAGTTCCGCTCGGTCTGCTCCATATGAGACCGCTTCAGCACTGGCTCCACTGAGTCCCGAGGTGGGCGTGGCGACACGGTACTCACCGGGTGTTCAGATTACACCGGTCTGCTGCAGAACCTTCAGCCCGTGGACAGATCCCTCGTTCCTTCGGGCAGGAGTGCCCCTGGAGCAGATATCCAGGCATGCTGTGGTATTCACAGATGCCTCGGCCACCGGCTGGGGTGCCATGTACAACGGGTCACAACTCGCCCGCCACCTCCTCCTTTGGAGTCAGAAGCATCTGAGATCCCTTCGTGCCATCCATATCCTAGGAGTGTTTAATCGGGCAGCCGACGAGCTGTCTCGAGCAGCACTTCCAGGGGAGTGGAGACTCCATCCCCAGGCGGTTCAGCTGATTTGGAGGCCTTTCGGAGTTGCTCAGGTAGACCTGTTTGCATCTCCAGAGACCACCCACTGCCAGTGGTTCTTCTCCCTAGCCGAGGCAACACTCGGCACGGATGCACTGGCACACAGCTGGCCCCGGGGCCAGCCCCTCCCTGGCCGATTCCTCTGAGGAAGGATCTGCTTTCTCAGAGACGGGGCACACTCTGGCACCCGCGTCCGGACCTTTGGAAACTCCATGTGTGGTCCCTGGATGGGACGCGGAGGTTCTAGGTGACCTACCCCAGGAGGTAGCTCTCACTATCGCTTCAGCTCGAGCACCGTCCACTAGATGGGCCTATGCTCTGAAGTGGAACCTGTTCGTCGAATGGTGTTCCTCTTACCATGAGGACCCCCGGAGATGTTCGATCAGATCCGTGCTTTCCTTCCTGCAGCAAGGGTTGGAGCGTAGGCTGTCCCCCTCCACCCTTAAGGTTTATGTTGCTGCTATTTCCACCCACCACGACCCCGTGAAGGGGAGGTCGGTGGGGAAGCATGATCTGGTCGTCAGATTCCTTAGGGGGGCCAGGAGGTTAAATCCTCCTAGGCCTCCCTCCCTACCCTCTTGGGATTTGGCATTAGTGCTAAGAGCCCTTCAAACTACCCCCTTCGAGCCTTTGCAGTCAGTTGAGTTGACATTTCTTTCTATGAAACCCTAGTCCTGACTGCATTGGCCTCGATTAAGAGGGTGGGGGACCTGCAGGCATTTTCGGCCGACGAATCGTGCGCTGGCTCGTGGTGCCTCGCTAGCAGACATTTGTAGAGCTGCAGGCTGGGCGACTCCTAACACGTTCGCTAGATTCTATAGCCTACGTGTCAATAGGGCTGTGACGGTGGCAGATTTTTACCACCGCGGTGGTAATGGGCCAACTACCACTGGTGGCGCGGTGGTATGATATTAATTAGCCTATATTTATACATAAAAATTATATATATAATATTCAAATTCAAAATTATATATATATATATATATATATATATATATATATATATATATAAAATTTTGAAACGCAACAAATAATTGAGGCTCGATCAACTATTAACAAACGTGCGTGTTTATTTTAGTACTTCCGTCAGTGAACTCGGAGCCTGCAAAACACTAAAATAAATATCAAACAAATAGCCTAATAGTCAAATAGTAAAGTAGCCTTAAATAAAAAAAAAAAAAATAAAAAGTGAAATACACCCTGTCAACCAGACGCGAGCGGCGTGGCAAGACACGACAAAATACCCATTATAATCAGTGACGCTGTGTTGTACAGTGGATGCTGCGCGACATGACACGACCGTCACAGCCCTACGTGTCGAACCGGTTTCTTCCTGTGTTCTCACCTCAAACAGGTAGTGGCACTGAGAGGCCCAGTTCAGAGTTGGCTTGCGGCGTCCTTAACGCCTAATTCTCCAGAGGGTTCCTTAACAAGGCAAACCCTGTCGAGTCCTCCAGCATTCCGGCGGCTGGACGTGGGAGAGCGTCCGGTGCCAGGCCTTTCAGCCAATGAATTCCTGAAATCTGGTGTGAGGCTAGTGCCCATATGAGCGACCCTGTTGGGTTCCCATATGTGTATTTCCACGGTACAGCTACTAGAGCCGTGTTTCCCCCAGCAGACCGCGTTCTGCCGTCTCTAAATGATGCAGCCTGAGCTTTCTCTGAGATATAAGGATTCAGAAAGGAGTGGGTACTTGAGTTGCAAGTTGAGTATCATCAAAACCCTGGACTGGCACAGTTCAGAACATTCAAACCCAAAAACTACTGCACACTCATATCGGTGAGCAGTAGTTCTGCAGTTGCTAGAAATTGCAGTATGATGGTATCCAACTGTTTGCTTTATCTGCTTTCTTTGAAATTTATGTGTGCTTTTTTGTGTGGGAGGCCAGTAAGTTGAACAGTATGTTGTGTCAGACGTTTGTGTTCTGCTACCTGTGGGCACTGGGGGGAAATTTGATTGACAGCCATTGGGACACATTTGACACATTCTTCAGGCAGCAGTTTGAGGGCAACAATGATGCAAAGGTATATTTTATATACACTGAAATACATCTCAGATCATTTTGATTAAACTGTAAAGTATGCTTACATTTATGGATAATTTTATCAATAAACATAATGGGGACTTTCTGTTTTATTGTCACAATTCATGACAATCATATCAGCTTCATAGTGTTTTGTTCAGAAAAAGACACCATTATGTGCTACAAGATTTGGAGGAACATGTTTGGTTCTTCACAGATCTGCAGCCATAATGTTCTCATCATTTTACATAATCCAAAAAGGTAATGATTTTTTTTTTCTCTAGTCTCTCAGTGGCCATACAGTATCTATTCCTGTTAAATAACTGAAGACACTGCAAACCTCCTCTGGGCTTTGACCCTGAAAAGAGCACATTAACCTGACTGAGAGGTCATCGTAAATTATATATAGCACCTGACTGGTTCAATTCTTTTTATAAAGACAGCTATGTCTTCTCTGTCTCATGTGTCTGTTACATTCTTAAATGTGACCTTAGGAATATTTAATGAGAAATAGATTGAAGGAAAACAATATGTCCTAAACATTTGTATAAGGATAAAGGGGAGGTGTGATATTTATTTCAGAAGGTCGGAATGCAGTGGAGAGTGTCATTATTAGTATTCCACAGAGCAAGACAGAAGGAGCAAGGGAGGAGGGGGGAGTGGAGAGCAGAAGAAAAAGTGGTGAATTTGAGATGAACAAGGGTGCTAGAACCTGCCCTTGTAATAAAGACTCCAGAAGAAATTTTTTTAAATTTATTTTCTATTCTCAGACTCTAGTGGGTTCTATCTATCTATCTATCTATCTATCTATCTATCTATCTATCTATCTATCTATCTATCTATCTATCTATCTATCTATCTATCTATCTATCTATCTATCTGTCTGTCTGTCTGTCTGTCTGTCTGTCTGTCTGTCTGTCACAAACTGTTGTCTGATTTCTTTCTATCTATCACAAACTGTTGTCTGATTTCAGAACATGGACTACCTCCATATGAATTCCTTTTATGCTGTTTTATGGTGTTAATTTAGTAGTGTGATATCCTTGTCCCCATTCAGTTTAATTTCATAGAAAAGAGCGGCTAGGACATTCTACTAAACATCTAATTTTGTGTTTTAATAGCATTCAGAATGGCATAAAGTGCATATTAGAGTGAACTCTCTCTCTCTCTCTCTATAACAGTTGCCTAGTGGAGGTGATTTATGGAGTGTGTATATGGACTTTGATGCTAAATGTTTACAGCCATGGGAGAAGATCATTCCCTGCTTTAGTTATAAGTGAGATGCCCTTCTTTGAAATGCTGGTACCCACCACAGACACGGTGAGGTACGGATACCTGATGGAAAAACTGCTATATGTCAATCACTCTGTCCTCTTTACGGGCATCACTGGAGTGGGAAAGGTAAGGCGTGTTTAATGTGATGAAAGTGTGCATGAAGCAATAAAGTTTTTCCAAATTGCTAAATAGGCTTATTGTGCATTTTAGTCTGTGGTGGCACGGGCATTGTTGAACAGTGTGCAGGAGAATGCAGGTTATGTCCCCGTCTACATCAACTTTTCAGCCCAAACTTCATCAGCTAGAACTCAAGAGATCATTGAGTCAAAACTGGAGAAGAAGAGAAAGAATATACTTGGTAAGGAACATTGGATATGATTTGGGTGGGTGTGTAAACTCCCATATTTAAAATCATCATCTGTGTGTCTATTTATTTCAGGTGCTCCGGCTAATAAAAAGATTGTGGTGTTTGTGGATGATCTGAACATGCCAAAACTTGACAGTTATGGCTCTCAGCCCCCTATAGAGCTGCTCAGACAGTTCCAGGACTTCCATGGCTTCTATGACAGAGAAAAGTTCTTCTGGAAGGAGATACATGTAAGCAACAGAAACTTACACATAAAAAATAGAATCACGTGTCATGTTTTTTTTTTCAGATATATTAAAAGATTTGTTCGTGTTTCACTTCACTGGCCAGAGTTGGAAATTGAAAACTATTTCTTATTCATGACCGTTTAAATAAATAAACAAAAACAGCATTTAACAGAAGGATTTTTAGGAAGTTCGGTTCAGTATGTATCAGTATGTATGCATATCCACAGTAGTAGTATTGTTTTGATATAGCACTGTATAATTAGGATTTGTTATTGAGGATCAGGGGCTGGGCGTACTGAAAAAGTCATTAATAGAATCATTTAGGAATCAGAATTGTTAACTAGAACCGGAATTGTTACTTTTCTTAGGATTTCGATTCCTAATAATGCGCATCTGCTGTGAGACCAGTAGTTTGTGCAGAAACCTCAGGGACCACATTTCAGTTTTATCAAGCATTTTAATCGTTAAACATTTTCTCACTCTCTGCCTCACTATCTCTCTCTATAGGCATGGAAAATAATGTATGTTGTAACGATTATCATATAATGAGCGGGACTAATGCTTGATGTTTGAAGTAGCTGCTCTCATTGTAATGTTGCCTTACCTCGGGAATGACTCTTAATTATGTATTTTTCACACACCAGCATCAAGTAAACCATATGCTTGTAGAACACATACACTCATACACACGTACTAACAAAGATAAAAGTGCATAATATAAACAGGGACAATTATGCGATTTGGCAAGGTTACAGAGTAAAATGGTGATCTGAGGTGTTGCAGTTGACCTCAATACTCATCTATCTCAAATATGAGTTATGATAAATAAAAGGCAGAAATATGATGAGAAAAGAACCTGCTGAGGATTAAAAGAATGATTTGTGAGTCTCAAATGAGCTTTGCCCTTGGAGAAACTCGTCTGGGTTAGTGTAGCTCTTTGGTGGCTGAATATGACTCTGCTTTGACTTTGACACAGTAACATTTCCTGAATGATTTTCTGTCATTTGAAGAGTAATTGGTCATTATGTTTTCCAGCTGTCATGAATGCTCTCATTTTAATTTGGGTTTTAATCAATATTACATTAATTTCTTCTAGTAAAGGTTTGATGAGATTAGTGGAAGTGTTAAAAAAGTTAAATGATGTTCTTTGGATATTTTCTCATATGCACTTATTCACCTTCTTCTCTTTCCTTCTCCTCGCTAAAGGATATGACCATAGCTGTTGCCTGTGCGCCTCCTGGTGGAGGTCGTAACCCGGTGACCCCTCGTTTTATCTGCCACTTCAGCATGCTATGCCTCCCAATGCCCTCTGATCAGAGCCTCAAACAGATTTTTAAGGTCAGACATATGGCAGCACTCATTTTGAATGAACATTTTACTTTTAAAGTCAACATGAAATCAACATTGACCTATTTACTTTCCTAATGCATGTTTTCCGCTTTTTTTTTCACAGGTACATGTTATTCCAAATAAACATGTCAAAATATAATAAATGCTTTGTATCTGAAACAGCTTTTCTTTTTAGTAAACATTATGATTTCCCTATGTAATATCCAGTCATATCCCTCTGGATAAAATCAAATCCTGGCCTACTTTTTTCTCATTGAATATCCAGTTTCACTCGTAATTATGTCACATATATGTATGACAGTCAAAGGGTTGCCAATGCGTTTTCATCATGTTGACTTTAAAGCTGATGCGTGCTGTGCCTGATGATTCTGGAGACATCAAAGTCTGAATCAGCCCATTGGTTTAGAAAAGTCAATGATCTTTGGCTGACTTAAACTGAGTTCCAAAACCTGGTGAGCTGCCTACCTAGACGGCATATTAAAGCTGAAAGTATGCTTCACTTGTTTACGGGTGTTTGAAAAGTAGGCGACATAACATAGGCGGATGAGTTGAAAAAAGTATTGATAAGCGTATTAGTATTTCATTCAACACTGAAACTTACTAGAGTGCTGCATTACATCAGCAACAAGCTGATGTCAAAGCCTTTTGATATCTGTCAGGACTGGAGCTAAAATTCTTTCAGAAAAGTTCATTTATGAATTCATTTAATTTAATGGAATAGTTCACCCAAAAATAAAATTTAGCTGAAAATTTACTCAACCTCACACCATCAAAGATTTTAGGAAGGAATTTAGCATCACAATTATCTACAAGTAATCCACACCACTCCAGTCCAGTCCATCAATTAACATATTTAAAAAGATGCGTGTTTGTAAGAAACAAATACATCATTAAGGCGTTTTAATTTCAAACGAGTCCTCTGTCATAATATTACTTTCTCTAGTAAAAAAGTCATCTCATCTGAACCTAAGGGTGAGTAAATTAAGCAAATTTTCATTTTTTGGTGAACTTCCTTTAAAGCATAGCCACTACAACAAGCACTTTTGCAATCACCTTTAACCATAAATTCAAAAAAATTCAGATTTTATTTTTAATAATACGTCAGGTTCTTTTCTGTTCCATGACGTTGCCTGTTCATCTAGCTGTTTTTGAATATGTATCATGTGAATAACCCTTAAGAATAGTATTCAGTAGACATGACCCTTCACCAGTGTAATTGGACTTCCTCATTAAGACAACCCACTGACTAGTTGAGTTTTAAAATATGCAGTTTTCCACATCTCTAGTAGCTTCCTATATGGAAAGTTAATTGCAGAGTAGCTCATTAGGTATTGGAATGGAGCTATCCTGGGTTCTGAAACTACAGCCTGAGAGCTGGAGCTGTCCATGGTTCTGAACTCACTCAGATCAGAAACCATCCCAAGCTCAGTGGAATTACATGCTTGTGGCAATGTTTCTGCAACACCAATATTACATACCTTGCTGCATGTTTCACGGCAGTATCACAGTGAAATGTCCAGTTAGTGGTGATAAAATGTATGTTCAATACGTGACCATGGCCACATTTTTATTATGTTGGTACACACATATTGCAGTGTTTTTATTACGTTGCTTCAGGTACATATACTGTGTTACGGTGGTTCAGAATTCAAAAGTTTGGGGAGTGTCGCTAAAAGGTTAGTGCTCTATCGTGTTGGAAATACCCCTACACCAAACCCAACCCTAAACCTACCCGATAGTGTTAACAAATTTAAAAGTGACGCAAGTGATGTATAAAAATGCATTCACTGATGCAGCCATGCTATTTTAATTTGCTTCTATGTGGATTTGAGCTGTTTTGTCGAACCATAGTTTCAAGGGTTTCACACTGGAGTGCTTCACCTCACAAGTGTAACACCTTATTTTGTGAGCTACTGAACAAATCTACTGCATTAGAAAAGCCAAACCTATTAAGCTGTATATGTGATGCTATCATTCAAAAGTATCAGTTTTGAAATCTCACAACATGTTTAAATTGTTTTGAAGTCATAACATAATATTGTGCAAGGAATTGTGCGACAAATTAGACTTTCGTAATCATAACTCTGGCCCTGTAAATCATACTTGTGTGAAAAGGAATTAAAGCTGTCAGAGTTTTACTGCCTCTAGTGTTAATTTCAACTGGAAACTGCAGCGATTCATACTTATAGGTACATTTCTTGAGTTTTGCAGAAATGTAGGTAGTGCCACGTATTTCCAATGAGCCTGGGCAGGCAGAAACCAGTCAGATCTGGAGTTGTCTAAAAGCCTTCAGACATTTCACACTTAGAAATATTACTGTCATAAGTTCTACACTGACTATTCTTGTATGTACATGTTTGTAGGCAATTTTGGGTGAATTCCTCATTGAGTTTCCCATAGCGGTGAAGCAGGCATCTGACAGCATTGTGGATGCTGCTGTTGAGATCTATCGTCGTATGAGTATAGACCTGCTGCCTACACCAGCCAAATCCCACTACGTTTTTAACCTTAGAGACCTCTCTAAATGTGTACAGGGTAAGAAACACACACAAATGAACAAAGACATACCTACAGAGATGTTTAAGGCAGGAGGACATTCACAAAGAATTTACAAAGACTGTCATTTACATATTGTACACAAAATAAAAACGTGGTCAAAATCACAATTCATCCAAAGCAATACAACTTTTAAAATTTTTACTCAGGGTGTTTAGCATCTGTTTTGCTTCCACCAAAGGCTTGTAAAGAGCTTCTTTTGTTTTGGAGCTCTCAAATGACCAATAAAAATGCTTTCTCTTAATTTGAAAAGGCACATTGTGAGTTGTCTTTTAGGGTTTAGGACTCGCCCAGGGTCTGAACTATAGACTCTCAATTGGAATACTGTCAATGTAAACTAAAACCAACCAGTACAGCCCCCATTTGATTATGTTTTTATTAGTTTTTTATTAACCAAAGGTCACAGACAAGTTCATCTGTTACTGTTCATTGATCTGTAGACATAGAATTGATTTTCTACTAGTAGGCATTCTTGAAAGATATAATGAAGAATCTGTATGTATGATAAAGAAAATCATATTCATTCACTGCTTCTGCATTTGTGTGTGTGTGTGTGTGTGTGTGTGTGTGTTTGTGTTTCTGTGCAGGTATGTTGCAGTGTGAGCCAACTACAGTGAGAGATCAAACCCAGATCTTCCGTTTGTTCTGTCATGAGTGTCAACGTGTGTTCCACGATCGACTCATCAACAATGAGGACAAGACCTACTTCCATACCATGATCTCAGAGATGGCCAGTAAGCATCTGACCCTTGAATTCTTTTTACTGTTAATCTTCAGGAGCTTAGTCCAGACATCTTAATAGATAAAATAATTTAATATTATAATACATTATATTTTGAAATGTCTTTATTGACCACAAAGTCAGTAAACAGGTTTATTATTGTTATTTGTTTTATTTTATTTTTAATTTTCAAAGCTGCTCACAGTGTATACAAGGTGTTTTGTTGCATATGCTGATATTGTAACAATAAATGTAATTTATACGTAGTCTTAACTGCAGCCTTAAAAGTATTTTTCAAACATTATTTAATGAAATTTAGATTTTTAGATATAGGAAAGTGGGTCAGATTAAAGCAATATTATAATTCTTCTTGTTTTGCAGTGTGACTTATCAGAGTGATCTATTTATTTTTCTTTTGCCCCCAATCTGTCATCCTTTTGCCACAGTAAACATTAATGTCCTGAACTGCTTGTCCAACAGGTAAATATTTCAGCATAAACATAGAGCAGATGTACTTTGTGAATCAGCCCATCATTTTTGGAGATTTCTTCAAGGTAAAAGTATTTTGGGGATTGTCGTGATCTTTTTGCATTTGACAGTCTGTCACTGTTTTGTATGTTCTTTGTAGAGTGCTTTCTGTGTGTTTACATTTAACTGTTTAATACAGTAGTATAGTTACTCATATAAAGATAGTTCGGTCGTCTTTTTGATTATGGCCCTTTTTGATTTAACGACAGTGCTTAATTCATATTTTTGTTAAATTATTGAATGCCATATTGTTAACACTGTTCAGGTTGGAGCAGACAAGGCTGACCGTGTCTATGAGGATCTAACAGACATGGAGAAGATTCGCCAGGTACTACAGGACTACTTGGATGACTACAACATGACATTTGCCAAGGAAACCAAGCTTGTGTTCTTCCAAGATGCCATTGAACACGTGTCTAGGTAAGCAAGCAGCTTGCCTTTTCATCTGGTCGTCACAAAACCTGGTGTTCAGATAACCCCACCATTCAGGCTGGGCATCTGGATCGGTTTACTAATGGAATGTTTTGTTCACCCAATTGACCTTCTTTTCTTACCATTCATCTCTTCCCCTGTCAACAGAATCGCCCGCATGATTCGCCAAGAACGTGGAAATGCCCTGTTAGTTGGTGTGGGCGGCACAGAAAAGCAATCTCTAACACGTTTGGCTGCTCACATGTGTGGTTACCGCTGCTTTCAGATTGAGTTGAGCCATGGTTATTATTATGACAGCTTCCATGAAGACCTGTGTAAACTTTACAAAATGGCAGGCGTGGAAGGCCAGGACATGGTGTTTCTCTTTACAGACACTCAGGTACAGCCAAAAAGAAATTTGCTGTTTTAATTTTAATGTTAGTTAAAGTTTTAGTAATTTTGTTGTGTGTTTAAGTTTGCAAAATGGAATGTTTGCCCTAGCGTAACCCAAAACCACACCTCTCCGAAAGTCCCTGTAACCAATTCACAAGTTATGATTTATTGATTTGTGGATATGAATCTGGATGCAGAGAGGTTTTCTCTGAGCTGTAGAGTAGACAGTAGGTCATCTCTGTTATGACTCCAGGCCCTCTGCCAGTTCTGTAATACTGTCTCATGAAAGCAGAGACTGCTACTGCTTTGTGATTCAGCATACAGGCCCTGCAGCAGTAATGACCCCCTAAATTAGTTCATGAACACTTCCTAATGAGATAGACACAAGCTGGTGCTATAGACAAGAGATGTATGTTGTGAGGTGTGACCTTTCAGTTCAAATTCCATACCTGAAATACCCACCCACGGGTGTGTGTGTGTTGTACAGGTCAGAATCCACCTCCTCTCTTTTAACACTCCCTCTTTTTCAAACCAAAATCACTGAGCAGTGAATTCATTAAACACATTACCACTAAACTGCTGTGCCTGCAAACCCCTGCCTGTACCACCCGCAACCAGACTTAACCATGCAGTGTTTCACTGTGCACATTTAAATTAAATCTTTGTTATTCTTTTTAGCACCGCACACATTTCCTCTCTATGAAATCATTTTCATAGAGAGGAAACTTGTGCACTAAAAGGAATAACAATGATTTAATTTAAATATGCACAGGCACAGCGCATAAAGGCTTATTACAGATTGTGCCTTATTCACAAAATCAGTGCTATTTACAGAAAGCAGGTGGTAGGCAGCAGGTAGAGTTTTAATCGGCCTGCAAGATGGGCAATTGTGTCATGCACATAGCGTTCGACAGTCATTTTTGGGCTTGTTTGCTTAACTTGTTTAGTGAATTGGATGCTAAAACAACAGACAGCAAATACTAACTACATTGTCAGCATTTGCTGTCTGTTAATTCTTAGTGAGTTCCCCTTAAAGTAACATGAAAGTATAAATTCAATGAAAACTGAAGGCATCCTGAAATACCCGTAGTCACCTGAAATGTTGTATACGTACTGTTCAAAAGTTAGGGGATTTTAAAGTCTTCAATGCTCTTAATGATCATCAGGATATTTATTTGATCAAAAATACAATAAAAACAGTAATATTGTGAAATATTATTAATATTTAAAGTTAAAACTGTCCTTTTTTTTAGTATTTTAGTATATTTTAAATTGTAATTTATTCCTTTCAGGGCAAAGCTGAATTTTTAGCATCATTAGAGTCACATTATCTTTCAGAAACCATTTTAATATGCTGATTTGGTGCACATGAGCATTTCTTCTTATTATCAATGTTGAAAACAGTTATTCTGCGTAATTATTTTGTGGAAACTGTGATACTTTTTTTCAGGATTCTTTCAGAATTATACTGTTCAAACAATTCAAACAATTAAAAAAAATCACTTTATATCTCTTACACTATTTCTATTACACAACTATGAAATGAGACCAAACCAAATAATTGTATGTTGCAGGAAAATATAAAAAAATGTGACAAAATGTGTCTTCAAGTGACCTGTCTAGTTTTGGTCTGCATCGGGAATATGAGCACATCTATTCACCATGGCCAATCTGTCCAGTAATGGCATGGGACATTGATAAGGGAAATTGCTACCCCAGTCCCTAATATACATATTAAAGAGTCCCTTATGCAAGACAGGCAGCAGTATACCATGATGATAAGGAGCAGCTCTCATTTTTGCTCATGTATGTACTTTAAAAAGACTACTTATGCATTCCGCCCTTACTCACCCCTAAAAGTCCAATGCTTCAGTTCTCTGTTTTCACAGTAATCATGGTTGGGAACAGGGCTCTTGTCAGTAGCTGATTTGCTCATGTCTATAGGCATATCAGTGTGATTTTTGACTGGTGTTGGTTTAGGCCCTGAGAGAGAAATAGAGAGGGAGATGGAAAATAAGTAAATGAAACAGCCAAAGAATGTTTTAAGTAAAAATATGCATAGTGCTATCTCAAGCTAAATGAATAAAAGCTATTATACAACAGTTCTGTTCCTTGAATCTGACTGAGCGACATTCCAAGAGTGCTGATATAGAGTAAATCCGTATCAATTTTTATGCTTGAATATTGAATAGAAACTCCATAAAAATGTAAATGGGCACTTTCTGTTCATTATGCCATTTAAAGTGAAAGTGGTATCACGTAAAAAAAAATGTGTTGGGGTGATCAAAATTCACAGATGCAAATGAAATGTAATTTAAAATAATAATGATAATAATAATAATAATAATAATAATAATAATAAACCAATACATATTTTTCAGCAAATTTATCAGCAAAATTTTAATTTAAAATAAATATTAAATTTTATTTTTGTTTTTTAAACTTTGGTGTAAATACAATTTTCAGTTCAATTGTCACAATTTTTGTAATTAATTTCACATTTATTTAACAAAGAAACAGCAGGTAACACATTGTATTAAATGTGAAATTTTAAAGTAGAAAGACTAAAATTGTATTTTCTTGTCAAATTTACTCCAATAATCTTTGTTGTATTTACAACCTTTTTTAATACAGTGGACTGGCTATTGTCACAATACAGCCTACTGTGTAGGAGACGGGGAGACGAAGGAGCGCGGAGTCAAAGGAGAATTAACAAACAGTCTTTATTTCTAGGAAACAGGCAGGAACACACACGTAGGGAGAGTGAAGACATTCAATACCGGGCGCTGGAAACTAAACTGAACACTCTTTTAAAAACACAACATAACGAGGGGAAGACAAGACACACCTGGAACCAAATTAACACAATGAGGACAGGAACAGGAAAAGAACCAAATATGGGCATAAGGGGAACAAAACATAAGACACGTGGAACACAGCTCTGACATTTACTCCCCCCTCCCGGAAGGCGCGTCCACGCGCCTCATAACTTCTACCGGGGAGGGGGGGTGGGCGCTCTGGAGGCATCTAAGGATGGACTTCCATGGGACGGGAGGCCTCCAGGGCTATACCGGCTAAAGGATCCATGGCAGAGCAGGCAGCTCAGGAGAGAGCTCGGGAGGCCATGGGGGTGCAGGGAGCTCAAGAGGCCATGGCGGATCAGGAGACTTGGGAGACCATGGCGGATCAGGAGACTCGGGAGGCCATGGCGGATCAGGGGACTCGGGAGGCCATGGCGGATCTGGGGACTCAGGAGGCCATGGCGGATCAGCCTCCGTGGCCTTTAGCCTCGTCACTCGGCCCGGCCACAACAGCAGGGACCCCATAGCCCACCCCCCCCCAAAAAATTGGGGAAAATCACAGTCTCAGAGGCCCTCCGTGGGCCAAATGTGGGACCTGGAGTCAGGGGGCTGGACGCGGGAACAGGATGGCACGCTGGAGGAACGGATACTGGAGCCCTCCCTGGGCTTGATTGGGGATCAAGAGCCCTCCCTGGGCTTAACGGGGAATCAGGAGCCTTCCCTGGGCTTAACTGGGGATTTGGAGCCCTTCCTGAGCTCAACGGGGGATTAGAAGCCCTCCCTGGGCTCAACAGGGAATCAGGAACCCTCCCTGGGCTTAACAGGGGACCAGGAGCCCTTCCTGGGCTTAACTCGGGAACAGGAGCCCATCCTGGACTTAATTCGGGAACAGGATCCCTCCGTGGGCTTAACTCGGGAACAGGAGCCCTCCGTGGGCTAAACTGGGAATCAGGAGCCCTCTCTGGGCTGAAAGGGGGATCGGGAGACCTCTCTGGGCAGAACGGGGAATCAGGAGCCCGTCCTGGGCTGAACTGGGGATCAGGAGCCCTCACTGGGCTTAACTGGGGAACAGGAGCCCTCACTGAGCTTAACTGGGGAACAGGAGCCCTCACTGAGCTTAACTGGGGAACAGGAGCCCTCACTGGGCTTAACTGGGGATCTGGCACCCTCCCTGGGCTTAACGGGGAATCAGGAACCCTCCTTGGGCTAAACTCGGGAATAGGAGCCCTCCGTGGCCTAAACTCAGGAACTGGAGCCCTCCATGGGCTAAACTGGGAATCTGCAGCTCTAACATGACTCTTGTCTGGGGCTGGAGCCTGCACTGGACACTGGTCTGGGGCTGGAGCCTGTACTGGACTCTGGTCAGGGGCTGGAGCCTGCACTGGACTCTGGTCAGGGGTTGATCTGATACTGGAGGGTGCTCTGAAGGAGCAGGTACAGCAGGGCAATTTCGAGGAGCTGGCACTGGAGGGCGCTCTGGAGGAGCAGGCTCTGGGAAGCGCTTTCGAGGAGCTGGCACTGGATTCGGCGCGGCCGGTAGGCGTGACCTCGGAACCGCCGACGGGCTTAACTTCGGGCTTGCCACAGGAACTGCCGGCGGGCTTGCCTGGGGAATGGCAGGCGGACTTGATTGGGGGGTCGGTGGGCGGACTGGACGGTGGGCTTGAGCGAGCGGCAGCCCGTGAACTTGACTTCGGAGCAGCCGGCGGGCTGGAGAGAGCCGCTGCTAGCGGGCTTGACTGGGGTTTGGAAGGCGGACTCGATGGCGAAACGGCTGGCGGACGGTGATGGTAACTGATTCTAATAAAGCGAGGGGGCTTCTGAGAGCTTCAGGTCTTCACACACATACAGACACTGTTCTTCTATCATTCAATCACTCTTTACTACCATTCTTTTGTTTCATTCTCTTATCTAATGAGACATGTGTTCACTGACCTCTGTGAGCTGTTTTGTTGAGAGGGGTGTTCTGCTAATTACTATAAAGTGTGTGTGTGATTTGTTTGCATGTAGAGTGTTGATTTTATTTGTTATGTTGTCCATTGTAGTGTTGTGTTTGTGGGTGTGATGAATGGCTCTGTGCTGGCCAACTGCAGCTGCTCATTAATGTTAAGCAGCAAGCCTGTATGTCTGTTCACCCTGCTTTTATTTGCTTATTTGTTTCCATCAGTGTGTGTTTGTTTACTTTTATACACACACAAACACACTCACACTCGCCACACATATTTCAAGGTGACCGCTATGGTTCTTGCAGAATGAAATGAAAGAATAGTCTATTATAATGTCTTCAGTGCAATCTGCATGCTATTTTTGTACTTGTGGAAGCCAATACATTACATAAATAAGCCAGAAAAAGGAAATTAACATTTAAAGGAATATTGCATCCAAAAATGACACGATGTGAGTTTTTAAAAGAATATTTTTTCGACTTTACAACTTCTGTGTGATGCATTCACAAATTTGTTACATGGCAGTCAGGGAAATTTTCTCTTTCTTTCCATATTTTTTTTTCAGTGGTGCCATGAAGCACTGCTTTCTGTGTCCCAGACCTTCTTCCAGAACGTGGAGTTTAGCAGTGAGGAGATGAAGCAGTGTTTTTCAGAGATGTGTGTGGAGATCCATGTTAGTGTGACTGACATGGCGGAAAGCTTTTACTCCAAACTGCACAGACACTATTACACAACGCCCACCTCTTATTTAGACCTCATTAACCTGTACCTGAGCATGCTGGGAAAAAAGAGACAGCAGCTGCAGGCGGTGAGGAGACTGGGCTATGGATGATACATCGATGCATAAATTATTTATGTTGTTACACGATTACTAATGGGTTATGGATGATGCATAGATGCATAAATTATTGATATTGTTACATGATTACTTAAGATTGTGGACTCTAGCTACTCTCTTCCAAGAAAAAAAAGTTACTACCTTTTTAAATTTTGTAAGTAAGCGATGTGTCAATTAGATGATATTTTAGAGTAAAGGACTCACCAGAGCTAGACAAACATAGAAATGTATGACTTTTATGAGTGAAATATAATGTGTATTTGTCTGCACAGGCTCGAGATCGCATGAAAAATGGTCTTACTAAACTGCTGGAGACAAATGAACTAGTTGATAAGATGAAGCAATACCTCTCTGCTCTGGAGCCTGTGCTTGAACAAAAATCAATCGATGTCAGTGCTCTCATGGAGAAACTCACTGTGGATCAAGAGAACGCTGACCAGGTATGTGTATTACTAATAATTCAACCATTTCCCTCGTCTGTTTTCAAAGGAACTCCTAATTTTGTAATTAGGGGTTCAAGCGCATAGCGCTAAAGCCCTACTGTAATTGTTAGAATGGCCAAGTTCAGCAAACTTCATGTAAAACTGATTGGGCAGATAAAACCGTAAGTCGGTAGAGTTTCAGTTGAGACTTGAAACTTGGAGTGATGGTAGTACTCACACCATCTACAACATCACCAAGTCTTGCCCCAATCATCCTGATGGGGGCGCTGCAGCATTCAAAAATATGAAATCACTCATAACTCCTAAACCATTAATTGCAGGCTCAAGTGTCTTATATCCTTGGCTCACGATGAACAAAATGCCTGCCTCGGATTCGATCATAATTTTTGGGTAATTTGGATATTTTAAAAAACCTTCTTTTGCGAGCTAGTCCTAGGTTTTTCGCCTGATTGGAACCAACCCAGTGCAGAAAAATTCTGTGGAGAGTGAATATCAATAATTATCAAAAAAAGCTGAACTTTTGTCTCACCGTCGCAAAGGGATGCCAAAATGTTTGAAAGGGGCAGGGCCACTTTTACTAAAATGGCTAAAACTTTTGAACGGAATGAGATATAGTCGCAAAACACTGTAAGAGCTCAATCTGAGGTCACATGAAAACAATCGTGGAGCTTGGCCACTTGGTGGTGCTATAAGAGGTAAAAAACTTAAAAACAGCTATAACTACGCAACCATTTGTTAAAAAAAACATTGACCAATGAAGTTTGAGCACCTGTTAGACAAAGTTAACGGAGGCTGATCGGAAAGAAAATCAGTAGACCTGTTCGACTCATGGCCCTAAAGATCTGTGAGAAATTTGGAAGAAATCAGCCTCTGCGGAGGCGATGTCGCATTTTTCAAGGGCATAAGCAATTGTATATTGCTCAGTTTTTCACACATACACACAATATCATATGATAGTCGTCCTCATCCCGAAAATGTTCATCTTTATCCTTTGGGTAGCTATAACGGAGTCGTTTAGTAAAGGGGCCTGTCCAAATATACCCAAAAGTATATAAAGCCTAAATGAAAACTGAAAACTTCACGAAACTAGGTGAGCATGTGCAACAGATTCTAAACAAGTTTTGTGGAGATCGGACCACAGGTGGCACTAAAACCATTAAAAAGGCTTCAAAAACGTCTCGGTTACGTATGTAACCCTCATTCCCTGAAGGAGGGAACGGAGACGTCACGTCGGATGACCGACGAAATAGGGTCAGGGAGAGAGAGACCAATCCACTTCGAGTGTAACTAAACGAGCCAATGGACATTGGCCTGCGATTATTGCATCCAGTTGCCGCTGATCACAGCGTGAGTATAAGAGGCAGCGGGTGCACCGCATTAATTCATGCTTTCGCTGAGGAGCCGAGCCGGTGACCCGGCAGCTCAGCAGTGGTACAGCGACTGTGACGACGGGACGTGACGTCTCCGTTCCCTCCTTCAGGGAACCGAGACGTTCCCCTTTCAGTCGGTCACTCCGAGTCACGTCGGATGACCGACGAAATTGGGATCCCTACCAAAGCGGCACAGGAGCTGCCCCTTCCAGTGCCCTGTATAAGGCAGACGATAGGACCGGGCTCTACACAGAGAAGGTCAACTACTGTTGTTCCTTGAGCAACCGTAACAGTAGGACTAGGATAACACTGGGAAGCGTGCCCTTCCACTTGGAAGAGGCACACTGCGGAGTCACCTCCTCCCAGAGGGGGTTAAGTGACATTTAGAGATGTGAAGTAACCCAGTAGGGCCCTATTGCACATGGAAGTCTCTGATGGCTTAGGCTGCATCATTAGAGACAGCAGAACGTGGTCTGCCAGGGGAAACACGACTCTAATAAGCATACAGTGTAATACACATATGGGATCCCAGCAGGGTCTCTCATATGGGCACTAGCCTCACATCAGATTTCAAGAATTCATTGGCTGAAAGGCCTGGCGCCGGACGCTCCGCCACGTCCGGACGCCGGAGCGCTGGAGGACTCGACAGGGTTTGCCTGGTTAAGGAACTCTCTGGAGAATTAGGCGTAAGAACGCCACAAGCCGACTCTGTGCCAGGCCTCTCAGTGCCACTACCCTTTTGAGGTGAGAACACAGGAGGAAACCGGTTCGACACGTAGGCTATAAAACCTAGCGAACGTGTTGGGAGTCGCCCAACCCACAGCTCTACGGATGTCTGCTAGCGAGGCATCACGAGCCAGTGCCCAGGACAATGCGACACCCCTAGTGGAGTGAGCACGCAACCTGAGCGGGCATGGCACACCCTGTGCTTCGTAGGCCAAGGTGATGGCATCCACTATCCAGTGGGCCATTCTCTGCTTGGAGACAGCCTTCCACTTCTGCTGTCCTCCGTAACAGACAAAGAGCTGTTCTGAGGTCCTGAAGCTCTGAGTTCTATACACGTACTAACGCAGTGCGCATACAGGACAGAGCAAAGCTAGGGCTGGGTCTGCCTCCTCCAGGGGCAGCGCTTGCAGGTTCACTACCTGGTCCCTGAAGGGAGTGGTAGGAACCTTGGGCACATAGCCGGGCCGGGGCCTCAGTGTTGCACTGGAGTCAGCCGGCCCAAACTCAAGGCACGACTCGTCGACCGAAAATGCCTGCAGGCCCCCCACCCTCTTGATTGAGGCCAACGCAGTCAGGAGTAGGGTTTTCATAGAGAGAAACTTCAACTCGACTGACTGCAACGGCTCAAAGGGGGCAGTTTGAAGGGCTCTTAGCACCAATGCCAAATCCCAAGAGGGTAGGGAGGGAGGCTTAGGAGGATTTAACCTCCTGGCCCCCCTAAGAAACCTGATGACCAGATCGTGCTTTCCCACCGACCTCCCCTCTATGGGTTCGTGGTGGGCAGAAATAGCAGCAACGTACACCTTAAGGGTGGAGGGGTACAGCCTACGCTCCAACCTTTGTTGCAAAAAGGAAAGCACAGCTCTGATCAAACATCTACGGGGGTCCTCATGGTGAGAGGAACACCATTCGACGAACAGATTCCACTTCAGCGCATAGGCCAGGTGCTCGTGCTGAAGCGATAGTGAGAGCTACCTCCTGGGGCACGTCACCTAGAACCTCTGCGTCCTGTCCAGGGACCACTCATGGAGTTTCCACAAGTCTGGATACGGGTGCCAGAGGGTGCACCGTCTCTGAGAAAGCAGATCCTTCCTCAGAGGAATCGGCCAGGGAGGGGCTGTCGCGAGGAGCATGAGTTCCGGGAACGAGGTCCTGTTGGGCCAATATGGAGCCATTAACAGGACCTGCTCCTCGTCCTCCCTGATCTTGCACAGTGTCTGTGCTAGCAGGCTCACTGGGGGGAATGCATATTTGCACAGGCCCTGGGGCCAGCTGTGTGCCAGTGCATCCGTGCCGAGCATTGCCTCGGACAGGGAGTTGAACCACTGGTACTGGGTGGTTTCCAGAGATGCAAACAGGTCTACCTGAGCAACTCCGAACCAACTCCAAATCAGCTGGACCGCCTGGGGATGGAGTCTCCACTCCCCTGGAAGTGCCGCTTGAGACAGCTCGTCGGTCACCTGATTGAACACTCCTGGGATGTGGATGGCACGAAGGGTCCTCAGATGCTTCTGACTCCAGAGGAGGAGGTGGCAGGCGAGTTGCGACATGCGACTGGAGTGTAAACCGCCTTGCCGGTTGATATACACAACGGTCGCAGTGTTGTCCGTACGGACCAGAACGTCCTTGCCCTGAACGACCACGGGCTGAAGGTCTTGCGGCAGGCCGGTGTAATCTGAACCCGGTGAGTACCACGTTTCCACGCCCACCTCGGGATTCGGCCATGGAGCCAGTGCTGAAGCGGTCTCATATGGAACAGACCGAGCGGAACTATGGCCACAGCTGCAGCCATATACCCCAGGAGCCTCTGAAAGAGTTTCAGTGGGACCGCCGTCCTGCCTGATAAAGTCTTGAGGTATTCCAGCACCGACTGAGCACGTTCCTGGGTGAGGCGTGCTGTCTGGTTGACCGAATCCAACTCCATGCCGAGAAAAGAGATCCTCTGTGTTGGCACGAGTTTGCTCTTTTCCCAATTGACCCGAAGGCCCAACTGGCAGAGGTGCCTGAGCACCAGGTCACTGTGTGCGCACAACTGGTCTCGAGAGTGTGAGTATGAGCCAGTCGTCGAAGTAGTTGAGGATGCTCACGCCCCATTCTCTCAAGGGAACAAGGGCCGCCTCTGCAACTTCGGTGAAGATGCGAGGCGAAAGGGACAGCCCGCACCCCTTGTACTGATATGCCCGACCCTTGAACGCGAATCGCAGGAATGGCCTGTGTCACGGGAGAATTGAAATATGAAAGTACGTGTCCTTCAGGTCGATCGCTGCAAACCAATCTAGGGGACGGACGCACCCACAGATGTGTTTCTGCATCAACATCTTGAACGGCATCTTGTGAAGTGCGCGGTTCAGAACTCGAAGATCCAAGATCGGTCGTAACCCACCGCTTTTCTTGGGCACAATGAAGTAAGGGCTGTAAAACCCTGACCTCATATCGGTTGGAGGGACCGGCTCTATTGCGTCCTTCGCCAGCAGGACTGCAATTTCCGCGCGCAAGACAGGGGCATCGACGGCCTTGACTGTAGTGAACCGGATGCCCCTGAACTTGGGGGGATGCCGGGCGAACTGAATAGCGTAGCTGAGTCTGATGGTCCGCAGGAGCCACCGAAACGGACTGGGGAGCGCTAACCAGGCTCCGAGAGACAGTACCAGTGGGACCAATGGGGCCACCGACGTACTCGCGGTGGGGCAGCGAGGTGGAACACAGGGACCGGCCCTGTGACGGCCTGGCCTGTGACGGCGGGGGGCGGGGTCTGGGTGTGTAGTGTAACACTCACCTGATTCCTCCTCATGTGGGAGGAAACACAGGAACCCGGCCTGGGGCTTGTGACAGCCCGGCGTGTGACGACTTGAAGCGGGGACTCTAGTGCTACCGCCCTTACCTGGTTCCACGAATGGGCAGGAGGGGTGCTCTTGGGCAACCACCCGCTACCTGCTGGCGAGAGAGGAGGAGGGAAGTGATCCCGTGATGCACGGTTCACCGCTCTCCTACTCTTGAGACCCAGAGATTGAGGAAACCGCTCTTTTACTAATGTTTTGGGTACCGCTGGAACAAAAACAAAATGAAACAAAAGATTCTCCACTCGGCCCTCCTCCGGGAGAGGGAGTGGTGCAGTCACCATCTCCCTACGAGCAGTCTCCTCCATCTCTGGGTCGCCCGTCTCAGGGCCTCTTGCACTTGCGCTTGCCGCCAGGTTTGGCGGGGGCCTGGATGGGTTGGGTGTCCTGCCTGTGACCGGCTCCATGATGCTGCTTGGTGGAAGGCGGCTGCGCGGGAGCGGGGACGGCCGCAGGGGGGCGCCCACGGCGACGAGCAGGCTGAGGGGCTGTGCCCGGAGTGGAAGTAGCAGGTTTCCTCTGGCGCATGATGTGTTTGATCGCCTCAGTCTGCTTCTGGGCTGCCGAGAACTGCTGGGCAAAGCTCTCGACAACGTCACCGAAAAGGCCGGTCTGCGACACAGGAGCATTCAGGAACTGTACCTTCTCCTGCTCCTTCATGTCAGCGAGACAGCCAGAGATGGCGTTCCTGGACCACTAGTGTGGACATCGCACGACCCAGAGACTGTGCGGTCACCTTCTTCACTCGAAGTGCGAGGTCCGTCGTAGCACGCAGCATGTAGAACCGCCAAGTCGTGACCACCCTCGTGCAGGTCTTTCAGGGCTTTGGCCTGGTGGACCTGTAGTAACGCCATGGCATGGAGGGCAGAACCCACCTCCCCACAGGCTCTATAAGCACTGCCAGTTAGACCTGACGAATACTTACAGGCCCGTGAGGGGAGACAGGGGTCACCCCGCAGAGTGGTAGCGGTTGTTGGACACAGTTGCATGGCCACAGACCGCTCCACCGAGGGGATGCCCGTATACCCCAAAGCAGCCCCACTATCGAGGGTGGTGAGAGCGCAGGAGCCACAAGATTTGTTTCGGGCAGTGAAAGGTGCCCTCCACGATCTTGTAAGCGCTTCATGCACTTCCGGAAAGAATGGCACCAGAGGGGGGCGCTGAGAACTAGCGCGACCCCCACCGAGAAACCACTCGTCCAGCCTCGAAGGATCGGGACGTGGTGGAGGATTCCACACGAGCCCGACATTCTCGGCAGCCCGGGAAAGCATAGCCATCATCTCTGGGTCTGGCTCGGACAACGCTACCACACCCGAAGGGGGCAACGCGAGAGAGGGCACACCATCCGATGCAGTGACCGACATCTGGTCATCAGAGGGGGCACCGAAGGAAACTCTTGGTGCACCCCATTCAGCAGAGGGCCCAGCGCGCTCCTTCAGCAGCTCCACCGACTGCGGAGTGCTTGAGGGGTGAGGAGCTCCATTTGGGGAAACCCTCACCGTAATCCTCAAATCACCTCTGACTCCACCGGATCCAGCAGCGCCCTGGGAACAAACGCCGGATCGCGGCAGAGGCAGAGGGACTCCGCCATGTTTGACATAGCGGAGTCTATTACACATCTCCGAGATGGTCTTGTCTCCACAAGAAGAACATGAACCATCCACGAAAGCCTCCTCAGCGTGCTGAATGCCCAGACACGTGAGGCAGCGATCGTGACCATCCTGAGGCGAAAGGAAATGACCACACCCAAAAATGCACGGGTGATAAGACATCTATAAAAAGACGCGATCACCCGTGTTACACTTTTAGAGAAATTGCTCTTTTAGAGAAATGCTCTTTTAGTGCTGAAGCACGCAGGGGAGCTGGCCACTGCACACTCCTAATGTGGCTGTCAGCAGGAAGATGATCTTTCTCTCCCGCACACCGTGACCACCGCTGCTGCGCCGTAACGCCCGCACTCATCTAGCAGAACACTCTCTAGTGGAAAGGGAGAGCAGTAGCTTCAACCACTACCGCTCGTCTCCGAAGCGAAAGGATGAATTAATGCGGTGCACCCGCTGCTACTTATGCTCACGCTGTGATCAGCGGCAGCTGGATGCAATAATCGCATGCCAATGTCCATTGGCTCTTTTAGTTACACTCGAAGTGGATTGGTCTCTCTGGCGAGATGCCAATTTCGTCGGTCATCCGACATGACTAGGAGTGATCGACTGAAAGGGGAACACTATATTTTAGGGGTGCACGATAAATATCAGTGAACAACGGCTCTGTGTAGTAAATGCTGCTCAATGTGAAATCACGCACGTGTTGGAATTTACCGCTGATTAGACAACCGGCTTTACTGACAAGATGCGCATTAATTATCGCCCGATATTTATCGTGCACCCCTACTATATTTCTATGGTAAATTACCTAAATTGCAGAAAATGTTCATATATTTATGCATACACTAGATCTTTACATCGTACAATCAATCTCCTCATTCTGAACAACTTTGCCTCTAGGACCACTGCTGTCAGTCAAATTGTTCTTTAAATATTTAAAAATTATTAAAAAAACTTTTGCGAACTACTCCTAGGTTTTACACTCAACCTCAATAAAACCACTGCAGTGCAATTTTCTGGACTCTCTAGGTCAATAATTATCAAAAAATGTTGAACTTCCCCCTTTGGATAGCCATAACAAGGTCATTTAGAGAATATACCAATATACCAAATATACCCCAAAGCCTATAAATCCTAAACGAAAACTCAAAACTTCAGAAAACTGGGTAAGCAAATGCGGAAGTACAATTCTCTGAACTCTGTAGGTCAGTAATCAACAAAAAATATTGAACTTTACTCTTTGGTTAGCTATAAAAGGGTCATTTTTAAAACAAGCATGGCCAAATATACCCAGAAGCCTATAAATCCTAAATGAAAATTCAAAACTTCATGAATGTAGATGAGCACATGTGACAGATGATTCTAAACAAGCATGCAAAGTTTTATGGAAATCCGACCATAGGATTTGCCAAAAAAGCTTTAATTAATCATTGATTTAGGTGGTTACAGGCTTGCCAAATATGTAATGTCTTTTTTCATATATGCTTAATTGCCTTAAAACACTTGAACCCTGAAAATTCCTGCTTGCAGCTATATTTGTTTTTTTTCCCCCCTAAGGTCCACTTTTAATGCTATGTCTTTGTTGGAAGTCCCAAAACACATTAAAATGCTTTGATTTTTCATGATATGAACTCAGTAGTGCTTTGAAGAAGTACATCTTCTAACATTAACAATTGTTCTTATGGACCTCTTTACCCGCAGGTGCGTAGGGTTGTGTGAGAGGATGAAGCTTTCGCTAAGGTAAAGGCAGAAGAGACTCAAGCAATTGCAGACGATGCTCAGCGAGATTTGGATGAGGCTCTGCCTGCACTCGACAGTGCCAACAAGGCCCTGAATGCCCTGGATAAAGCTGACATATTAGAAATCCGTGTGTTCACCAAACCACCAGACCTCGTCATGACTGTGATAGAGGCGGTGTGCATCCTGCTCAACAACAAGTGAGTTCCATCTTTATATTATATTATATTGTATTATATAGAGTGCTGCAGGATTGCTAAAACCCAGAAATGTTTGCATTTTTGCATTTCTGGCTCCATTGTCCCAAAGTCAGTGGGTTTTTTGAATGGGTTAAACACCTGAAATATTGTCTGAGGTTTCATGTTTTATTCTACAGCATAAAATACATCAGTAAAACCCCATGTGTCTTTAAAAATGCGGTTGCTAACAAGAATTGGTAACAAAATGAGACTACATATTAAATATCACCACACCAAACAGGAAAACTCATCTACTCACTAGTTCACTACTACACCCTTGTTGTGTATATACTTGTGCTTGTGCAAACTATTACAACTCTTGACTATTCTGTTTTCTGCAAATATATATATATATATATATATATATATGTATATATATAAAATATTATATTATATTATATTATATTATATTATAGTGTATTATATTATATTATATTATATTATATTATATTATATTATATTATATTATATTATATTGTTTAGTGCTGTCAAACGGTTAATCGTGATTTATTGCATCCAAATTAAAGTTTTTGTTTACATAATATATGTGTGTATACTGTGTATATTTATTATGTATATATAAATACACACACATGAAGTATAGATTTTGAAAATATTTATGTATTTAAAATGTATTTACATGTATATATTTATATGCATATAATTTATATTATATATAAATATATTTAATAAATAAACATAACATATTTTTCTTAAATATATACATGCATGTGTGTGTATTTATATATACATAATAAATATACACAGTACACAAACACATGTAAACAAAAAACTTTTATTTTGGATGCGATTAATCGCAATAAATTGTTTGACAGCACTAATCATATTAAATAATATTTTTTATGTTTACTTTTTTGGTTTGTTTTTATAATACCTTTATGCCTTTTTAAAATGTATAGACCTTCATCTCATGTGAGTGAATAGGATTTAAACCTATTTATTAATAATACAATCATTTCTGCAGGGGTAAAACTTTTTAATGGAGAAAAAATGACTGCATACACATTTAACCCTATGTTGCTCCAGGGGGACTTTGCAAAATCAGATTTAATCCAAGATGATGTGGCTGTGATCAGACACCTGTCCTGCTCATGCCTGCCAGGCTTGCAGAGAAAAAAAAGCACTGCATTGCTATTGCATTGAGCATGTGATAGATGATAGACAGGATTTATCTATAGAAACCTAAATTAAGTAGAAATTACTGTTTTTGTTTGTTTATTTTTTTGACATTTAGATTTACAATAGTCAGCTAGCAATAGTCAGTGTAATGGCATTTTGTATGATTTTGTAAGTGTATGATTTTAATGCAGGTTCATGAAATGTTTTTGTTTTAAATCTTTTTAGATATCTAATCTAGCTGCGGAAAAACATGTTCTCACACATCATAAACCCCCTCTGGCTCTGAGACCCTCTACAGTGTGACTCAGTATGTGCTGGCTATATTAACATCAGATTGTCTGACTGTGGAGCATATGTGCTCTTTTCTCTCAGTCATCAGTCTCATCCTTCTCCTTCATCTCCTTACTTTCAGCATCATCATCATCATCTGCCGCAGAGCTACTCATTATTAACTTTATAAGACAGCAATTTAATGGGTGTTTAAAATGTCAAAACACAGACTGATCAATCTGTGTTTCTGTCTCTCCAACTCCCTCTCTATCTGCAGTTCTTTTATCCTTCTAATTGTTCAATTTGCTCATGATATTAAACCTGTTCTGTATCTAAGTGGCAGATTAGTGGAGTTTAAACTCAACATGAAATCAAAATTGACCCCATTTACTTTCTTAATACATGTTCCTGGTCTTACTGTGAATAATTCATCCCTATTTTACCCTCCATCCATGTATCATATAGCCCACTTTCATGATCCAATTAATTTCCTGTGGATAAAATCACCCTTTTTTATTGAATATCCAGTTTCACTGAGAACCATTTATTATGAAAGTGAACATTTCATATGGACTTTAACACAATGACTTGTAATATTACTTATTCATATTACAGTGAGCTGTTTAATATGAGAGACTTTTAATTACTCTATATTAACATTTTAAAATATTAACTCCAGTATAAAATTAGACACCTTCTCTATATTGCCTGGTTTTCAGGTGTTAAATATTTATGAATTAATTTCATGTGATATGTTTTGGTGCGACTGGAAATCACCTGCATTAAATCCTCTGTAATTCTAATCAACTTTGTTTTACATTTCCAGCTGCGTACTCATCCAGCTGGTGTTAAATCTAATAATGTAATTAAGGGGGTGGTGGAGAGGATGTGAGAGGAGGTGTTGTAATGAACATTCAGATATACCAACCATAATGATTTGTCAAAAGAAAAGAACAAGAGACGCTTTAAAGTAACTCAGATGAGCCTTGTAGGATTTTAACACTAAAAAGACTTTACTTGTACATTCTTTTTTCATTAAACTGGACGTTCATCATTTTATTCAGTTATTACAAAAAAGGCAGTTGGCTGAATAATATTTGGTAATATAGATACCATTTCCAAGCAGTCTAATTCTATATTTCATAGTGACAGACTGGCTATTCTTGCTTTGAGTTAAAGAAACCTATTGTTTTAGTTGCTGCAGTAGTTGTAGACTTCACTTCCTATCATTCCTTTGTTTACGCCCAACTAGGACAGACTGGGCCAGTGCAAAGCAGCTCCTGGGTGATGGAAACTTCCTGAAAAAGCTAATGGACTATGACAAGGACAATATCAAACCTCAGATTGTTCAGAAGCTGCAGAAATACATTACTAATCCAGACTTTGTGCCTGATAAAGTGGAAAAAGTGTCCAAGGCCTGCAAGTCCATGTGTATGTGGGTAAGAGCCATGTACCTGTACTCAAGAGTTCTGAAAGAGGTTGGGCCCAAACGTGAAAAACTTGCTGCTGCTCAGGTGATTCTGGTTATTTTTTATTTTTTATGTTGATACGTAGATAATTTCTGTTGCGTTATAAATGTGTAACTGTGTATTGTTTGCTGTTATTATTAATTTGTTTGTTTTTATCAGGCTGAGTTGGATGCAACAATGTCCACCTTGAAAGAAAAGCAGAAAAAACTACAAGAGGTGGAGAACCAAATCAAAGCTTTGCAGGAGCAATTTGAGTCCAGTGTGGCTGAGAAAGAGATCCTGGGTGAGAGAGAAAGAGAGATGAAGAGACAGATAGCTTCCACAACTGCATAATTATTGAATTTATTGAAATGTATCACTAAGGGTGCTAAATGATAATAATGCAATAACAGAAAGCAAATAATTGTGTTGGGGACAAATAAAGGGATTTTTAAAAAAAGGATAATGGAATTGAGTAGAAGATTGAAGAATGGTCATTCTGCGGATTACTGTGCAAAGTCAAGTGAATTAGATTTACATTTATAACAAGTAAGAGTGCTGCAGGGAATGATGTATTTTTGCATGCCAAAACTCTTCTAATAACTAGTTCGCTTTTACTGCCTCATTGCGTGTATAGTCACACTCTTGTGGTCTATTCTAACTTTCTAACATTCAGGGAAAATGTTTAAGAGTTGTCAGAAGCTTAGTGATAGTGAAGTTGAAGTAATGCGACCATGGTGTACAGTAGTTCATTTATAGCCTTCATTCATCTTTTTATTTATGCCTATCAGGGTGCGATTTGCCGGGGGGAGGGGGGATGGAAGGGATTTCCCCCCCTCTGGTCTATGCATCCCTGCCGCAGAATTATCCTTCGAACCCGCTCCAATGTCCTGATCTAAATCAAATGATTCGCAATATGCGCTTTGAATTCCCGATCTGAATCAAAAGATTGGCAATACGCAATCCGATTGGAGCGCTTCTAAACAGTAAATAATTTTTCGACGCAATGGTTTAACTGATTCAGAGTTTCAAAAAGCTCAGTTGATACTGTGTTCTTTGCTCGCTTTCTCTATATAATTTATTAGTTGTTTGAATAACCATGGAAATGAAATCATTACAATTAATAGGCCTAACTTACAATGTTTTTATTAAATTGTGATCGTTAAAACAGTTTCCGTCGTATTAAAAACATTTCATGACGTCACTGATTATCTGGTACTTGCCTAAAAAAATGGGTAGTTGGGTCAACCTCTGCCTATAGAATTTTATACACCTACAAAAAGTTTCTAAAAGCATCCCCCCCTCTGTTCCCGTTCAGTCGGTCACTCCGAGTCATGTCGGTGACCGACGAATTGGGATCTCGCCAGAGAGACCAATCCACTTCGAGTGTAACTAAATGAGCGAAAGGACATTGGCATGCAGTATTTCACATCTGGCTGCCACACCCCGCAGTTTGGGTATAGGAGGCAGCAGGTGCACCGCATTAATTCATCTTTTCGCTTTGGAGCCGAGCAGTGGTGCATCACTACTGCTCTCTACTTCGGTGTTGCAGAGAGAACGAGAGTGCGGGCGTCACGGCAACAGCAGCAGTGGTCACGGTCTCGCGGCTATCGAGTTTGTGCTGACAGTCACACCAGGGGTGTGCGGTGGCCAGCTCCCCTGCGTGCTTCAGCACTAAAAGAGCATTTCTCTAAAAGAGGAACACGGGTGATCGCGTCTTTTTAAAGATGTCTTATCACCCGTGCGTTTCTGGGTGTGGTCGTTTCCTGGCGCCTCAGTACAGTCACGATCGCTGCCTCACGTGTCTGGGCCTTCATGCTTCTGCCGCGATCCAGCGTTCGTCCCGGCACCTGGGGCAGTGCTGCGTCCGGTGGAGTCAGAGCTGATTTGAGGATCACGGTGAGGGCTTCCCCAAGTGGAGTTCCTCACCTCTCAAGCACTCTGAAGCCAGTGGAGCTGCCGATGGAGTGTGCTGGGCCCTCTGCTGGACAGAGTGCACCAAGCGTTTCCTTCGGTGCCCCCTCTGACGACCAGATATCGATCGCTGCATCAGAGGGCGAGCCCTCTCTCTCTGGGGGTGATGACCCGGCTGCGTTGCCCCCTTCGGGTGTGGTAGTGTTGTCCGAGCCAGACCCAGAGATGACAGCCATGCATTCACGGTGGTTTCTCGGTGGGGGTCGCGCTGGTTCTCAGCATCCCCCTCCGGTGCCATTCTTCCTGGAAGTGCATGAGGAGCTCACAAGATCATGGAAGGCACCTTTTACTGCCCGAAGCAAATCTTGTAGCTCCTCCGCCCTCACCACTCTCAATGGTGGGGCCGTTTTGGGGTTCGCGGGCATCCCCTCGGTGGAGTGGTCTGTGGCCATGCAACTGTGTCCAACAGCTGCTACCACTCTGCGGGGTGACCCATGTCTCCCCTCACAGGCCTGTAAGTATTCGTCAGGTCTAACTGGCAGTGCTTGTAGAGCTTGTGGGGAGGCGGCTTCCGCCCTCCACGCCATGTACTTACTGCAGGTCTGCCAGGCCAAAGCCCTGAAAGACCTGCACGATGGTGGTCACGACCTGGCAGTTCTACATGAACTGCGTGCTGCGACGGACCTCGCGCTTCGAGCGACAAAGGTGACTGCACAGTCTCTGGGTCGTGCGATGTCCACACTAGTGGTCCAGGAGCGCCATCTCTGGTTGTGTCTAGCTGACATGAAGGAGCATGAGAAGGTACAGTTCCTGAATGCTCCCGTGTCGCAGACCGCCTCTTCGGTGATACTGTTGAGAGCTTTGCCCAGCAGTTCTCGGCAGCACAGAAGCAGACTGAGGCAATCAAACACATCATGCGCCGGAGGAAACCTGCTGCTTCCTCCCCAGCCTACTCGTTGCCGTGCGCCCCCCCTCTCATGCAGCAGCCTTCGGCAGTGTCGTGGAGCTGGTCGCAGGCAGGACGCCCAGCCCGTCCAGGCCCCCGCCAAACCTGGCGGCAAGCGCAAGTGCAAGAGGCCCTCAGACGGGTGACCCAGAGATGGAGGAGACTGCTCATCGGGAGATGGTGACCGCACCACTCCCTTCCCCGGAGGAGGGCCAGGTGAAGAATCTTTTGTATCATTTTGTTTTTGTTCCGCCGCTGGCCCAGAAGCCAGTGGTACCCAAAACTTTAGTAAAAGAGCGGTTTCGTCAGTCTCTGGGTCTCAAGAGGAGGAGAGTTGTGAGCTGTGCATCACGGGTTCGCTTCCCTCCTCCTCTCTCGCCAGCGGGCAGCAGTGGGTTGCCCAAGAGCAACCCTCCTGCCCATTCATGGAACCAGGTAAGGGCTGTAACACTCGAGTCCCCACTTCATGTCGTCACACGCCGGGCTGTCACAAGCTTCAAGCCGAGTTCCTGTGTTTCCTCCCGCACGAGGAGGAATCAGGTGAGTGTTACACTTCACACCCAGACCCCTCCCCCTGCCGCCACAGGCCAGGCTGTCTCAGGCCCCGGGCAGGGGCCCTGTGTTCCACCCCGCTGCCCCACCGCGGGTACGTCGGTGGCCCCGTTGGTTCCGCTGGCACGGTCTCTCGGAGCCTGGCTAGCGCTCCCCAGTCCGTCCCGGTGGCTCCTGCGAACCATCAGGCTCGGCTACGCAATTCATTTGCCCCCCCCCCCCCCCCCCCCCCCCCAAGTTCAGGGGCATCCGGTTCACATCAGTCAAGGCCGTCGATGCCCCTGTCTTGCGTGCGGAAATCGCAGTCCTGCTGGCGAAGGATGCGATAGAGCCGGTCCCTCCAGCCGATATGAGGTCAAGGTTTTACAGCCCTTACTTCATTGTGCCCAAGAAAAGTGGTGGGTTACGATTGATCTTGGATCTGCAAGTTTTGAACCGTGCGCTTCACAAGTTGCCGTTCAAGATGTTGATGCAGAAATGCATTTTCGAGTGCATCCGTCCCCAAGACTGGTTTGCAGCGATCGACCTGAAGGATGCGTACTTTCATGTCTCCATCCTACCGCAACACTGGCCATTCCTGCGATTCGCGTTCGAGGGTCGGACATATCAGTACAAGGTCCTGCCCTTTGGGCTGTCCCTGTCGCCTCGTGTCTTCACCAAAGTAGTAGAGGCAGCCCTTGGCAGCCCTTGTTCCCTTGAGAGAACGGGAGGTGCGCATCCTCAACTATCTCGACGACTGGCTCATACTCGCACAGTCTCGCGATCAGTTGTGTGCACAGAGGGACCTGATGCTCAGACACCTCAGCCAGTTGGGTCTTTGGGTCAACTGGGAAAAGAGCAAACTCATGCCAATGCAGAGGATCTCTTTTCTCGGCATGGAGTTGGATTCGGTCAGCCAGACAGCAGGCCTCACCCAGGAACGTGCTCAGTCGGTGCTGAACTGCCTCAAGACTTTATCAGGCAGAACAGCGGTCCCACTGAAATTTTTTCAGAGGCTCCTGGGGCATATAGCGGCAGCTGCGGCGGTAGTTCCGCTCGGTCTGTTCCATATGAGACCGCTTCAGCACTGGCTCCATGGCTGAGTCCCGAGGTGGGCGTGGTGACACGGCACTCACCAGGTTCAGATTACACCGGCCTGCCACAGAACCTTTAGTCCGTGGACAGATCCCTCATTCCTTCGGGCAGGAGTGCCCCTGGAGTAGGTATCCATGTATGCTATGGTATTCACGGATGCCTCGGCCACCGGCTGGGGAGCCACGTACAATGGGCACGCAGTGTCAGGGGTATGGATGAGTCCCCTACTGCATTGGCATATCAATTGCCTCGAGTTGCTGGCAGTACGCCTTGCCCTGAGCCACAAGGACGCCTTCGGGGCAGGAACGTTCTGGTCCGCACGGACAATGACCGTTGCGTATATCAGCCGGCAAGGCGGTTTACGCTCCAGTCGCAGGTCGCAACTCGCCCGCCACCTCCTCCTCTGGAGTCAGAAGCATCTGAGGTCCCTTCGTGCCATCCACATCCCAGGAGTGTTCAATCGGGCAGCTGACGAGCTGTCTCGAGCTGCACTTCCAGGGGAGTGGAGACTCCATCCCCAGGCGGTTCAGCTGATTTGGAGTTGGTTCGGAGTTGCTCAGGTAGACCTGTTTGCATCTCCAGAAACCACCCAGTGCCAGGGGTTCTACTCCCTAGCCGAGGCAACGCTTGGCACGGATGCACTGGCACACAGCTAGCCCCGGGCCCTGTGTAAATATGCGTTTCCCCCAGTGAGCCTACTAGCACAGACACTGTGCAAGATCAGGGAGGACGAGGAGCAGGTCCTGTTAGTGGCTCCATATTGCCCCAACAGGACCTCGTTCCCAGAACTCATGCTCCTCGCGACAGCCCCTGGCCGATTCCTCTGAGGAAGGATCTGCTTTCTCAAAGACGGGGCACCCTCTAGCACCTGCGTCCGGACCTGTGGAAACTCCACGTGTGATCCCTGGATGGGACGCGGAGGTTCTAGGTGACCTACCCCAGGAGGTAGCGCTCACTATTGCTTCAGCACGAGCACTGTCCACTAGACGGGCCTATGCTCTGAAGTGGAACCTGTTCGTTGAATGGTGTTCCTCTCACGATACGGACCAGAGGATGAGGATGGCCCACTGGATAGTAGATGCCATCGCCTTGGCCTGAAGCACAAGGTGTGCCCTGCCCTCTCAGGCTGCGTGCTCACTCCACTAGGCGTGTCGCATCATCCTGGGTGTTGGCTCGTGATGCCTCGCTAGCAGACATTTGTAGAGCTGCAGGCTGGGCGACTCCTAACAGGTTCGCTAGGCCTGCGTGTCGAACCGGGTTCCTCCTGTGTTCTCACCTCAAACGGGTAGTGGCACTGAGAGGCCCGGTTCAGAGTCGGCTTGCGACGTCCTTAACACCTAAATTCTCCAAAGAGTTCCCTATTGGGCTAACCCTGTCGAGTCCTTCAGCACTCCGGCAGCCAGACGTGGCGGAGCGTCCGGCGCCAGGCCTTTCAGCCAATGAATTCTTGAAATCTGGTGTGAGGCTAGTGCTGATATGAGTGACCCTGTTGTTATCCCATGTGTGTATTCCACAGTACACTTACTAGGGCCGTGTTTTCCCTGGCAGACCGCATTCTGCCGTCCCTAAATGATGCAGCCTGAGCCATCTCAGAGACTTCCATGTGCAATAGGGCCCTACGGGGTTACTTCACATGAGTAAATGTCACTTAACCCCCTTTGGGAGGAGGTGACTCCGCAGTATGCCTCTTCCAGGTGGAAGGGCATACTTTCCCAGTGTTATCCAAGTCCTACTGGTGGGTTGCTTGAGGAACTGCAGTAGTTGACCTTCTCTGTGTAGTGCGCGGTCCTATTGTCTGCCTTATAGGAAGGTTCAGGGGGCCTACACAGAACGCTGGAGGGTGCAGCTCCTGTGGCGCTTTGGTAGGGATCCCAATTCATCGGTCACCGACGTGACTAGGAGTGACCGACTGAAAGGGAACGAGGGTTACATATGTAACCGAGACGTTTTTTTCACAAATCGCACCCTGATTAGTACATAGACTTCAAAATTCAGTTGTGATCATTTATGAAGATTATCATGATGAATAAAACAATGAATCATAAACATGTTGGTCACAGAGCATAATTTCTGCAATAATCCAATGGAAAGCCAATGTAAAAATCCTACTGGGTGTTTTTTGAGGAAACTGTGTGATGGTGTGATGCTAACTTATGGTTTGGCCTCCAAAAATACATTGTCACTGCAGTGTTCTATATATGGTGTAGGTTCAGTTATTGTGGGATTTTGTGTGTATGTGTGAAGAATTCACATTGTTTTTTTATGGATGTACACATATTTTCTCTGTCAACTAGTCAGGTTGTCAAAATGACTAGCTGACTAGTCTTATGAAAGCCTGGACCAGTTCAGATGGGTTTCTAAAAGGACTGTTAACATAAGATGGACTCTTGTTTTCAAAAACACATGGCACAACAGATTGCAGGGGTCTCCAGGCACATTTTTAAAAAAATATATAGTGAACTGCTTTTAAGGTGCCACACAGTATGGCTATATGAATCTATGTGTATGTTTTTATGTGTTTGTGTGTAGGTTGTAGATAAAACCAGGGTTCTGACCGAAGCATGCCTGGGGCGGTCGGGGAAGTTAACATCTGCTCTGGGAGACGAGCAGGTGCGATGGCAGGAAAGCATTACTTTTTTTGAACAGGAGATCCACAACGTCATTGGATATGTGTTCATCGCTGCTGCATGTGTGGCTTATTATGGAGCATTCACATCCCATTACAGACAACTGGTAGTGTGTTAGATCACAATCTTTTCTCACTCCATAGAATACCTTAATTATAAAATGCCACTCAGTATATTACATTATCTGGCAAATCTTTAAAGTCAAGCCTGTCGTATCCTCTTACTCATGACCTATGTCAAATGCCCACCTTAACAAACTATGACACATCAAAGCAAAGTTCCCCTTCAGCTTACAGAACACTAACACTTGTTTATGGGAAATGTGCATGTGATTAATGAGCTTTTTTGTGTTATGTAGCTTATAGATTACTGGATCACGCGCTGTCAAAACTTGGGAATCCCAATCAGTGACAACTTCAGTCTTATCAGCATTCTAGGAGATCCCTACGAGATCCGACAGTGGAATTCCGAGGGGTTGCCGTGGAATAATGTCTCCACAGAGAATGGAATCCTTGTGAGGTGGGGACGCCGCTGGCCACTCATGATTGACCCTCAAGATCAGGTGACCTCTAGCAAACCTTCCATTAATATTGTGTTCCAGTGAGTCACAAGAACAAATTTTAATTTAAGAATGAAATGTATAGTCCTTTAAATAGCACTAAACATTATAGTTTCCAGCCCACAGTACCTCATACACCAATAAAACTAATGAATCTCTTCATGAAAGGGTTAAGATGGATCAATATATTGAAAACCAGCTTATTTTCAGGTTGAAAGGAAGCTAATAGGTTATTTTTCTGGCAGACAAAAGAGCTGTCACACACTGTTTCAAGATGATCATTATACTTTACCACATGCGAACATGATGGTGGCATCAACATTTATGATAGCCTAGAATACTCTTATGTTCACCAAGGCTGCAGTTATTTGAAAATGCAGTGTTTTAATATATATTAAAAATGATTTATTTTTGTGATGGCAAAGCTGACTCCAGTCTTCAGTGTCAAAAAAATCCTGATTTGGTGCTCAAGTAACATTGTAATGATCATAATTAAAAACATTTGTGCTGCTTAATATTTTTGTGGAAATTGTAGTGCATTTTTTCAAGCTTTTTATTTTTATTTTTTTATTTTTTAATAGAAATGTCAAAAGCACAGCATTTATTTGAAATATAAATCTTTTGTAACATTGTAAATGTTTTTACTGTCACGTTTCATCAGAAATAAAGTATTAATTTCTTTGAGGAAAAAAATCTTACTGATCCCAAACTTTGGAACAGGAATGTATATGTTTAATCGACAAACTGAAGTAACATGGAGCTAAACTTAGACTGACTTGTTGAAAGATGGTTGCGGTATAATTCTTGCTACCTCAATAGATCTATTCTCTATGGATTCCTGTTTTGCAATAGCCTCTGTATCATCAGTACATAAATGAGTGTGTCAGGTGAAGGGCATCTTTAATAGCAGAGTGTTGTTCAGTTGGTTAGAGAGGTTGTCACAATGGTACGAAGAACAGCCTTCGCAAACCAAATAGGAAAACAACCAGCCTCCTTGCATTACCATACAGATATCTTTCTCCCATTCCAACCTCTCCATTTTCATTACTGTCCTCCGGTTTCAGCACATTTGCCTGTTGTTCTCCTTTTTTCCTCTGCTCTTTTTTGTCATTTGTGTTTTATGCTCTCTCCATCTGGCTGTCTCTCTTGGGAGACTTCTGTCTTGTGGAGAGACTGAAACAGACATTCAAACTTCAGACTGTCAAACATTTACTTAAACACAAATACCATGACACAAACACTCTACACTCAACTCATCTCCACTCTGTATAGTGGCATTGATGTCATAATGCTTAGATTCTACATGCACGTCTCACGTCACACGCACACACACACACACACACACACACACACACACACACACTTCTATATAGTACAATACTTAATTTCCGCAGAATCAGAACCAGAACCAGATTCTTTACAAAATTTCATCTGTCACATCCTTTTCATGTGATAAAGATGTTTCTTGTTATCTGTCTTTCTCTCCATGTCTCCCTGTCACACATACATGCACAAATATACTCATGCACTCACATAATGATTTTAAAAGAGAATATATCATGATATAAAGAATTGTCATTATCTTTATCTTGTGGTCAGTGATGTGACGCTATCTAATAAATTATTGAAATTAATAGGTTATTTTTCTTTTAATAATCTGTTACTTTATTTAAATGTGTAAAAAATACATGAACAATACAATTAATGTTTTTAATTTCAAATTTTTTTAATTAATATTTTATTTTGATAATTAACATTTTGGGGCATGTATAGAAGCCCGTTTCCGGCACTGAATAAAAACAATAAAAAAAAGGTAATTGTGACTTTTTATCTTACAGTTCTGAGTCTTTTTCTCGCAATTGTGAGTTTACATCTCGAAATTCTGACTTTTTTCTCAGAATTGTGTGATATCTATTTTAACTTTATAACTTGCAATTGTGAGTTAACATCACGCAATTCTGATGAAAAAGTCATAATTGTGAATTTATATCTCAATTGTAAGTTTATATCTTACAACTCTGAGAAAAAAGTCAGAATTGCAAGATGTAAACTCGCAATTGCGAGAAAAAAAGTCAGAATTGTGAGATAAAAAGTCGCAATTCCCTTTTTTATTTATTTATTTATTTTTCAGTGGTGGAAATGGGATACCATAGGTCAATGAAAAAAAGCATGTGACAAAAAAGCTTAAAAAATTAATTATATTAATGGATTATTCATGATGTTAGTAAAAACATATCTTTACAACAAAAAGAATTATAATAAATAAATAAATAAATATATAATGTGTACTCTCACATGTATTCAAGAAGTAAGGAAATATCTTATTACTTTTTTAATTGATGGTTACACCACATTGCCTTTTTACAGTTTTGCAATGCAGGCTTCTACATTTTATATCTAGGCAAATCGTTGGATAAGGTCTAAAGAGACAAAGAATGGTCTAAAGGTGATCAAGTTAACCGATGCAGGTATCCTCTGTACACTTGAGAATTCCATCCGGCTGGGCATGCCTGTGCTTCTGGAGGAGGTAAACTTTGACCCTTCTTTCACCTTTGAAACTTTATAGTCAGATGTAAATACAAATACATTGCTGATATAAGAATTTAAATATTTAAAATTACGGATTAGAGTCGTTAGGAACTGATAACTGATATCTGATTGGCTTTGAATGGTTTAATTCAGTCTTAAGTGAGTGATTCTGTAGTGAGTTTATTAGTTCTGATTCTTGCCAGATGTGATTTTCTGATGAATCTAGTTTCAGTCATGTTTGTTTTCACTGCTGACAGCTGAGGCATAGTTTTCCCTCAGCATCTATTTTTAGATCATTTTTAAGAACCGAGATCAGACATCTGTACCATACCAAGAGATCTAACATAAAAATGAAACTGAATGCTGAATATTTATCATAACTGCAAAATGAACAAATATCATGCATTTCAATCATACATTATTTGTGTGTGTACAGCTAAAAGAAACTCTGGACCCTGCTCTGGAGCCCATTCTTCTGAAGCAGACGGTTGTGTCAGGTGGCAGAACGTTGATCTGGCTGGGAGATTCTGACATTGACTATGATAAAAACTTCTGCTTCTACATGACCACCGAAATGACCAATCCCCACTACCTTCCCGAGGTATGTGTGTGAATTTGACCAAATGACACAGAAAACGAGATAAAAATTATATTTACAAGAAAACAAACAAAAAGTCCCATCACATTATATTAACATTTTTTGTTTTCAATTTTTCCAGTTCATATAAAATAGATTTTTTGGATGTGGAATTCTTCTGTCACCACCAGTAACCAGAGAATCTACAGGGGTTGAACACCCATTGTTTTAGGAGTTCATCATCATTTGTCATTATCATTTGTGTAGGCTACAGTGGAAAAAGTAATTGCTGTGATTATCTTTTATTGTCTAGATTCTCTAGGTTGTGTATCAGTGTAGTATAAGTTGGGTTCAGCAGTGGTTAGTACAAGTGCTTGATGAAATGGGTAATTTGTCAGACTTCCTAAAAGTCAAATCATGGGAGCCCTTATAGCAGGAGCATCTGAAACTTTAACAGCCTAATTATTTGGTGTTTTAAGAATGCCTGCGTACACAATGCATGGCAAAGCTTCATCAGCGAAGAAGATTTCTGGGAAAAAACTGAAAGTGAATCAAAGGCACCATCAAACACTTAGAAGGACTGTGTCCAAACAACACATAATTACTGCAGCAGAAGTGACAGCAAACCTCAATATTCACCTTGAAGACCATGTTTTCACAAAAACCAAAAACAGAGAACTTCAAAAAGCCAACATCCATGAAAGAGCTGTAATTGCTATAACTTTAATCACAGACACCAGTGCTAAAATCTGAAAAAGATAAAGTCATGATCATAAAACCTGGAAAGTTGGAGCATAAACTTAAACATCGGTCCTGGCCTTGTCAAATCACCTGACTTGAATATTATCAAGCCACTGTGGGTGGTTTTTAAAGAAGAGTTAGAAACAGATTCTCATCTCTAATATCTCTGAAGCAACTGACAGATGTTCTAATAAACTGCATTCTACTGGAGACTTTGCATTTGAATCTATGTATGAATATATTCTGAGAAGGTTGGAGGCTATATAAAAACCAAATTGTGGTAGAAAGAAATAGCATCTATTTCCTAGGTGTTTACATTATTTTGTCCAACCCTTGTATGTGGCTGATTATTTTCCCCTGCAAATGTCTGACCCTCACAGTCTTTTTGTTACATGTAATTACTGTCAGTGTTTCATTAGTAGCTCATTGTTAATTTATGCTCTCAGACTATTTTGCAAATGGCATGGGGATTTTAGGAAGCATTCTGGGGTCAAGGTTGACACCTGTTTAAGGTCAACTAGATTTGGCACTGTAGCAAAGTGGACACTGCTGGCACCAGCCCTTCACATATCTGTCGTGGCACCACCTTGTGCACCAATCCCTCCCTGGCTCCATGCCATATCAACTCTTGCTGCAAAATTCTGGGGTGGATGCGGATCAGCGCCCACCTGCCAAGAGACAATGCCCTAGCAATCATAACAGACAGGGCCACGGGCAATAGCGCTTACAGCAGGCAGAGAGAACACCGCCAGATACGGTTGCCTGTCAAATGGGGATGTGCCGTTGTAAGCTCCAGCATTAGAGACAGGACAGACCTGTCATTTCAGCTTATATTAAGAGAGATGAGCTGTGCTGACAGACCAGTCTGGACTGAAGAAACATTCTCACAGACAGACAGCAAATACAAGCACATAGGGCCAATCAAAGCACAAAGTGTGCCTCTAGAGGATTTTTAGAGAGGAAAGGTAGCATCTCTTAGGGGGTACATTTAGCAGATAATGCCAATCATTATTTACATGCCTAAAGAATACATGTTTGTGCTATTTAGAATTACGGGTCCATTTTTTTTTAAATAATTTAAATTTGAATGATTTTCTGCCTTTCTCTGAGCCACCATTGTTGTCTCATTAATGTCTAAATGATAACCAGAGCAAGTTATTTATGTAGCTTGCTTTCAATTAATGTTGATACTGTACAAGTTATGGTATGACCCCTTTAAGCTACACATTGCTAATTGTTTTTTGACTTATCTGTGTCAGGTGTGCATCAAAGTGATCATCATCATCTTCACTGTTACCAAGTCTGGACTGGAAGATCAAATCCTCAGGTAATCCTGTGCTTTGACTATTCAGATTAAATACAAAAACAAAAAGCACCTGAGACACATGATGTTAAGCAACTTTTTAAAAATCTGCTATAGAGAAAAACTTAAAGTTAACCTTTGGGCTGTGCTGAAAATCTAATTTGGTGTTCCATGTCAAAAATGACTGGTCTTTTATAAATTTCTTGTAAATCTCTCGCGATGCTATATTATCAACAAATCTTGGATTCAATCTTTTCTCAACTTTTTTTATCAGTTAGCACAGGTTTTGTATTTCTTTTTAGAATTGATTGGTCTCATTGATCTGAGCTTATGCACCTCAGTTTTTGAGTGAAGAAAGCATTATTTGTTGATCATTTTGTCAGTGATCACTCAAAAACATAAGGTATATAATATGTAATCCAATATTTGTAAATAATATAGTACAATGAGACATTTATAAGCAATTTTTTGTAGTGCGGTCATTTTTGACTGGAAACGCCACAAGTGTAACAAGGTGGAAAGTTGCTACACCCTTTGTGAGCAATATTCAGTACTGTATGTTTTAGTCGCAATAAAATATTCACCTAGGAGACAGCAGCTGAATCAGAGGTGTTTCTTTTTCTAAAAACAAGAAGTGATGGAAACATGCAGTAGCATAAGACTTCTGAGTATTTTTATATCATGGTCCATGGATATAAAAAAAAAAAAAAAAAACCCTGGCTCAAGTCCTATATTGTTATAGACTTATTGTTATAAACATATTATTGTAGTATTTTCTCATCTGTTCATCTGTTGTCTGAACTACAGCCACATGCTTAAGAAATACACTTTCACTTTTTACTACCACCCATTGTAGGTGGTCTAATCACAGCTGGTCAACAAAGACACATTACCATTTACAACTGGTATTAACATGCATCTTATGCAAACACATTTCATTACACAAGTTGACATATGACATAATGACATAATGTTGTCTAATATAAAATATCATTTGATATTTATGTTGATTATTTGATTAAATGATTATTCTCTTGCTGTGATTGTTATTTTTTGTCTATACCCAGTGATGTAGTTCGCCTGGAGAGTCCTGACTTGGAAGAACAGAGAAGCCAGCTGATAGTTCGCATCAATACAGACTGGAACCAGTTAAAAGCCATTGAGGACTGAATTCTCAAACTGCTCTTTACCTGTGAGGGCAACATCCTCGACAACAAGGAGCTTGTACAAACACTACAAGAGTCAAAGGTCAGTGGTTTGGGGTCAGAAGTTTAAAGAGAGGGCATAGTTATGTGTTTTTTACTGATCTATAGTAGTTTTAGTGTGAAGATAGTAGTTAAATACTTAGTGATCAGAGTAATAGGCATCAGTAGGCCAATGATTATATATAAAAGCAGTTGAAGATATTGTTTACTTTAACCTGTGTTTATCCTAAAGAAATCTGAATTCATACACTACCATTCAAAAGTTTGGGGTTTGAAGTCTCTTATGCTCACCAAGGCTGCATTTATTTGACAAAAAATATTGTAAAAACGGTAATATAGAGAAATATAATTGTAATTTAAAATACTAATATTATTGCAATGTAAAATACTGTTTAATAAACTGTTTTCTATTTTAAAATCTTAAAATGTATCTTGTTTCAAAGGAGGAATTTTCAGCAGCCATTTGGTGCTCAAGAAACATTTTGGTTGAAAACGGTTGTGATATTTTTTTGGAAACCATGATCATTTTTTCCAAGATTCTTTCAAAAGAACTTTTATTATTCTTTACTGTCACTTTTGATCAATTTAATGCATCCTTGCTGAATAAAAGTATTAATTTCTGTCAAAAAAACAATTTTATTGACCTCAAACTTTTGAACTGCAAGTTAAATCCACTAACATTCACTTCAAATAAAAATTCTTGGAAAAGAATCTTAACATAACTGAAGTTAGTTCTGAAAAGGACTTGCATCATTTGTTTGCAGAAGCCACTTTGTTTGATAATTTATGTAATTCAATGGCATTTGTTTATTTTAAGTGTCCAGACGCTTTTTGTTGCAGCTGTTTATCTAATAATTGTCATTAAACCTTTTTTTCCACCATGCTAATGACTGCTGCATACAAAAAGGAGAGGTTTACTTCACAAACAATGCAAATGTCACAGTCAACTAAAAAGATTATGTGTACATTTGGGAAGGAGGGCTGACACATTTTAATCTTTTCTTCTGAGGATTTGATTTAGGACTTGGAAATGGAAAAACAAATGTCATGTTTCCTCTTGTGTCACTATCACAAGCAACTCAACATGAGCATTTTACCATATTTTTGAATAATTTCTGTAAAATTCTATATGAAACTATAGAAAAATGTGCTCATCTACATTTATAGTACAGTACAGTTGTGACACGTTTATGTGTAGTGTTTCAACATTTGTAATGGTGCCTTGATCTGCATAATTCCTTTAGTAAATCATTTGCAAAACCGCTTACTAATAGATGGCGCTTTTACTTGGCACAATTCATTTTTAGCAAATTCCCCCGACATAGTGTGTTTGTGCCAAATCTGAGCAAGCAGAAGGATCAGAGACACAGATTGCACGTCACTGTCAACCTTCCGCCACCCACAGAGAGTAATGAATGGCTGAATGGGAGGTACGGATAGATTGATAGATGAACGAAAGGTTGGGCCAGCAATGAATGAAGTATCCGTCTTAAGGGCTAAAACAGCTCTGTCTCTGTCTGACACGTCTGCTACAGTTTCATGTATCTCTTTGACACTGATACTGCTGTCAATGTGGATGGGTTTATAGCTCCTTTTGCATTTTAAGAGCCCTTTATAAGCACATGAAGCTGTCGAGTCATTACATTTATCTCTGTTTAGAGTACAACACTTACATTTGACATGAAGCAGATCTGCTGACAATTTATCCTCTTTTCTCTTGCACAGGTGACATCTCAGGCCATTAAATCTCAGCTGGTGGAGGCGGAGACGACAGAGGAGATGATCAACGCAGCCAGAGAGAAGTATTGCCCTGTTGCCACACGTGGGTCTGTCATGTACTTTGTCATTGCCAGCCTGTCTGAGATTGACCCCATGTACCAGGTCTCCCTAAAGTACTTTAAACAGGTAATTGATATCTAGAGCAGACATTGTAGAATATTATTTCAGGATGTAATGTGACAAGACAAAAGACGAGACGAGACGAGACAAGACAAAAGACAAGACAAAAGACAAGACAATACAAAATACAATACAATACAATACAAAATACAATACAATACACAATACAATACAAAATACAATACAATACACAATACAATACAAAATACAATACAATACAATACACAATGCAATACAATACAATACAAAATACAATACAATACAAAATAAAATAAAATACAATACAATACAAAATACAATATAATACAATACAATACAATACAATACAAAATAAAATAAAATACAATACAATACAATACAATACAATACAATACAAAATACAATATAATACAAAATACAATACAAAATAAAATACAATACAATACAATACACAAAATACAATACAATAAAATACACAATAAAATACAATACAATACACAATAAAATACAATACCCAATAAAATACAATACACAATAAAATACAATAAAATAATATAAAAACCCAGCTACTTTATTTTTATATATACAATACTTTTTAAAAGTTTAATTTTTAAAATTCTTTCACTTAGTGCCTTATGCTTACCAACCCCAAACTTTTGATCAGCAGTGTGTATGTATATAAATAGTTGTATGATTCAAAGTGACTTTCAGTGCATTTAAGGTATACATTTTGTCAATTCACGCATTCCCTGGAAATTTCCCTGGAAATTTCTTCGCAGTTGTTCAACAACACTATTGAGTCAGCAGAAAAGAACAGAGATCTGAACATGAGACTACAGATCCTGTTGGATCAGACTTTGCTGAGCGCCTACAAGATCGTGTCCCGTGGCCTTTTTGAGCAGCACAAGGCCATCTACAGCTTCATGCTGTGCGTGGAGATCATGATGCAGAGGGAAGAGATCTCCCAGCAGGAGTGGCAGTACTTTCTGCGAGGGGCTGGAGGCATGGAGAAGGTCAGGGATGTCGAAAGGGCATATGTGATGACAGAGAAAGAAAGAACACCTGTGTTTGTGTGTGTGTGTGTGTGTGCATTCATGCGTGCGTACTTTTGTGAGTTCTTATTCTGATTCTGTGGAAGTAATTATCCTTCTACAAGTCATGAATGGGATTTAATTGTGTTAATTGCTAGATTGTTTTCTATTTTTTCCCTTTCCTCAGGGGTCTGCGCTGTCTGCCCCCATTAAAAAGGCATCTCTTTAATGCCCCACGCTGTTATATTGTCTTAGTGTGCGTTGAAGCAATATGTTTTTGTGTGTATTCCAGTAAACGGAGTCAAGTTCTATTCTGTTGCTAAGGAAAGCATCTCTCTTGTTATTACTCATGGGGCATGGCTTGGGGTTATGGATATGCACAGTAACTCTAAGTACTAAACTTGATTCCAGTACAATTAGGGACATGAATGAAGCTCAAATCATGTGGCTTGTTGAGAAGATGTGTGTTGTTACTTTTCTAATTGATCAGACTTGGACAATCAGACAATCTGCATGCTAGACAATCAAACAGGCAAAAAAAAAAACCCTATCTTTCTTAGGGGTTGACTCTTTTGCCAATAAGCAACCCCCAGAACACACTATTATCCATCTGGAATCCATTCAGAACACCCAGGTAACTTCAAGGAAACATGCTAAAAATCACAACGCTTTAGCAACCACAAAATAATGTCCCTGCAACCGTCCACTGCTCTTGCAAGCTCCCTTTACACCTGATATTAACATTTATATTTGAAAAGTATTTGGATTGCATTTGCACTTTCACTCCAGTGTGTCTGATTTCTGACATGTATCAGTATGATGAAATATTACTTATGCAGCCTTATGCACAAACACACATACACATTTTCTGATCATTCCCACTGCAGGAATTGCCAGAGAAGCCAGAAGTGCCATGGTTGTCTGATTTTGCCTGGGAAACTTGTAATCTAGAAGACCGACTACCATGCTTTAATGGCATTAAAAAGGAGATCATATCCACACCTATATCTGTCAAACTGGGTATATTCTTCCTGTTTCATTAAAACATCACTGGCTCATACTTACAGTTTTTTGAAAAGCATCAATCACAAAATGGAAATCATACATTAATTCTTATCTTAATGCTATTTTTCCTTGTCTCTTTTTGCAGGGCAACTAGAGGTAACTAAACCCTGAACAGTTGGATGGGTATGTTACTGACCTTCCTCCTTTCTCAGAAGACAATCCCTCTGAGAAACAGCCACAGGTCAGAGGTCACTGGAACCAGCGACTTGGGGCCTTCCAGAAACTCATCTTCATCAAGAGTTTTATGGAGGAGAAGGTAAAAAAAGAAAAAAAAAAAAAGAAAGAAAGTTTACTTACTATGTAAGACTGTTTCCACCAGAATCTGACTATTCTGACTATTTCTTGCAATTCTGAGTTTATTTTAAGTTATATTCACTGATTCTCAGATTAATTCAAACTTTATTTCCTCAGAATTGTTTATAATAGTTCATAACACACAATTCTGACTTTATACAAGTTTGTATTTTGTAATTTTGGCATCTCACAAGACCTTTTTGTCTACTCTGAGTTGAAATCTCACAATTCTCTGAATCCTCTGAATTTTTCTCTGAAATTTTTAAAAATAGTAAAAAAAATCTTACTGACACTAAAGGTAATTGCAACCTTCTGTCTCACTATTCTGACTTTCTTTCTCATAATTTAGAATTTATATCACAATTTTCAAAAGTTCAAATCTCAAAATTCATGATTTCTTTCTCAAAAATGAAAGTTCATAGAAGGTAATTCTGACTTTATTTCTTGCAATTTCTAGTTTATATTTCGCAATTTTGAGTTAATATCTCACAGCTGACGTTTCTGCTGAATAAATGTAGTATTCAAAAATAAAAACAAAATGAATAAATACAGTAAATAAAAAAAAAATCTTACTGACAATAAACTTTTGAACAGTAGTGTATATAACCCATTTAAGCTGTTCAGATGATTCCCTAGCTGTTGTATTATTCCTGTATACGTAGCAGACCAGCATATTATATCCTTTGATATTAAGAAACTGTGATTTGTTTGCGTGTGTGTATGTGTGTTACGGTTCCTGTGTCTGTTAAGTTTCTTGTGAGTATGCTTGAATTATGTATCATTATCAGCTGGTATGGTCTCATTGAAATGTATTTCAAGTCTCTGACTCTGTTTTCAGGTTGTGTTTGCAGTGACTGTGTTTGTTATCATTGGTTTGGGACAACAGTTTGTGGAGAATCCCCCAGTGGATCTTGCAACCCTGTACGCAGACATGTCTCCTTCCATTCCCCTGGTCTTCATTCTAAGCACGGGCTCAGATCCAATGGGAGCGTTCCAGCGGTTTGCCAGTGAGAAAGGATACCAAGATAGGTACTTATACATGCACTGTGACATACAGTATCTCACAAAAGTGAGTACACCCCTCACATTTCAGCAACAATTTTAGTATATCTTCTCAAGGGACAATACTACACAAATGAACCTTGGATATATTTTAGAGTAGTCAATATGCAGCTTGTATAGAAGCACGAATTTACTGTCCTCTAAAAATAACTCAACATATAGCCATTATTGTCCAAATAACTGGCAACAAAAATGAGTAAACCCTGAGTGAACATGTCAAAACTGTGTCCAAAGTGTCAATATTTTGTAGCGGCACCATTGTTATCTAGCACTGCCTTAATCCTCCTGGGCATGGAATTCACCAGAGCTGCAGGTTGTTGCTGGGATCCTCTTCCACTCCTCTATAATGACATCATGGAGCTGGTGGATGTTAGACACATGGTGCTTCTCCACCTTCCGCTTGAGGATGCCCCACATGTGCTCAACAGGGTTCAGGTCTGGAGACATACTTGGCCACTCCATCACCTTCAGCTTCATCAGCAAGGCAGTTTGGGGTCGTTATCGTGTTGGAAAAATGCCGTTTGGCCCAGTTTCTGAAGGGAGGGTATCATGTTCTGCTTCAGAATGTCACAGTACATGTTGGAAGCCATGTTTCCCTCAATGAACCGCAGCTCCCCAGTACCAGCAGCACTCATGCAGCCCCAGACCATGATGCTACCACCACCGTGCTTGACTGTAGGCAAGACACAACTTTCTTGGTACTCTTCACCAGGGTGTCACCACACATGCAGGACACCATCTGAGCCAAACAAGTTTATCTGAGTCTCATCAGACCACAGGACATGGTTCCAGTAATTCATGTTCTTGGACAGGTTTTCTTCAGCAAACTGTTTGCCGGCTTTTTTGTGAGCCAACTTCAGAAGAGGCTTCCTTCTGGAGCGATGGCCATGCAAACCAACTTGTTGTAGTGTGCGGAGTATGGTCTGAGCACTGACAAGCTGACCTTCCGCTTCTGCAACCTCTAAAGCAATGCTGGCAGCACTCATGCATCTGTTTTTGAACCTAACTTCTTTTATCGACCCTTGCGAGGCCTGTTCTGAGTGAAACCCGTCTTGGAAAACCTCTGTATGACCCTGACCACTGTACTGTTTCAGTATCAGTTTCAGGGTGTTACCAAACATCTTATGGCCTAGGCCATCTTTGTGTAGAGCAACAATTCTAATTCTCAAATCCTCAGAGAGTTCTTTGCCATGAGGTGCCATGAACATCCAGTGGTCAGTATGAGAGAATTGTACTCAAAGCACCAAATTTTAACTGCTCTAATAAAAGATAAACAAATTTGTATGGTCCTGTCAAGCAGACAAAAACATGAACATGATGAATAGGACATGTGGCTTTGCATGGTTAAACGACATATAGCTGTTATCACTTAGGGTGTGCTCACTTTTGTTGCCGTCTTTTTTGACAATGATGGCTGTATTTTGAGGACAGTAAATCTTTACTGCTATACAAGTTGCACATTGACTACTCTAAAATATATCAAAGTTTCATTTCTATAGTATTGTCCCTTGAGAAGATATACTAAAATAGTTGCCAAAATGTGAGGGGTGTACTCACTTTTGTGAGATACTGTATATACACCGTACACACTCACTTCCCAAGTGTCTCTCCCAGTTAAGTGATACATGTAAGCAGTGGTCGAATTGTAAAAAATTTTTAGAGGGGATGGTGTGGTCAGTTTCTTTTCCGGCAGCAGCGGGGGGTGATGGGGTCCTGTAGCTAATTTTACATGATTAAAAAATTTGTCTAATTTTTAAAAAGGTTTTTATTTAATGAAAAATTAGCTTTATTAAATGAACTATTATTTATAAGCTTTTTTTTTCTTTCTGGGGCCTGAAATGGAGGAATTTTGGTCAATATTGATAATTAAGCAATATTTTGCTAAATGTGTTTTTGTGCTGGCACCTTGGCTGTTTTAGGCCTGTCATAGATAAATAATGATGACAATAAAACCGCCAGTAGGTGGCAGCAAGTCCCTGTTTTAATAAGTGATTTATTGAATCATTCAAATCAAACGATTCGTTCAAAACGGCTGATTCAATTAGAAACAAAACAAGTGAGTCCATCTGAATGGGCCATTGAATCACTGGCTCAGTCGTTCAAAAACAGATTCATTCAAGGAATGAAACATCATGTTGCTCTGCACTGTTGTATAAAATTAATAGCACGTGTGCTCACGCACGGGCTGATAATGGTAAAGTACATTGCTTGTGCAATGAATATAAAAACATACAAACTCATACATGGGTATTTTTTTCTTTCATTGCTTGAATTATAAGAGCATTCTAACGGCATTCTAATAGGCTTCATCGCGCAGTGAATGCTTTTGAACTCTCAAGACGTGTTTTTGTTTGGTTTTTGCAAAGTCGATGACTCCTATCGTCTCTCAATCCCTCACAGTCACACATACAGCACCATAACATATGTTAGGGGGATGTTTTTAAATTCTAAACAAGGAAAAATCATACATTTTCTGTTGTCTTCTTCTTAAAGAGCTTCAAAAGTTGCGCTTGAACCATTTTGTGCGAAAAATGACCGCTTGTGCGCAGCTTGTTACAGTACAGATTCTGATTGGTTAATTGCCGCTATTTAGTTCGTGAATTATCATAAGTAGAGAATTTCATTTGCATGATAAGTTTTACATAATACACATTTTTAATCTAAAGGGGATGGTAAGGGGGGATGGTGGTTTTCCTGAGGGTAGGCTTTTTGCCATTTTTCTCAACCAGGGGGATGCCATCCCCCCGCATCCCCCCTCAATTTGAGCCTTGCATGTAAGTGCATACATACATGATTGAATACTCAGAGTGTTGTACTTCTGCTGAGTATATTCATTCATATTGAATGTGTGATACATGTTTCAGATAGCTTACAAACAGATCTCCTAAAAAGAAAAACTTGATATTGTGATATTTATGAAGAGGGTTTCTTTCCTGCAAGAAAGGCTTACACTCTTCACATTGTGCTCAAAACTGGGGTACCACAGGGATCAGTGCTTGGACCTCTATTCTTCTTTTTCTACACTTCACTTCTCCAAAACACTTTATTCTTTTAGCACTGCTGTGCTCATGACATTCAGTAAATATACATCATTTCCTCTTCCTGTGAGTGTACCTCGCCGACATATCAAATGTGATCACCTCAGCTGTAATTGTGATGAGTTCTTCTGTCATTCAGCCATGACATCCCTCACCAAATCTCTGTCTCATTCAGAGGTCACATAGTCATTGCCTCCTGGTGTCATCCTGGGATGCTCTTAAGGACCACATTATGATAGCAGCGGCCTTATTTGACCACTACTTTTCCAGGTTTTCTGGAATTCTATTCTTGTTTGCCAACCAGCATCTGCTATACGTCTTCCATATTCCTATAGTGGCTCCAAAATCCTTTTGCTCAAATGGTTTTTAACCCTCTGTCATTTTTTCATGTCACGCCTCTGCTCAGATCGTTTTCTGGCTGCCAGAATATGATAGAATTAAATTCAAGACACTGTTTCTAGCTCACACTGCTGCCAATTTCCTGTACTCCCATTACTTTCAGTCTTGCAATAAATCGTAAACCTGAGCCTGGATGGTACTATCGGTCGCTTCTGCTTGCCAGCTATGAGAACAGTTGATTCATTAGTCATTCCAACAAAGCCACAAGAAACACATTTTCAAAAGGTTCACCTACTGTCAAGGACTTGTATTAGTTTTGGATAGCCAACAACTATTCCTTTAGAAAAGTCAAGCATTTTTATTTGATTTTGTGTGTGTGTTAGCGTGTCATTTAGGCATGGGTGTATCTGAAATAATTGTTGTAACAATGATAGACCTGACAAACAAATACAGTACATACAATATAAATATGACAAATACATTTGCAGTTATTTTGGGTTTCTTGTATTGCAGGGTGAAATCAATCTCGCTGGGTCAGGGTCAGGGGCCTATTGCGGGAAGGATGATTATGGAAGCTCTGAAGACTGGCAACTGGATCTTCCTGCAAAACTGTCACCTTGCTGTGTTGTGGATGCTGGCAATGGAGGAGCTCATTAAAACCTTGAATCTGAGTTAGTTTGTATGTGTGTGTGTATAAGTGAGATGTCGCTTTGCAGCTCCTTTAAATTAGGTCTTTAGCAGGGACCCCTGCAACCCCAGTCATTCATTGTTTAATATCATTTACATTCAACCAAAGATAAAAATGATAAAACTGAATTTCAAACTACACTACTGTCTAAAATTTTGGGGGTCTGTTAGATTTTTTAAATGTTAAATAAGTCTCTTATTCTCACCAAGGCTGCATTTATGTGATCTAGAATACTAAGTAATATTGTGAAATATTGTTAGAAATTATTATTTTTTGTATGTATTTTTCAAATTTATTCCTGTGATAGCAAGGCTGAATTTTCACTCCAGTCTTCAGTTATCAAATGATCCTTCAGAAATCATTCTAATATTCTGATTTGGTGCTCAAAAACATTTTCTTTTTCTACTTCTCCTTCTTCTTCCTCTTCCTCTTCTTTTTCTCCTTCCTCTTCCTCTTCCTCTTCCTCTTCCTCCTCCTCTTGATCTTCTTATTAATGAAGAAAACATTTAATAATTACATTTTTTCAGGATTCTTTGATGAAAATAAAGTTCAAAAGAACTGCATTTATTCAAAATAGTGAACATGTTTAAGAAAAATGTCACTTTTGATAAATTTAATGCATCCTTGAAATTAATAGAAATTATACAATTATTAAAAAAATCTTACTGACCTGAGACTTTTAAATTGTAGTGTACCATATTTGTTTGAGTCTCCTGTATTAAAATGTTAAGTATAAGTTAAAAACCTTTACAGATATTATATTCTTTATATATATTATATTATCATATTATGTTTCTTCAGAACATAGTCACTGTTAGATCAGTATGATCTGCCAAATAAACATGTCAAATGAATGACTAGATTCATGAGAACTGTTTTTGTATGTTTATATTTGTATCTGTGTGCTTGTTTGTATGGTTCAGTGAAAATATTATTGTTCTGTTTTTAGACTCACCTGTTTTGCACCTGCTTCTACCTTTTAATACAGAATGTGTGTTGCACATGTGAATCCACTATAAAGCTATTTTGTTATCCTGTTCTTGTACGACCTTTGCAGACACTGTTATCCATGAGGACTTCAGGCTGTTCCTTAGCTCCATGCCTACCAATGTGTTTCCTGTCACTGTATTGCAAAACTCTGTCAAGGTAACACAAAGACACACACTTGCTTATACATACATAAAAGCTTTAGAAACTGATAGTCGTAAAGTTCTGTGAGTATTCACAAATAAGCACTGATTTTTCTCATTCACATGCCTTTATCTCATTTTTTTATCTTTCGGGGAGGAAAACATACATCAATATAGAGTGAAGCTTCACGCGTCAGTAGCGTCCATATGCTTATGACATGCACATATTTTTACCTTTACACATCATTCATCCTTCTAGCACTGGGATATGTCTGCATGTATATCAAATTAAAATTTTAGTCACACTAACACAGTCACACACTCCTGCAAGAAGAAGATAACGCTTCACAAGGAGGAGCGCTTTCATATTTTATTCACTCTCAACCTAATACATTAACACCCCTGTGCACACGTCCCTATCAATTAAACCCTAGCTTTACCAAATCACTGGAACCAATAGTAGTTTATAAGACCTTAAACAATGTTTCATTATAATGAAAGTGCAGTGACATGGATGTCTTTAAGCAGCCAGACTTTTAGAGTTTGTAACTTAGTTTATGAATTTTAGCAGTTCTATTTTGTCTTTGGCTCTAATTTTTGTTTTGTTGTTAATATGCTTGTGTTGCCAGGGAACTAATGAGCCTTTGTTAATGTGATGGTGCCAATGTAAGACGCACCTTCACTGAGATCAGCAGTACGTTCTTTGAGGAACACATCCTTGGCAGGAAATGGAGGAAGATCATTTTTGGAGTGTTTCTTCCATGCCATCATTCAGGTCAGGGCTCAAAGGAGTGTAGCCAAAGATGGGAGGATCTATTCAATTTGAAGACTATAGAGATTATAAAGTTTAGAAGCCTTATGGAAAGCCTTATGTTTTTCTTGCCATAAAATATGAGCAGGACTGGTGTGGAACACTAATGCAGTTTTTATGATTAAATAAAAACAATTGGATGGAAACTTTGCTCTTGTGCAGCTTATACTGTATGGTAAATTTGTTTTGGGTTAACTTTAAATTTGTTTCTCTTTATTTCTTATGTGTCTGTGATTTTATGTAAGAAACTACAGCTGCAAACCACTTATTTAGTTGTAAAATTTACAGTAAAAGCTCTGTGTCTGATTCAAATATATTTAAATATGCACTGCCGTTCAAAAGTTTGGAACCTGTGATACTTTTTTTCAGGATTCTTTGATGAATAAAAAGTTGAAAAGCATTTACTCAAAATAGAAATATTTTCTTTACTATCATGTTTTTTTAATCAATTTAACACATCCTTGCTGAATAAAAGTATTAATTTCTTAAAAAAAAAAAAAATGTACTGACTGCAAACTTTTTAACTTTTTATTCATCTAAGAGTCCTGAAAAAAGTATCACAGGTTCCAAAAATATTAAGCAGCGCAACTGTTTCCAACATTAATAATAAATCAGCATATTAGAATGATTTCTGAAGGATCGTGTAACACTCAAGAGTGGAGTAATGAGTAATCTTGTAAAGTGTATTAAAATAGAAAACCTTTATTTTAAATTGCAATAATATTTCTCAATTTTACAGTTTTTCTGTATTTTTGATCAAATATATGCAGCCTTGATGAGCATAAGAAACTTCTTTAAAAAAACATTAAAAATCTTACTAATCCTAAACTTTTGAATGGCAATATATACAGTATATAAACTTTTGGAATTATATTGCAGATCTAGATTTAAAGTGCTTAATATGTTGATATTTGCACATATACATACATACGCTAATCATACACTATGGTTGCATAATTTTTGGAAGTGTTTATGCTTACAAAGACTGCATTATTTATTACAGCGAAAACAGTAATGTTGTGAAATATTATTACAATCTGAAATAATTGTTTTCTATTTTAATATATTTTAAAATGTAATTTATTCCTGTAAATGGCAAAGCAATTACTCTCAGAAATCATTCTAATACCTTGTTTCTGAGATCCTGATCCTTCTTATTATCCATGTAATTATCAATGATCAATGTATTATCAATGTATCAAAACAAAAAGGATTGTACTGCTCAATATTTTTCTGTAAACTGATGGGATTTTTTATTTTTTTTTCCAGGATTCTCTGTTGTTTAGAAAATTCAAAGGAATAGCATTTATTTGATACAGAAATCATTGAAAAAATTTACATTAATCTATTTTGAAAATTGGCCAGTTATTTGCAGAATACTAGATGTTCAGGAGGGCCTTACTAATTCACATCCTCTAAATCCTACCCTTATTTTTCTGTATATGTTTTTTTTATGTATGTATAGGAGAGGAAGAAATTTGGTCCTCTGGGCTGGAACATCCGTTATGAATTCAATGACAGTAGCTGCGTTTCCATCCACCTATTTTTATGCACATTTTGGAATGTCGCATAAAAAAACGCTGAATGGAAACAGCAAGATGCGCATAACTTCTAAAAATGCGCATAAAAATCTTATGCGCACATTTGAGTAGGATAAACTTTTTATCCGGTAAGAAAAAATGCGCATAAACTATGATGGAAACACATTTACCGAATAAATTCCTCCATGCGCACCAAAAAAATCATGTGACTTTGCGCTATGAAACGGGATAACTTGACTAACCAGCTGACCGATCTCGTTCACAGCATCTATAAGTTGTTGTAGTCACTCTGAAAAGCCTGAGCAAAGTCTGTCATCAGAGTATTTCTGTATAATTGTGTTACACGACTGTGTTCCCAAACAGCTGGCATCCTCCGAAAACAGTGACAGCATTTATTGTGTTACGTCTGCTCTCTCTCTGAGGCGCAAGTAATTTATATCATATATGAAAATTATTATATTCAATGGCTTCTCCTATATTCTTAGTGATATTTAGTGCCACAGTATACCAGGAAGTGATGATTTTGTTCTCTTTGACTCGTTGGATGGAAACGGTGCTTTATTCGCATATGTTTTATGAGATATTCCAGTTTTGAGCATAATTTAAATTTGAATCTTTGGATGGAAACATAGCTAGTGACAGAGAGTGTGCTCTTCTCAACCTAAACCTCTACTGCCAGACAGAACATATACCCTGGGATGCTCTTATATACATCATAGGTATGTGTGTGTTTATTGCAGAAGTATTTATAGCATCAGTCATTGATCCACACTTTCACACATTCCTCTCAGCTGTTTCTCTGTGAGTTTGCTTAGGAAATAAATTTATAATCAAGTATAAATAAAGTACTTTATTTATAAAGAAATAAAGTATGAATGTTAGTGTGGTATGATTGATTTTTCTCAGAAAAACTTAGTGTCTCTTTCACCAAAATTTCCAAAAGGTTTTTAATTGTTATCAATGCATTGGTCTAAGTAGGCATCATTTTACAGACCATCATCTGGTGAAAATAAATTCAATTAAATTTGGTGCAGCTGGTGGCGTGTGGGGACTATAAAAGAATGTTCCAGTAATGTTGTTATGAGAGGCTTTGGGAAAGACTCATTAAGGAAGCTTCACACAATGTCAAACTGTCTCATTAATTCTTGGCAAGGTGTCAGTCAGTCATGCAATGAAATGGAATGTGTTTGTTTGTGTGTGTGTGTGTGTGTGTGTGTGTGTGTGTGTGTGTGTGTGTGTGTGTGTGTGTACTGGTATATATGGTTTACGAGGACACAAATGTGTATAATGACATGGGTACTACAATGTAAACATGGTTTATGAGGACACTTCCTGTGTCCCTGTAAAACAAAAGGCTTAAAAAACATACTAAATGGTGTTTTATGAAATTCAAAAATTGCCAGTAGTTTCCTGTAAGGGGTAGGTTTAGGTGTGGGTTGCTGTAGGGCAATAGAAAATACGGTTTGTACAGTATAAAAACCATTACGCCTATGGAGAATCCCCGTAAACCACAAAATCAAGTATGTGTGTGTATGTGTGTGTTTTATTGTCTCTGTAGGTGAGATTACATATTGAGGCAGGGTGACGGATGCCTGGGATCAGCGATATTTGCGCAGGATACTCAAGAGTTTCTTCTCCCCAGGAACATTAGAGGACAGCTATACTTACTCTAAATCAGGTTCACACATCTACTTAGCTAAAGGGGAATTTCATAGACTTCTGCTGTTTTTATTTTTACAATAAATAAGTAAACAATTTTGTACTTTTTTTTTTTTTTTTATTACAAACGAGGGTGTCCCCAAAAGGAGGTATTGTCAGTTTTTCCTCACTTCTGGGTGAAATTTGACCCCAAAATATGGGTATACACACACTACACACACACTTAAGGTAAATGATGTGGACACACATTTAGCTACACTCATCAAATACCAAATCTTGTATTCAGACTTGCAAGTCATGTAAATTAAAGATGGAGTGTGTATTTTTCCCATGCTGAAATACTTTCTGCTGTCCCAGTTTTAATGTGCAGAGACAACTATAATCACAAGTACTCGTATGTTGACTTCATCATTGGTCACCTTTGCTAAAATTAGCTTTTTTATATATTTAGGTAAATGTTACTGGCTAGGTAGCATTTTACATTTTGATTCGTTTAGCCTCTGGAGTCCTTTGGATACTGTTAATGCAAAGCCATTGAAGGTGGAGGAGCACGTGGGGTGGGGGGAGTGTTATTTTTGTGAAGCTTTATTGGAGATTTTGTTTAGTGCCACTACACTTCATTGCAGACTTCATTTTATTGACACCAAATCATTACACACTTCACTTCCAAGTAACCAAAACATTCTTTCCTTTTGTGCAGGGATTTATTTTGCTCCTAATTCAGACAGCTTGACTGAATATAAGCAATATATTGAGGATCTGCCACTGATCGATGATCCAGAGGTCTTTGGCATGCATGAAAATGCTAACTTGGCCTTCCAGGTAATTCTCACCTCTTTTAACTGCACAAAGAATAACAAACTCATTTAAGTTTGTAAATGAACTAAAATCATTTACAAACTTTCATCTTGTTCCAAAACCCACAAGACTTTTGTTTATCTTTGGAAAACAAATGACTTCTAGTATTCTCTCCTCATTTTTGTCCATCCATTGAAAGTTCACACAACCAAACTTTCATGCATCAAAACGTACAAAAGACATGTTAAAAGTGATCCATGTGAATTGAACTATTAATTCCACATCTTTTAAAGATGTTCATGTTCATATATAAACACTGATCAAAGCACATACATAGAGCTCATCAAATATGGCACATGCTTACTTGACTCACAAGAACCAGTTTGTTTGAAGCTTGATAGCCCCAGTCTTCATTCACATATCCATGTTGACCAGGAGATTCATAAAAAAATCAATGTTAGAACTTCACAGAGAAAAAAAAAAAAAAGGTTTGGAACAACAGGAATCCCTAGAAATAATGACAGAATTTCCATTGTCCCTTTCCACCTAATGCACCTAAAATTTTATTAAATAATATCAATCCACAAATCTGACTTGTGATGCTGCCTTATAAACCACACTGTGTTTACTCGTTTAAGCCAGAGGAGGACTGCTCCCCCAACTGAGCCCTGAAATTTTTGGCTTGCTTAATCTGTTTTAAAAGACACTTAATATTCAGTAATATTATTGATTTGACAGCAGACACTATTGAATGAGAAAAACACTTGAACTGAATTTAGCTGAATAATGACACTTTTGTTTTCTGTAGAGCTGTTTTATAGCTGAATACAGTTTATTCATAATTGACAAATTTTGCGACATTGACACTGTTGTTAAAAATTACATTAAAATTACATACGTATTGAACTGAACTGAATCAACACTGAACTGACTTGTCTTGTATAGCCGAATTTGGATTTATCTCATTAAGTTTGCATCATTGATTCTGTTACTTTCCTGTTTAATACTGTAAAGCTTCATTGAACCAACGTCTATAAACGTGCTATATAAATAAAGGTGACTTGACTTTTCCAGCGTGACTGTCCTTGCTTTTTGCGCATTGCACACATCTTTAGATACTGTAAAGAGCAGTTGCTACCTGACATAGTGTATAACACACATGTGGGTCTTCTTTCCATCATTGAAAACAGAGGCAGGAGACAATGACACTGATCAGCACCATTCTGGAAGTCCAGCCTCGCTCCTCTGCAGCAGGTGGAGGGAAGAGCAATGATGAGGTGGTTCATGAACTGGCTGACTCCATCTTAACAAGAATCCCTGGTTAGTCTCAAAACCCTGTAGCTCCTTGCACAAAAGTCTACAGTCATTTCATTGTTTTATAATGAGTTTTTGGGCCTGCCTGTGTTTGTGTATCTGAGCAGAGAAATTAGATATGGATGCAGCAGTGGAGAGTCTGTTCTTGCAAGACCCAAATGGTAGAGTCAACTCTCTAACCACTGTGCTCAGACAGGAAGTAGACCGCTTTAACTTCCTGCTGCGTGTGCTTAAAGTAAGAGAATGATTTTTGATTGTAAAGTACAAATGATGAATTGATTTCAGCAGCCAATCAAACAAGAATTAATGAATTATTGATCACACTAATCTCCCTGCTCTTGATTGTTTGTATTTGTGTGCTTGGATTTCTCTGCAGACTTCGCTGTGTACTCTGCAGAAGGCAATAGCAGGTCTAGTGGTGATGTCAGAAGAAATGAAGAAGATTTATAACAGTTTCCTGAATAACCAGGTTCCTGATCACTGGTCTAATGCTGCTTACCCATCTCTCAAACCTCTCGGCAGCTGGGTTAGAGACCTCACCCTGCGCACAGCATTTATAGAGGTATGTCTGTGGAGTCAAAATGATGACACCAGTGTTTTCTATTAATTACCTAGACTGTAGAAGCTTACTAATTTGTCCCCCCTGATTTATGATAAACCGAAAATATTTTACACTTCTCATAACATAAAAGATTTCTAATGCTGTGTTTTGCACAGTTGCTTTGATAGCGCATTGTCAGTCAGACTAAAATCGCAGTCACATATGGCTTAGTGCAATTATCATATCACAAACGGGTGGTATGTTAGTATATTATCTTGGTTCACAGTAAATGCTGTTGAAATCCATCTTCAAATTGTTGTCCATGTTCAAATTGTTTGGCTTCTTACAGTGTGAGTGTACTGACACTTTGAGTCTACTTTTAAGTCCAGGTTCAAATCAGTATTTTTTTTTTTTTTCATTTTCAATTTGGTCACTGAAAGATGTCTGACAGACACCAGATTGATGCATTTTACTTTAAAATTGACAAAACTGAAACCCCCTAGAGGGTACACACACCATAGTCTCCAAAAATCCTGTAGGAAACACTGTGACACATGTAGTTTATATATATTTTAAAAGCTTGCTTACGTAAAATTTTGATGCATCTAAATCTTGACTATATAATTCCAATCTTGAAATTTTGACTATAATATTCTTGACTATTATTCCTAAAGCAAGGCATTAAAATAGTCTCTGGTTTACACTCACAAGCTTATGTGCACACACTTTTTTCTTCTGTGTTCAGGAGGTTCACCCTCATTGTACATGGACAATTTCCTTTGGGTAGGGGATTCCAGTAAAGGCCAGTGATATATGAGCTGCGTGCTGTTGGTATTATAGTTCACAAATGGAGCTAGAGGGGCCCACGGCCATTCCAAACAACACACTCTGACACAGTCAAAAAAAGCTACATAAACAGCTGCAGTTTCTTTACTGTATATACTAGCTTCACTGTCTGGCACGCACATATGGTCATAGTTCTCTTGCACGGGTTGATGGGCACACCCAAACTGTTATCTCTGACCTGATGTGCTGTTCCGTGTGGCTGGTCTGAGTGCTCTGTTATATAACACACAGACACGCACGATAAGCTCATGTTAATATGGATGAATTGCAGAAGTGTGCTGTTTTTGAAATCAGAAAAAGGTGCAGCATATGTAACCAGACTAGTTTAAATTTCAGCAGTGAAGTGAGAAGTTTCTTCTACATCAGCATGATTAGACTGAGGAACACTGCATAATATAAGCCCACCATCATGTATAAAAAAGAAAAGTTTTCCAGCATATGAAGAAAAGCAGGGTTATGGAGGTGAAGAAGAACATTCTCCAGCACAAACCTCATTGACATTCTTGTCTCGTTTCTTGTGAAGCAGCAAGTTTAAATGTTTGGAGGGTGAATGAGATTTGAGAGCTAAGCCACAAGGCAAGATTTTCACTGAATAAATAAAATTTATCAGTTGTTTCTCGCACAAAACTTTTTTGTAGTACACTAATGTAATCATTTATAATTTATCTGTTTGGAAATATCCTGATATTCTCCCCAGCAGTATGATTATGGGTGGATTATGAGTGGGTAGTTGTGTCCATCAGCTGTAACCTTCAACCCTTTAGTTACTGATTCTTTCATATGATCTGAATTAGAAATGATCCAAGTCTGTCGGCTTTACCTTGAGCTTACTTCTTTCTCCCTTAGGTGGGAAAAGTTGAGTTGTTTTGCTTCTTTTTTGTTTTATTTTTATTGACCTTCATTCTTCTTTTCATATTGAATTGAGAAATTTGTGAGGTACTCATTGGTTGTCTTTGTGTTTGAGCAGAGTTTGATCACAAGGGGTCAGCCCAAGTCTTTTTGGATTTCTGGATTCTTTTTTCCTCAAGGATTCCTCACAGGTAAGTAACACATTTACTTTAACGTGTAGCCCTGGTAAATATATGTTTACAGTATTTTTCAAACTTTGTTGAAACACCTTTTTTTCATGTGTCTCATAGGTGCACTGCAGAAACATGCGCGCAAATACAACCTGCCCATTAATGAGCTGAATTTTCGTTTCAACATGGTACCAGTGTACAGAGACCAGACCCTTGTCACTGAAGCTTTGAAAACCCTTGAGTCAGAGAAAGAACTTGACATGGACAAGGAGGTCAGCCCAGAAACATACAGGGATTTTTCAACATATATTTTCTGATATGATTACAACAAAAACTTTAGATAGTTACATGGACATCATGATAAAGGGATTTAAATTTTATTTTTCCCTGAGGTTCACTTTTTTTTAATCATGAATAGCATTCAATTTGTTTTTACATGACCATTTTCCTCTTTGAATTACACTACCACTGAGACATTTGGACTTGGCTTATGCTCACCAAGGCTGCATTTATTTGATCCAAAAAGTAAAAACAACAATATTGTAAAATATTATTACTATTTAAAATAACTGTTTTCTGTTTTAATCATTTTTGAAATGGTAATGTATTCCTGTGATGGCAAGCCATTACTTCAGTCTTTAAAGTCACATGATCCTTCAGAAATCATTTTAATATGCTAATTTGGTGCTCAAGAAACATTTGTGAAAACAATTGTATAGAAACCCTGATACATTTTTATTTGAAATCAAAACCTTTTGCAGCATTATAAATCGCATTGACTTTTGATCAATTTATTGCATCCTTGCTGAACAAAAGTATGAAATTCTTACTGATACGGACCCCAAACTTTTCAGCAGTAATGTAATTTTTGGTAGTATGCCTTTAAGTCTCCTCTTAAACATTCTCTTCATGTGAAAATGTGTGCTTGTCAACATTTCATACTGCATTTCTCTACTAATGGGTGGGCCAGGTTTTTGGACACTGCATAGGTGTTGTTCTGAATGTTTGGTTTTCTGTTTATTTAAAATTGGGATGAGTTTTAAAAGATGCTTTTTGAACTGAGTAAAATAATTTGTCTTGTGAAATCAAACTTTCATTGTTGTGTAGCTTTCCTTAGTTAATATTTATAATATTTCAAAAGATCAATAAAATGGGATTCTACTTATAGTTCTACATAGCACCATTTGACAAAGGTGCCTTTGAAGATATGTGCCTTATAGCACTTAAAAGAGGGTCCCCCGTGATTACAAGCCAGCAAACCATTTTTAGTGCTATTTAGCACCATTTTTTTTTTAGAGAGTATAACTTTAAAATCTGACATCATGAATGACGTCAATGCTTTGTGGCCTGCCTTAGCTTCCCACCATGGAGGATGGTGTGTTGGTTCATGGGATGTTCATGGATGCTTGTCGCTGGGATGACACAAACATGGTTATTGAGGACGCGCTGTCAAGAGTGATGAACCCCATGCTGCCTGTGGTGCATTTCGAACCTCAGCAAAACTATGTTCCTGAGCCCACCCGATACCACGCACCACTGTATACAAGACCTCCGATTGTGCTGGAACTCTGTCAACTACAGGTTATTTTATAACTTCATCTTGTGTAAAGTTGTTCCCACCACAGAGTAAAATAAAAAATAAATTCAGCTCAAAATTAGCCTGCAATTTCCTCATAATTAACTTCATGTTTTTATCCTGAGGCGGAAACATGCTTCCATATTTTTACTGGAGGAAAAAAAATAACATTTTCTATAAAAACTGTTTTTAAACCACTAGCATCAGATTCTAGCTTTGAAATTTTATTATATGTATTATCATATTTTTACTTTATTGTATTGTATTTATTAAATTGTATATTGTGTCCTGCCTATTAGGACACTCCACAAATTTTGTGGTAACTGTGATGTTGCCATCCAACCGGCCCATTGACTACTGGATCTCAAAAGCATCTGCATTATTCTGCCAACTCAATGAATAAGCAAAGCTGTGTGCTTTACTTTGCTCACTTCTTGAAAATTTAGATCCTTTCTCAACAGAGCTTTTAGTGTTTTTGAGCATAAGTAACATTAAAGCCTTAAAAAAAAAAAAAATTAAAAATGAATTGTAAATCAAAATTAAATGTAATGTTGCATTGTTTATGTGCTAAGCACAGAGCCACAAAAGTGAAAAATAAATCATTCTCCAAAATACACAGACTCACCTAGAACTCTTTAAATTGTTTTATTTTTTAAATCTATATTTTCTAACAAAATGACGTATATCCACAGCGTTTACATAGTATTTTTACATAATACAACAGAGCATAGGGTCAGAATGAAGTCACAAAATAATGACTCTGATTACTTGGACTAACCAGACACAAGTGAGAGATTTCAACATACTAATAACTGTAATATTTATATAAAAAAATATCAAAATGATGAAAAGTGACAGTTACAGAGCATATGAATTCTACCATACGTGTGTGTGTTATTGTTGCTTTGGTAAGGAAATGTTTGCTAAAAATGTACGGAATTTTATGTCAGTTCAGTGATAACTTTTAATTCTAAAATTATAATATTAAATGCTACCAAAAGCCAAGAAATGAAATGAAACACTGTGACTTCCAAAGGGATTATGGGATTGATTATGTTTGAATTTCAGCACATAAACTTCACAGACACATTTTTAGCTGTTATGACTAACAGTGTTAGCACACCTCAAATGTTCAGTTCAGATACATTATATAAAGACATAAAAATATCATCCAAACAGCTTGTCCTAGGGTCTGTATGTTGGTTTGAAAAGTCACATTTCAAAAATACACAACTTTGTCAAGTTTTTTTTTTTTTTTTTTTTTTTTTTTGTAACAATAGTTCACATTGATCTCAGAAAGATGAGAAGAGGAAGGAATCAACTTTGGTGGTAGACACTCAATCACGTGATGTTTTTTAATATATATATATATATATATATATATATATATATATATATATATCTTTAAAAACAAAAGAAAAAAGAAAATGCGAAGCTATTATGATTATGTGAAGTCTTTCGAGACTGCCTCAATGAAGTTTGGCGCGGACATTAGAATGGTAAAGGTGCAGATGATGGAGAAAAGTGAAAATGCCACCAGACAGAGCCGATCCACAACTGCTGCTGCGAATTTCCACTCACTGCAGATGGCCTCGGCCTCATCCTGGTCACGGAACCGCTGAGCGATGTACATCACTTCCGCTAGGATGCGATGGATCTCCTGTTCGCCTGTAAACATCCTGACTGCCTCCCGCTGTTCTTCATTTGGTGACCCCCTGACTCGCCCACCACTGCAAGACACACCAGAGTCACTGCTGGGTGGGCAGCAAGCACTGTCAATGGAGTGGTATCCAAAGTACAGGTTCATGTGACCGTTGGTGGTGGAATTGGTAGAGGACGGCTGACCGGGCATTACTCCCATCTGAATGCTGCTGGCACTGGCGTGGTGTGCTGGAGAGTGGTCATATTTGTAGTTGGCTTTGCGTTCTTCACCTGGCTTCTTCATGCGCAAGAACCAGGCACACCAGTTGAGCAGGATCACGCGCACCTAAGAAGAGCAGGAAGAGTCTGCTAAAAGATGAAGCTCTCATATGGGTGAACAAGACATTCATGTCTTTATTATGATGATATGCTGTATGAAGTTGGTGTATTTCATTAGCTTATGGAGAAAGCGTCCACTAAAGGTTTATGTGTTTTAAGATTCAGACCTGCTTCAAGCAGCAGGTGCGTCCCACTGGACATGAACCAAATAAGAAACACCAGACAGCTGTAGCTAAGAGCTCTTTTCTTCTTGTAAGAGTAGCAGAGGAGACATTAAACTTTAATACAAATAGACCTCATTACCTCTCCAGCGGGAGACCATGATGCCAACTGCACTAGAGTGATTCTACAACTCACCTACACTGCTTATATTCAGAATTCAGGAGGTTTTCTCAGATTTTGTCAGAAGTGATTTTTATTTCAGTTGGATTTTTGTGAATGCAGCACTAGTTGTTTGAACAGAGAGCAATATTTTAAGTTAAAGATTGCACAATTACTGATTAATTAGTTTGTATTGTTCTGAAACTTTGTTTTACTTAAAAAATATTGCAGTAAATGTCCTTGCACACTGAGTCCGAAATTTTCTTGTGCGTTTTTTCATATTCGTCATCCTAAAAATTTGTCACACACAGAAACTTTGCACACTGAGTCCGATGCATATTAATTAATCCGTTGCGAAAAAAAATCGCAAAACAATACCAAATGGAGTCTTCAAGCAGTTGAGGATAATTTTGTTATCCTCTCTCTTCTTAAAGGGGTCATCGGATGCCCATTTTCCAGAAGTTGATATGATTCTTTAGGGTCCTAATGAAAAGTCTATAACATACTTTGGTTAAAATTTCTCAGTGGTAGTGCAAAACAACACCCTTTTTACCCTGTCAAAAACAGCTCTGTTCATAGCGAGCTGTTTCTTGCATGTCCCTTTAAATGCTAATGAGCTCTGCTCACCCTGCCCCTCTCTTCCGTGGGGGTTCTTTGAGAGACTGTAAACTTTCATCATGAAACTTGCTAACTAGCACATTATTAGGAAAAGCGATTTGCAAAGATTCATAAAAAAAGTATACTCACTTCTTTTGTAGGTGAGGCTGGATCATGAATGATTCGCGTGAACATAGACACATTTAGGTAGATCAGGGGGCGCATTCTCTTTAAAAACAAAGGTAATCTTCAGTGTCTTCAGCGGCTCAGATGTCAGGAGTGAACGACAACTGCTATTTTCATTATTACATTCAACAACAAAGCACCTCAATCGCTTAGGAGACATTCTTGTAAGGAGGTGGAACTCTTCTTCCTCTCTATATCTCAGGATTGGATGGACCCAATATTTCCTCTTTCTTTTTCTTTTTTAAGAAGAGAGAGGACTACAAAATCATCTTCTCTGCTTGAAGACTCCATTTTTTAATTTTTTGCAACAGATTAATTAATATGCATCGGACTCAGTGTGCAAGGTTTCTGTGCGTGACAAATTTTTAGGATGACGAATACTAGAAAATGAATATGAAAATTTCGGACTCATTGTGCAAGGACCTTTACACTTGAAAATGAAGGTTCTTTATTGGCACCTTTGGTCCCATGTAGAATCTTTAACATCCATGGAAACTTTCCATTGCACAGAAGGTTCTTTTAACCCCATAATTATTTTTCTATGGCATCACTGCCAACCCCCCCTTTTGGAACCTCTATTATAGCGTGGATGAGGAAGCCTGAAGGATGGAATATACTATACTGTTTTTGTACAGATTTTTTCCCCCAATTTGCAGTCTGCAGGAGTTGATGCTAGTTCCTGAAAGATGTCAAAGATTTTGGGCATTTGGAGTTGACTGATTTCGCAGAAAATTGCGCAGTGTGTGATGGAACTCTTTATCTTTAGACTCTGATTCCATCCAGTCAGAGGATCTCCAACACATTTGGGGCCAGTTTTACTAACAGCTTGCGCCAGCGCAAACCGTCTTTTGGTGTTACAATTGTACTGTCAGGTTTTACTAAAGACACGCAGTGACGAATTAGCGCTGAAAATGCGTGGACACAGTTATTTTTGAGCCTGACCTTACTGAATATGCATTTTTTAGGAGTTTCCCTTTCAGACGCAAAATTTATGGGAGGAGAGTATTCAAATGAATCACGCAACGCGATTTACAAAAGGTTTGCTCTCGTCAAATTACTGGTATTTGCGCCATTATTTAACACCCCAAAAAAGCATGTCTTAAACTATTTTGCGCTTGAAATGGTTGCAATTGTTGGTGCTAGAGGAGGCACTGCAGAGAACAGAGAGCATGTGGTAAAAGGGAGAGAATTTTTTCCACACGTATTAATTTATTTGGAATGCCATAAGAACATTCAAACATATCATTTGTCAAGCCATGTTATTTTTTAATTTGCTTCAGGAAATAAACAGCAACTTGGAACTCTCAACTACTGTAGGAGTCATGCAATACCAGGTCTATCAAACTTCATTTTTTGGCCTCCGGTTCTTTTCAGTGTACTGTGGCTTCTTTATTTCTTTATTCTTTATTTGCCACTACGCTAATTTGCGCTGTGCTTGGTATATTGCTTTGGTCGATATGTAAATGAGACGTCGCATGTGTTCTTTAATTTGCGCGTTGTTAGTAAATCACCCGCAGAAATCTCCACACCCATCGGTGCTGTTTTTAATTTGGCCTGTTTAGTAAAAACTAGCCCTTGATATTTTGAGCTAATTTTAGAACACATATTGTTTTCATTTGTGCATCTCCTGGCAATGAGGCACATGCTTCTGTGTGAATTTGTGTTTTTTTTATTTTAGTTATTTTAGTACAAAAATGAGAAATGTTGCCTTGGCAACTACCTCAGTTAATGTTTATTTTATTGCAAATAATGAAAATGGGTTTTTATGGTTTTTAGTTTTAGTTAACAACCCTGTTCTGAGGTCATAGTCCTCTTTTTTCACCTTAATATTAAACAATCTGCTTACTTTAAAGAGTTTCCACTCACCCATCTTGGCATCTTTCCCCCTTGTGGATCATGATGATGAAACTGCAGAACAAGGACGGTGACGACAACGGACAATCCCACAATCATCATGGTGCTGGCAAAGTACTGAGCTACAGAGCCAAAGAAGAAACAAGCATTTAAACCTGCAAGCTGTACTGTCTAAAACATCATCAACGGCCAAAAAATCTGCGTGAGAAAATTCAGCAATTTGCACTTACCTATGAGAGGAACTGAGTCAGAGGTGGCCGGCATAATCTCAGCCACTAGCAGCATGAAGACTGTTAATGACAAGAGGACAGTGATACCTGACAGACGGGAAAGTGGAAAAGTAAGTATAAAACAAAATAATGTAATTCCTTCAGGCATAGTTGTGCATAAACTTTGCATTAAACATTATGATAAAATAGACAGCTTTATGGTCAAGCATGTCATCTTACCCAGTGATATCTTCTCTCCAGAATCTGCTGGCAGCAGGAAGACGAGCAGAGCCAGCCCAGAGATGAGCACACAGGGAATGAGCAGGTTCAGACCGTAGTACAATGTTCGCCTGCGCATCGTTACTGTAAATGTCACGTCAGGGTACGGCTCCTTACAGCACTCATAATACAACTCATTACGCTTCCCAGGGACCCCTGACAAAACACAAAAGGACACATTCAGGTTTATGTCTCACAACAGCAGACATTTTCCATGAATACAGTACACTCTGGTGTCCTGTTACTTTTTATGAAGCATTACAGGTGTAAATCTCATGTTTTTGTTTCTAAAACTATTAGATATTGTCTTACACACTGTATAGTGCAATAGCATGAAAAGTGGATGTCTAATCTCATCCGCATTGTGATTTTGTTCTGTCCCACCTTAGTGACAAATATTCTGTTCAATTTATGTGAAATATTATTAAACATAAATATAATGGAAGAATTGTTGGTGGTTTTTATCAATAACCACAAACCAACATTTAGTCTCAAAGTAGTTAGCCCCTACTATGGAAGCCAGTTTCTGCCTCAGTTGAATAAAATATGATTATGACATAACATCTGATAATAATGAGAAACTTTCTAGTAATGACTAAACATCTCATAATGAGAAACTAAATCATTATTAGAAATCAACATGAGAAAGTTTGTCATTATTATGAGATATTAAATTAATTTGAAGTTTAATTTGAAGATGAACTATATATATATATATATATATATATATATATATATATATATATATATATATATATATATATAATATTCAAAAATTCATGTACAAAAACAATCCTTTTGTTAAGTTTCAGATCCTTTTGTATATTTTATATGTGCTGTCTTTGTTAAAAGAGCCAGCAGAGTGGTTAAGCTAAAAGCTAAGCACTTCAAAGTGACCCTTCCACAACAGAACTGAGATGAAGGCCTTTCTGAAAATAAAGGCTGTCAGCCAAGACGAGCGTATTTGTGACAGGACCAAATCACAGAGAGGATCTTCATGACCTTTAAAGAGCATGACCTCCAAAACTTTAAATCTAAAGCAAACATAAGTATCAGCCATTATTTATTCCCTGTTTCTTGTCCTTGATCTGTGTGCACAAGACTAATATTTGCTTTCCATTTTCCCAATTTTTGCAATGCACTCCACTTAATCCTATAGTGCCATCCAAAGTATGCATGCAATTCAATAATTCTGTGCTTCATAGTCAAACAAGCCCAACCCGAGTTTTAATGATATGAAACACGTTGATGTTTTCTATAACATATGGTATCTTAAAATGCAATCCATTTTCCGAAATGCATGAAATAAACATTATTTCTACCAGTTGCAGGAGTAAAGGGAAACAATGACATGACATGTTGCAAATGAGACAATCTTGATCTGTCAGGGTCAGACAGCCCTCCTCTCCAATTGATTAAAAATTAAATCAAAATTGTAATTAATCAAACTAGGCAGGCGGAGGAAGAGCTTTCATCAGGATTTCACGCTGGTCAGAATTGTCATGGCACTCAGAGACAATCACATCAAAGCAAATTGCTGGTTTGAGTCATTTAACTGATTACAAAAGGCCTACCTGAGTGATGTGGTTTGTGTGTGCGTTTGAAGGGGGAGGGATTTGTAATCATAGTTATTCAAATTTGTGAGATGAATGAAAAAAAACTGGAAAAACAACGTAATAGCACATACAAAGATTCTTGTTGCATATCATATATGTTTGCACTACTCTGCAACAGGGTGACCAGTAGGTTGCAGCTGTGTGTGTGCAATGTGTGACTCCCTGCGGTGTTAAAGATGCCTGTTCACAGACTGCCCATGTCACTGCACAACCTTGGCACGCAACTGGCCATTGGTGCCAGCCAGAATCAGTGCCAAAGCACTGCCAACTACCATCAGGACCCCATCTGTCGAACAGACCCTGGGTCACATTGGCATTGAAAGCGAAAAAATGAGAGACTGAGACAGAAACAGAGAGATTAAAAAACCAAACACGATCAGATTATGAGATTAGAAAACCTTTGCCACACAAACATTCATTTCTAATATTAGTGCAAAACATCCTATAGTGTAGCACGATTACAAGAATTTCACACATTAACAATATTATTTAATCCTGTTACGATGTAAAATCACATAGAAAAGTAAATTACTTTGTTGTGATCCACAGGATGTTAAAATTCTGTGTGCACTGTCTTAATCCATGAAAATGACAGAAGGAATGCTCTCGTGAGAATATGAGAGTCAAGACACTTTTTTTTTTTATTCTCCACCTGAGTATGAACATAAAAAAGAATAGTGTCTTTCAAAGACCTTCTGTACTGGGTGTTAAGTTTGTGTTCCCTACAGTCCAGCAGGGAGGACGAAATTATCACCTCAGCATTCAGATGAGCCAACAACACTTTAACAAAAATTATCAAAAGTGTCCCTCCAGGCAAAGAAAACCATTCAAACACACATGACCTGAGCACACAATAATGCATTACTGACACTTGAAACCCCAAATGTGTGAAAAGCAAACAGATCTATACCATTAAAGAAAAATGTGTGCGTCACAAGTGTTTGTACTTAATGCTTTCATAAAAATGGATTTGGTTCCTCACAAAATGCCCGCTTTCTTAAGAATCACTCAATTCATGCCACCAGAAACTTACACTAAAACCTATATATATATATATATATATATATATATGTATATGTATATGTATATATGTATATGCTTTATGTACTTGAAATAAAATAAACATTAGCTGAAATAAAATAAAATATATAAAGACTATATAAACTTCTTTTCTTTTTATTTTTTATTTCAGGTATCTATAGAAAGACCTTTACAGCATCTTAATAGTAATGCCAGGGACTCTTACCCACTAAATCCCATTCTCCATTGGGAATGTATGTAGAGATGTCCACTGCCTGCATCTGTAGGTCCAGCAGCCAGCCATTATGAGTCCAGGAGCCAAACTTGAGGTCACATTTCTGTATATCGAATGGGAACCAGCGCACATCTATGTAACACGTACTCTTCAGAATACCTGCATAATTACACACAAACACTCACATATCAACAAAATCAGTAATAGTAAATCATGTTGAACTGTAATAGTATGAATGAAAATTACTTTTACTATTACACCATACCATACAGGTGTATGTATATATCACACTTAAATCTACAAAACTAATGTAGCCAAACATACCAAGGGCCAGATTTACTAACAGTTTGCGCCAGCGCAAACCGTCTTTTGGCATTATAATAGTACTGTCAGGATTTACTAAAGACACGCAGTGAAGAATTAGCGCTGAAAAGGTGTGGCCACAGTTATTTTTGTGCCTGACCATATTGAATATTTATTTCTAGGAGTCACTCTGCTTGCAGTATTTCCAGAGATTTGTCTTCCAATGTCTTTGGTATTTCTCACATCGAGTGTCATGGAGGACTTCCAAACCCACTATAATCTAAGAAATTCTAGTGTTATTGTGTGATGGATTGTAGTTTTAGGAGTTTTTGGGTGAGAATCTAGTTGTTTATTTATTGAATAATAATGTTAACTGTCAACTTGAGATTTGAATCTGTGGCAGAAGGAAGTAGTTCTACATAGCAAATGTTTTTTAAGACACCCTGTGTTTGTTTCTTATTTATTTACACATTTGTGCCATCACACTGTTATATAAATGCAATATCACACTCGTAGCTGTCTATTCTCTGTATCAGCATGGCTGTGATTTGGCTGTAGGTGCAAGGCCGCAGGCTGCAGAGTGAGATATTGCTCATGTACAGAATCAAACACTATACAGTATTCATGTAGATTTCCTAAAGAAATATATTTATCATTGTTATTAAATTATTAATGTTTTAAATATGGTCATTATCATTCAGAAAAACATAAAAAAGACTAAATAACACATTTGTGTGGTTGATACAGTAATAAGAATAATTTGTACCTGGTGGTATGTACTGACAGGAACCTGATGCATTAACCAGGACATTTGTATGGAAGGTGGCATCAAACCTCTCATCTGCACTGCAGAGAAAGAACAGAACAAAGTTCAGTCAGAATATTTTTGCATTCCTCAAATGTTTGCTGCCTTTAATCTGCATAAACTAACACACATTAGACAATCAAATACTAGTTATTGTCTTCATACTATGCGATCGGTCATGATGCAATTTAAAATAGTTTCTATCCCAGTTGCTCTCTGCAGAATAATATGTGTCCTTGTCCTTATGTGTTTCTCCTACCTCCCTCAAGAATAATATTCTGTTGATTAAAATGTCCAATGCAGTTGACATTGTGGTTACAAGGAGGCAGTCCAGCAGTTGTATTATTCAAAAACCTATTCATAATTAATCACACATACCAAAGCACCATCAGCACTATGATTAAGAAATGAAATTCAGGTAAAATCTTAGCAGAGACAGATAATGTTTGATAATACCTTTGTAAAATAATGTCATAAATCTTCAGTGACATTTAGGACTTATTAGTATGTAGGAGGTACAAAGTATGGCTTTAAATATGTCATAGTAATTATACACATAGTGACCTTTTATTTGGCACATTAGTCATTTAATTAGTATTTGGACAGTGTTTGTGTAGGTTGTACATGTGTGTATGTGAGAGGAAGGGGGGATGTAACATGGGAACACACAAATATGCATTATGTATATGTGTCCAGTACACTCCAGTGTGTTTTTGTGTGTATAATTGTACTCTGATTTCAGGTACTATGGATGCTAAAGCAAAAATGCTGAAATATGCATGTCATGCAATATGCATTATATTTGCAATATATTTTTATTAGATTTATTATTATTATTATTATTATTATTATTTATTTATTTATTTATTTTTAGAAATGATGTATTGTAACTAAAATACTGTAAGTTTAAGTTTCAAATATTATAATATTTTATCACAGCAATGTCTCCAAAAAGTACTGCCCATTTGTGAAATTCTCTTATGACATTCCTTTCAGTCTTAAAACTTTTTTTTTTCAGAGTGATAGAGGACAAAATCCCATTCAAAGTTCCATACTGTGAGATTTTAACTTTGCAAAGGTAATAATGTCTCTAATCCTTTCTCAGAAAGCTGTCCCTTTTTTTAATGGTGGTTTGGCAGATTACAACCTGCCAAACTGAAAGGAGGCTGCCTGGCTAACAGCCATTGTAAAAAAAATAAAATAAAATAAATAAATAAAAAAAATAACAATCTCTCACATTATGACATATTTATTTTGACAGCAATTAGCACAAGAACCAGCCTGCAAATTACCAGTTTGCCATACAAATCACCTGTCATGCTCACAATGATGCTTTTGCTCAACATAAAATATCCATTACATGCCGGTAAAAGAATAACTCAATTGCTAATCAGTCATGCAGTCAAGTCAAAACTTAACCCACTGCAAAATTAACCCATTATTAGCAATAATTGACTTTTTTGGACAATACATAAACTTCTCATTGATTATTCACCTGGATAAATCAAGTGTAATAGTGTGTCTAAATATATAGATATGTTTGTGCTAAATTCTGGTATCTTTTACTCACCCTCATGTCATTCTAAACCTTGCATGAGTTTCTTCTATGGAACGTAAAAGAAGATATTTTGAAAAATATTGATAACCAAAACATTTTGGTTACCACTGACTTCCAGTTAATGGAAAAGTGTTCCACAAAAAGGAAAACATACAGATTTGGAATGTCTTGAGGGTGAGTAAATGATGACAGAATTTTCATTTTTGGGTGGACTATAAAATGTTTTATAAAATGTTTCTTGACTTAATATTTGATCTGACAAAAATTACTGAAATTGTTTTAGCTAGTCAGAAACTTCTGAATTTAGAATATATCACATATATCCTTATATATCAAATTCAATACACAGTATTTAAGTAAAACAACAACAACCTAAAATGTGTATAATAAAACTGGAATCTTCATTTCAGCAATTCCATGGCTCACTAATAACAATGAAATTTCTTACATCTGCTTTAAGGTTGTAGCTCCTTTTCTCAATCATTGCTTTAAAAGCAGTTTTAAAGAATGAATGTTCTTCAGTTAGTAGCTGACGTCACACATTCAGTTCTAGTGTTGACGTGGACAACATGTGGTTCATTGTGTAGCTGAAGAAAAGAAAAACGTCTCTTTGACAATATCCTCTTGCCTCTCAGAGATAACATGAAGTTGAGAACTTTCCATTGTGCATTGAAGCATTCTCCATGAATCTTCACAATAAAACAATCCGCAGACACATACAAAATAATCAGATTCAGCCACGTTACTAATCCGATCTATTCTACAGTAATCCAATCTATTCTAAAACAAATAGCAGAACAAATGGATGATCATTCATTCTTTGTTAGCTTCTGTCCTGCACATTTACATTATATATTGCTTAACTGGCACAGATGTCTCCAGTTTAATGTACAGTGGTACAGTGATGTCATGTATGAAAATTTACTGTGCACCTGCTGCAACATACTCCATCTCCTCCATTTAGATAACTGATTTATGCAATGAATTTTCATTGCATCGATGCATTTGATGTTATTATTGAATAACGTTTTTTAGTCAGGCTGACATCCCTGCAGGAAAATATTTGTGACCCTGGACCACAAAACCAGTCATAAGGGTCAATTTATTGAAACTGAGATTTATTGAATAAATAAGCTTTCCATTGATGTATAGTTTGTTAGGATAGGACAATATTTGGCCGAGATACAACTATTTCAAAATCTGGAATCTGAGGGTGCAAAAAAAAAACAAAAAAAAAAACACATTTTGAGAAAATCACCTTTAAAGTTGTCCAAATGAAGTTCTTAGCAATGCATATTACTAATCAAAAATTAAGTTTTGATATATTTACGGTAGGGAATTTACTAAATATCTTCATGGAACATGATCTTTTCTTAATATCCTAATGATTTTTGGCATAAAAAAAAATCTATAATTTTGACCCATTGGTCCAGGGTCACATTTAGTCTATGAATGTGAAGGCAAAACTAAATTTAAGGGTACAGTTAGAAATAGCTCTTTAACAAAAAAATTACACATTTCCACTTTTTACAGTGGGAGGTAAATGCTTTACATAAAACTTTGCGCGTTGTGCTGATATTCTGGGCTCTTCTGCAGAGTTTGGTGCTTTAATATCACTGTTTTAATGTATAAGCCACGTAAAAATATCCACTTCGATTACGGTGCCATTGTCGTTGAAGTACAGTTGTTGTTGTTTTAGAACCACGATAAGAGTTTTTCACACACTTTTCCACTCCACTGCACTACCTTTGCGCTCATGTTTCATCTTTTGCAGTGTCTCAGGCCTGACGCAACATTCCAGAAATGCATCGCTCAAATCAAAAGAAGTTTAAACATTTTTTTTTATTTTTTTTAAAAAGAGACTTTTTTTTTTTTCAAAATTCCACTGCCACGTCTTGCATTTTTCAAAGCAAAAACACATTCTGTGTGATTTGTGAATGCCTTTTAGAATGTCCTGCAGTGGGGCCCACCAAAGAAGCGGGGCTCCCACGCACCGTGTGGTCAGAGTGGGGTGTCCCGTACACCATTGGCACTACACCACATCTATCCTCATTAAATATTTTAGCTAAATGCATCCTGCCTTGTCTTTAGAGGTTTATCCTCTTTCGACTCATCCTCAGAGTCAGACAGCACACTCAGCATCCCTGGATGTTCTCTTAATATGGCATGATGCTTTAGCTACTGTCTTCTGCCAAGAGGATCATTGTAATTGGCTGAGCGGCCATGAGCTATATTTTAAGGTGTGCATGATCTGGCAGAATTCGAATGATGTAGATTAAAAGCTCTTTACATCTTTTCCGCAAACAGAAAGTAAGTTGTTGTAATGCAGCTTTAGGAAGAGGTGACACCTGTCAAGCTATGACAAAAGACATTTGCATAATGCAGATTTATGAAGCCTGGCCATAGAGAAGGCAATTATTGCTGTCAGTCACTGACACAAAGCACAGCTCCCATTTCTCTCTATCACACAAGCAGATTTAGCTGCAATTCTAATTGTCCATGACAAATGTGTTAAATTAAAACCAAATGATTGTCGAGAATATGATGTTTTTGTTAGGGTGGTATTATTAACTAAAATGGTGGAAATAAACTGTTTGCAGAGCACATGGGACCAATCTAGACCAATACAGTAATGACTAAAAGGACATGCTGTACATCACTTTATTAACTGATAACTGTACTAAGATCTAATCTAAATCTTTGATACATTTCCTTTACACGCTTCATGCTTCTTGAGTCAGTTTTCTTCTGAATGGCAGATGTTGTAAAACACCTTGCCAGTTTCTCCACTATTTTTGTTGTCGTGTGATACATTTATGAAGGATGTTCAAAATCAAAAATATGCATTTGCATTTTAATTCATGTAATAATAGGACCAGGTAATCTCTCCATTCAACTTGAACACAAGATGTTCATTATTTGTCTCATTAATATACCATCAAGTGATTTTGATTGGAAATCTGCAAAATTCTGAATGGTTTGAACCCTGTCAAACATTGCACATGCATATAAGCCACAGTTTCCCCACATGCATATAAGCCACAGTTCCCCTTTCAGTTGGTCACTTCGAGTGTAACTAAACGAGCCAATGGACACTGGCATGCAATTATTGCATCCAGCTGCCGCTGATCACAGTGTGAGTATAAGAGGCAGCAGGTGCACCGCATTAATTCATCCTTTCGCTTCGGAGGCGAGCGGTGGTGCATCACTACTGCTCTCTACTTTGGTGTTGCAGAGAGAATGAGCGAGTGCGGGCGTTTCGGCAACAGCAGCGGTGGTCACGGTCTCGCGGCTTCAACAAAGATCGTGCAGACAGCCACACCAGGAGTGTGCGGTGGCCAGCTCCCCTGCGTGCTTCAGCACTAAAAGAGCATTTCTCTAAAAGAGCAACACGGGTGATCGCGTCTTTTTAAAGATGTCTTATCACCCGTGCGTTTCTGGGTGTGGTCGTTTCCTGGCGCCTCAGGACAGTCACGATCGCTGCCTCAAGTGTCTGGGCATTCAGCACGCTGAGGAAGCTTTCGAGGATGGTTCATGTTCTTCTTGTGGGGACATGACTATCTCGGAGTTGCATAAAAGACTCCGCTATGTCCCTCTGCCTCTGCCGTGATCCAGCGTTCGTCCCGGCACCCGGGCGGCGGTGCGTACGGTGGAGTCAGAGGTGATTTGAGGATCACGGTGAGGGCTTCCCCAAGTGGAGCTCCTCACCCCTCAAGCACTCCGCAGCCGGTGGAGCTGCCGTTGGAGTGGGCTGGGCCCTCTGCAGGACAGAGGGCACCACTCGTTTCCTTCGGTGCCCCCTCTGACGAACAGATGTCGATCGCTACATCGGAGGGTGAGCTCTCTCTCTCCGGGGATGACAACTCAGCTGCGTTGCCCCCTTCGGGTGTGGTAGCGTTGTCCGCGTCAGACCCAGAGATGACGGCTATGCTTTCCCGGGCCGCCGAGAATGTCGGGCTCGTGTGAAATCCTCCACCGCGTCCCGATCCTTCGAGGCTGGACGAATGGTTTCTCGGTGGGGGTCGCGCTGACTTTCAGCGCCCCCCTCTGGTGCCATTCTTCCTGGAGGTGCATGAGGAGCTCACTAGATCGTGGAGGGCACCTTTCACTGCCCGAAACAAATCTTGTGGCTCCTCCGCCCTCACCACTCTCGATGGTGGGGCCGCTTTGGGGTACGCGGATATCCCCTCGGTGGAGCGGTCTGTGGCCATGCAACTGTGTCCAACAGCCGTTACCACTCTGCGAGGTGACCCATGTCTCCCCTCACGGGCCTGTAAGTATTTGTCAGGCCTAACTGGCAGTGCTTACAGAGCTTGTGGGGAGGCGGCTTCTGTCCTCCACGCCATGTCGTTACTGCAGGTCCACCAGGCCAAAGCCCTGAAAGACCTGCACGAGGGTGGCCACGACCTGGTGGTTCTACATGAACTGCGTGCTGCAACAGACCTCGCGCTTCGAGTGACGAAGGTGACTGCACAGTTTCTGGGTCGTGCGATGTCCACGCTAGTGGTCCAGGAGCGCCATCTCTGGCTGTGTCTTGCTGACATGAAGGAGCAGAAGAAGGTACATTTCCTGAATGCTCCTGTGTCGCAGACCGGCCTTTTCGGCGACGCTGTCGAGAGCTTTGCCCAGCAGTTCTGGGCAGCACAGAAGCAGACTGAGGCGATCAAACACATCATGCGCTGGAGGAAACCTGCTGCTTCCACCCCGGTTGCAGCCCCTCAGCCTGTTCGTCGCCGTGGGCGCCCCCCTGCGGCCGCCCCTGCTCCCGCTCAGCCGCAACAGCCTTCCACAAGGCAGCGTCATGGAGTAAGACCTGAAGGACGCGTACTTTCATGTCTCGATCCTCCCGCGACAAAGGCCATTCCTGCGATTCGCATTCGAGGGTCGGGCATATCAGTACAAGGTCCTGCCCTTCAGGCTGTCCCTGTCGCCTTGTGTCTTCACCAAAGTAGCAGAGGCAGCCCTTGTTCCCTTGAGAGAATGGGGGGGTGCGCATCCTCAACTATCTCGACGACTGGCTCATACTCACACAGTCGCAATCAGTTGTGCGCACACAGGGACCTGGTGCTCAGACACCTTAGCCATTTGGGTCTTCGGGTCAACCGGAAAAAGAGCAAACGCAGAGGATCTCTTTTCTCGGTATGGAGTTGGATTCGATCAACCAGACAGCACGCCTCACCCAGGAACGTGCTCAGTCGGTGCTGAACTGTCTCAAGACTTTATCAGGCAGGATGACGGTCCCACTGAAACTCTTTCAGAGGCTCCTGGGGCATATGGCTGCAGCTGCGGCGATAGTTCCGCTTGGTCTGCTCCATATGAGACCGCTTCAGCACTGGCTCCATGGCCGAATCCCGAGGTGGGCGTGGAAACGCGGTACTCACCGAGTTCAGATTACACCGGCCTGCCGCAAGACCCTCAGCCCGTGGACAGATCCCTCATTCCTCCTCTGGAGTCAGAAGCATCTGAGGTCCCTTCGTGCCATCCACATCCCAGGAGTGTTCAATCAGACTCCATCCCCAGGTGGTCCAGCTGATTTGGAGTCGGTTCGGAGTTGCTCAGGTAGACTTGTTTGCATCTCCGGAAACCACCCACTGCCAGTGGTTCTACTCCCTATCCGAGGCAACGCTCGGCACGGATGCACTGGCACACAGCTGGCCCCAGGGCCTGCGCAAATATGCGTTTCCCCCAGTGAGTCTACTAGCACAGACACTGTGCAAGATCAGGGAGGACGAGGAGCAGGTCCTGTTAGTGGCTCCATATTGGCCCAACAGGACCTGGTTCCCAGAACTCATGCTCCTCGCGACAGCCCCTTCTTGGCCGATTCCTCTGAGGAAGGATCTGCTTTCCCAGAGACGGGGCACCCTCTGGCACCCGCGTCCAGACTTGTGGAAACTCCATGTGTGGTCCCTGGATGGGACGCGGAGGTTCTAGGTGACCTGCTCCAGGAGGTAGCTCTCACTATCGCTTCAGCATGAGCACCGTCCACAAGACGGGCCTATGTGCTGAAGTGGAACCTGTTCATCGAATGGTGTTCCTCTCACCATGAGGACCCCCGGAGATGTTCGATCAGAGCCGTGCTTTCCTTTTTGCAACAAGGGTTGGAGCGTAGGCTGTCCCCCTCCACCCTTAAGGTGTACGTTGCTGCTATTTCCGCCCACCACGACCCCATAGAGGGCAGGTCGGTGGGGAAGCACGATCTGGTCATCAGGTTTCTTAGGGGGGCCAGGAGGTTAAATCCTCCTAGGCCTCCCTCCCTATCCTCTTGGGATTTGGCATTGGTGCTAAGAGCCCTACAAACTGCACACTTTGAGCCGTTGCAGTCAGTCGAGTTGAAGTTTCTCTCTATGAAAACCCTACTCCTGACTGCGTTGGCCTCGATCAAGAGGGTGGGGGACCTGCAGGCATTTTCGGTCAATGAGTCGTGCCTTGAGTTTGGGCCGGATGACTCCAGTGCAACACTGAGGCCCCGGCCCGGCTATGTGCCCAAGCTTCCTACCACTCCCTTCAGGGACCAGGTAGTGAACCTGCAAGCGGTACCCCTGGAGGAGGCAGACCCAGCCCTAGCTTTGCTCTGTCCTGTACGCGCACTGCGACAGTACATACATAGAACTCAGAGCTTCAGAACCTCAGAACAGCTCTTTGTCTGTTACAGAGGACAGCAGAAGGGGAAGGCTGTCTCCAAGCAGAGGATGGCTCACTGGATAGTGGATGCCATCACCTTGGCCTACGAAGCACAAGGGGTGCCCTGCCCGCTCAGGTTGCGTGCTCACTCCACTAGGGGTGTTGCATTGTCCTGGGAGCTGGCTCGTGGTGCCTCACTAGCAGACATCTGTAGAGCTGCGGGTTGGGCGACTCCCAACACGTTCGCTAGGTTTTATAGCCTACGTGTCAAACCGGTTTCCTCCTGTGTTCTCACCTCAAACGGGCAGTGGCACTGAGAGGGCCGGCTCAGAGTTGGCTTGCGGCGTTTTTACGCCTAATTCTCCAGAGAGTTCCTTAACCAGGCAAACCCTGTCGAGTCCTCCAGCACTCCGGCGTCCAGACGTGGCGGAGCGTCCGGCACCAGGCCTTTCAGCCAATGAATTCTTGAAATCTGGTGTGAGGCTAGTGCCCATATGAGAGACCCTGCTGGGATCCCATATGTGTATTCCACGGTATGCTTATTAGAGCCGTGTTTCCCCTGGCAGACCATGTTTTTCCGTCTCTAATGATGCAGCCTAAGCCATCTCAGAGACTTCCATGTGCAATAGGGCCCTACGGGGTTACTTCACATGTCTAAATGTCACTTAACCCCCTCTGGGAGGAGGTAACTCCGCAGTGTGCCTCTTCCAAGCGGAAGGGCATGCTTCCCAGTGTTATCCTAGTCCTACTGTTTGGGTTGCTCAAGGAATAACAGTAGTTGACCTTCTCTGTGTAGATCCCGGTCCTATCGTCTGCCTTATAGGAAGGATCAGGAGGCCTACACAGGGAACTGGAAGGAGCAGCTCTTGTGGCGCTTTGGTAGGGATCCCAATTTCGTCAGTCATCCGACATGACTCGGAGTGACCGACTGAAAGGGGAACATCTCGGTTACGTATGTAACCCTCGTTCCCTGAAGGAGGGAACGGAGACGTAACGTCCCGTCGCCACAGTCGCTGTACCACCGCTGAGCTGCCGGGTCACTGGCTCGGCTCCTCAGCGAAAGCGTGAATTAATGTGGTGCACCTGCTGCCTCTTATACTCACGCTGTGATCAGCGGCAGCTGGATGCAATAATCGCATGCCAATGTTCATTGGCTCATTTAGTTACACTCGAAGTGGATTGGTCTCTCTGGCGAGATCCCAGTTTCGTCGGTCATCCGACGTGACGTCTCCTTCAGGGAACGAGGGTTACATACGTAACCGAGACGTTTCTTTCATTAATTTACAAATCATCTGGAATATTCTTCAAGCCAGATTTGTTTATCCTTATCAGATTATTTTTTTTAGCACTTTAAAGGATGGAAACTAGTGAAATATTTTTAGTGACTCGCCAAATGTTTTATTACATTGTCTTTCAAGCCCAGTAATTTTTGTCACTAATAAAATCATCCAGCTGCAGTCTGCTCTATAAATGAGTGTTGCACACAAAATCTGGCACACAATATGTAGTTATAGTTCTGCAACAAAATGAAAGCTCATTTTAATTATTGTTGTACTCAATCCAGATATAATAAGCCTGGATTAATACTCTTTATTAAGACAACACCAAGAACACAAAGTTTTAAGCCCTTTACACACTATTCTGTGATGTGAAAGGCCCATCAAAACAAAATGACACCCTGGTTTAAAGATCTACTATAATAGAATTACACATTAGAAATTTAAATGATGCTTGGAATATTAATTAATTGATTTATTTATCAGGATACTCAGATATTTTAGAATGGTCGTCAATAGAGAAACATTAGGGGGAACTAAAGGGAAACACCACTGATCATCTTTATCACTGAGATTTGAAGCAAATATTTAATCAAGTATTTCTGCTGAATACGCACAAACGACTGTGATATTTGAAAGAACAAAACAGAAAGAAATGGGGGGATGGAAATCTTGTAATCAGTGCAGTCCATTATATAAAAAGAAGGTGGTGGTAGGGAAAGCGAATCTGACCTCTGAGCTCTGTCTAAATAATACATAACACTACATCTGTCCTCTCTCAACACACACAAACACGGCCAACTCACAGCATGCTTTATATTACAGATAAGGGGGCATAAAGTGTGAAGTGAGAGAGTGTTTATGTTGGGATTTACATTGCAAGTACACTGCTATGCACAATACATTACAGGTTTTCTCAACTGCTTTGGCAATTTTTCTGAAAATTCTCTAAATTGTAAGTGCAATTGTCACAATTGTTTGCTGGAACTATATTGCATGTCTGCAAAATGTAATAACTCGCTCAAAACATTTAATTCATGCTTCAAAACCTAGTTATTGTGTCTGTATATTGGCCAATACCTTCAAAATAAAAAGTATTTTTGTTATTGTGTGAGTGTGAGTTATGATATTTTTATATGCAAATTTAATTTCATTTCATTTTATTTTCGTGTTATATGGTAATTTCATTTTGTTTAATTTCATTTCATATTTGTTATATGCATTTTTTTCTACTTTTTGTTTACACTGACTGCTTTATTTACTACACAAGAATGTCAGTTTAGTCTGTGGTTCACACTGAGCATATTAGATACATATTTCAACAGCAGGTAAAAATGTTTTGGGAAAAGTCAATACTATATTTATATAAAACATTTTTTATTTATATAATATATTTATTAGAAATGTTACATGTAAAATAAAAATTCACCATTGCTTATTTATTTTTACACACTCTTTTGTCTTCCTGACACCACCACTTCCACACATTCTTACATATCTTCCTATTGCTCTTCCAGGACAAGCAACTGTGAGTTTTCAATTTACATGTAACGTGTTTCTAGAGATAAATGTACTGTACAAATGTAAATGTATTTATATAGTACTGCTGTAGATGCTGCTGTTTAGGGTTGTGATAATCCTCCTTGTTCAAAAATGCTAGTGACTGTGCTGGGCAAACTCCAAACTTTGTTGATTGATTGTGATTGTGATTTAATTACAATGGAAAGTAGGATTGCAAAGGGGCAGAAAATGTTTGGTAAATTTACAGAAACGTTCCAAAAGTTTTCGAAAATTTACAAATTGTTTCTAAAGTGACCAAAAAAAAAAAAAAAAACTGGAAAGTTTCCAAAAATTCTGTAAAGCTTCCATCCATTTGCAACCCTAATGGCAAGCCATTTGCCAAATCAAAATCAAAATCTGTCAGACATGCATGTATATTCCATAAATATCTGACATGGAATGGTTGTAATGCCCACTAACATTACAACCATTCCATGTCAGATATTTATGGAATATACAAGCATGTCTGACAGATTTTGATAATTTTATGGATCATTTTGTATATAATGGCTCACACGATGAAAGAAGTTTTAAAGAGTTTGACAATTTCAGTGAGATTCAACTCATCAGTTTTAATCAACAAGCCATGTGCATTTACATAGTTATTGTGCAAATTATAGACAATTTGTGCATGTGCCAAGACACATGCAATTTGCTTAAATCGATAAGAAATTAAAATCTGATGTGAACAAGAAACTAATTGTTCAGGCAACTGAACTTATTGTTTTGAGATAAAAAAAAAAAACTGTCATTTGATAATTGAGCCTAAGTGATTGAGAAAAACTAATATATTACATGTATGTGGTATATTTAGTGTATATCTGCACACATTGCAGTCAATGTCTCTTTCATCTGAACAGAAGTCTGATATCAGACTACTATACTAACATGCGTATGCCAGCAAACACTAGCTCTTGACCAGCTCTTGTAAATAATTCAGATTTCTTGGGGGGAAAAAAATTGTATCTGTTCTAAAATATAAAACACGTTGATTCCCACAATATGTTATCAATATGTACATGTGCATCAAGACAGGAAAAGACACTTAAAATGGATTGCACCCACCACTGATATTTCCCCACTTTTTTCAACAATCTTCTCTCGAAATGAATCTCTTGAAGACACAAGAACTTTCATCCAACCACCACCACTGCATACCATTTCTTTGAGATAGACCGATAGACAGATAGAATAAAAGGGTTTGAAATTGTAGTTTTTCTGTATTATTTCAGTCACGTTGTCTCTCTTGAACTCTTTCTTTTATTGTTCGTTTCTTTTCAGAAGCGTGACATTGCCATCATCAGGAGTTGATGATCTATGGGTAAGCAGCTTAATGATGTGTGCAATTCTCCTCTCACCTCACTAACTTCTCTGTATGTATTCTTCTCCTTTCTCTTTTCTTTTACTAGTGGTGTTCAACTTAAGGTGTATGTTTGCTGTAAACTTTGTTCTAATCACCTCTATAAAATGATCTGAACATCTGCTGATCAAGCAGAAAAGGTGTGGAATTTATTAGAAAGAATCCACATACATTGGATTAAAGATGGGATATGATCCCCCCAGACCAGACACTGCCCCCCCTAAACCTAGACCAGACACTGACTAGACCAACGTGGTTAAACACATTGAAAGTTATGTCATCTAAATGTAAAAGCCTGTTATCTAAATGTTTCAGAATGGTCCTTCATACAATTTGTGAGTATCATTTATTATACTACAGAGATGATAAATTTGATGAAAGGTAAGTTGCTAACATTCATTCAGCACATACTTACAGTTCTCTGTCTGTCTGAAAAAAAAAAATACTTTGCTGACATAAAAAAAGATTTTGAAGTGAGTTTTTTAATGCTCAATATTTTTTTATGCCTTTACTATTTTATCTTTAAGTTGCTTCTTAAAAGTTTTATTATAACACTCTGACTTCCTGTAATTAAATTCATAATTCAATATTATGATCAAGCCTTACTCAGTGTAGATGTTTTAATGGTTCTACTGTTGTTGGCAGATGAATTTGTAGTAGTTTGTGAGTTATGAAGGAAAATGTAAAAAAACAAGAAAAAAAGCTACAGTAGCCTCTGGTGTAGCTTAATGCCTATTTGTGATGTGTAAACTGATGTTTCACTGCTTGCCTTTATTTCCTGAGCTTTCAATTCTGTGGTAAGAGCAACAAGATTGAAGTATGAAGTTATAAAACAGAGTACATCACAAATCAGTTCAGACTTCCATTCAGATGGAACAGATGGTGACTCAAATCTACTGAGTGTTGACACAAGGCTTGTGTTTTCAAAGCCCATCCAAACTTTAACACTGCTTAAAGGCATAGTTCACCCAAAAATGAAAATTATGTCATTATTTACTCACCTTCATATCACCTTCATATCACTTTTCAATGGACCAAAAAAAAAAGGAGAATGTTCATGTTGCTCTTTCTCATACAGCATTTAAGTTTTCGGTAAGAAAGAAAGCAAATGATGACAGAATTTTCATTTTTAGATTAAATGTGCCTTTAAAATTCTGCAAAATTGCACTGAATGACTTTATTATGCGTTTGGTGTTGTGAAACATCACATGTGGATCATTTCCTGTGTCAGGACGCATGAAGAATGTTTCTTCATGCTACTTAATGACTACTTTAAAGAAATCACAGCACTCCACGCAGATATGAGGCACATGAAAATGTGTCTGTATAAGCTCGATAAAGCTCTGTTTCCTCTGTTTTTTTTTTTTAGGGGCTTTCTCCTGTTGGAGTGAGATCAGAGCTCCTGTATTATTAAACAGTCTCTGTCCCCATTGGCCATCATTCAACACAGAGGAAGTGCAAATTTTTAAGTCTTTTTGTTTAAGTCTTTGGTTCTTTTAATTGTGATGATTTTGGCTCACATTTAACAAAAACCCATCACTTCACTATCTCAACAAATTAGAATACTTCATAAGACCAATAAAAAAAAACATTTTTAGTGGATTGTTGGCCTTCTGGAAAGTATGTTCATTTACTGTATATGTACTCAATACTTGGTAGGGGCTCCTTTTGTTTTAATTACTGCCTCAATTCGGCGTGGCATGGAGGTGATCAGTTTGTGGCACTGCTGAGGTGGTATGGAAGCCCAGGTTTCTTTGACAGTGGCCTTCAGCTCATCTGCATTTTTTGGTCTCTTGTTTCTCATTTTCCTCTTGACAATACCCCATTGATTCTCTATGGGGTTCAGATCTGGTGAGTTTGCTGGCCAGTCAAGCACACCAACATCATGGTCATTTAACCAACTTTTGGTGCTTTTGGCAGTGTGGGCAGGTGCCAAATCCTGCTGGAAAATGAAATCAGCATCTTTAAAAAGCTGGTCAGCAGAAGGAAGCATGAAGTGCTCCAAAATTTCTTGGTAAATGGGTGCAGTGACTTTGGTTTTCAAAAACACAATGGATCAACACCAGCAGATGACATTGCACTCCAAATCATCACAGACTGTGGAAACTTAACACTGGACTTCAAGCAACTTGGGCTATGAGGTTCTCCACCCTTCCTCCAGACTCTAGGACCTTGGTTTCCAAATGAAATACAAAACTTGCTCTCATCTGAAAAGAGGACTTTGGACCACTGGGCAACAGTCCAGGTCTTCTTCTCCTTAGCCCAGGTAAGACGCCTCTGACGTTGTCTGTGGTTCAGGAGTGGCTTAACAAGAGGAATATTCCTTGACACGTCTGTGTGTGGTGGCTCTTGATGCCTTGACCCCAGCCTGCCTTGACCCCCAAATTCTTGAATCGATTTTGCTTGACAATCCTCATAAGGCTGCGGTTCTCTCGGTTGGTTGTGCATCTTTTTCTTCCACACTTTTTCCTTCCACTCAACTTTCTGTTAACATGCTTGGATACAGCACTCTGTGAACAGCCAGGTTCTTTGGCAATGAATGTTTGTGGCTTACCCTCCTTGTGAAGGGTGTCAATGATTGTCTTCTGGACAACTGTCAGATCAGCAGTCTTCCCCATGATTGTGTAGCCTAGTGAACCAAACTGAGAGACCATTTTGAAGGCTCAGGAAACCTTTGCAGGTGTTTTGAGTTGATTAGCTGATTGGCATGTCACCATATTCTAATTTGTTGAGATAGTGAATTGGTGGGTTTTTGTTAAATGTGAGCCAAAATCATCACAATTAAAAGAACCAAAGACTTAAACTACTTCAGTCTGTGTGCATTTAATTTATTTAATAGACGAGTTTCACAATTTGAGTTGAATTACTGAAATAAATGAATTTTTCCACTACATTCTAATTTATTGAGATGCACCTGTAGGTTGAATCCTATATTCATGTATCGATTTACTGTTTCTTGACAACCAAAAACACTATTGTGGACTCCAAGCAAACAAAAAGATATAAATGTGACTGTGTCCTTTACCTGTTATACAGCAGAATATCTGGTGTCCAGATCTGATTGGATGGGAAACGCAGGGTCTGAACACCAGGATAGTTATCAGGGTTCCAGCTCAGATAGATATCTGTCCATCCCTGAATGCACAAAACACACATCAGATTCAACACCATTAAAATGCTTGACTGCTAAAGACACAAACATATTGGACACACACACACACACACACACACACACACACACACACACACACAGCCAGAAAACACAATATCACAATCACACAGCTGTGGTCCGCCCAAGGTACACACATGTACATTTACCACTGGGAAATAAGAAGAGAACTTATACACAAAACATAGAGCAAAGGCATATGCAATACACAAAGTTGAATATAACACAGTGTGCTAAACAGTCTCCAAAAATCACGTAAATGCCAATAATTAAAGTTAAATAAAGTCATTGAAAGTCAAGCTTTTTAGCATGAGTAATGTGTGCTGACATCTCACTTCTTTGTGCATGAACTCCACCTGATCCCTCTTCAGAGGTGTAGATGGCCCTTGGCTATATTTTCTTTAGCCTAAAGTTGCCTCCCTGCTGTATTAAAGGGCAGGTTAATATGCGGTGCCACTGTGGATTTAGCGTAATATAATCTTTTTAAAAGCTTTAATAAGCAGCACACAAGCAGTCTTTCTTATAAGCAACAGAAAGCACACTACTATTCTATTAAATTAATTTAGAGATGCCGTCAGCTGAGGAAAGGCAAACAAGACATTGCATTCTGAAATCAGACTTGCTGCATTGATAAGTAGACCAAACGTTTCCATTGTTTGACAATTAGCCCATTTATTCCTGCATTCCTATACAGTAAAATGTATAATAGTTGATTCAGAGGTTCAACTCAGCCACAAAGCTTCCTCAAGTCCCATTCCTTCAAATTCAATTCAAGTTTATTTGTATAGCGCTTTTCACGATACAAATCGTTGCAAAGCAGTTTTACAGGAAATTAAGTCTCTACAATATTTATATATTGTAGAAACTTAATATATTTAACATATGGCAAAATTTGTTAATTCTGTATGTCGTTTGAGCATCATCTGAGGTCCCCTGAGGGGTTGGCATCATCTCTTCTCAGGTGTTTGGTCATCTCAGATCATTTAAGGGTTGGATCCAAACTGAAGCTTGTGCAATTCCTAGTTACCACGGGATGTTAATCCCGTAGCAGAAACAGAGAAACAAATAGAGACATAATTAGTGTAGCTGCTGTTCCATCCAAGCAAAAATGATTTGTTCAACCTAAGCTAAAGAATAATGTCCGTTTGATCAGATATAACTGCAGTACAAGATTATGAGATGCATTTGAAGAATGCTTGGCTAAAGAGATGTGTCTTTAATCTAGATTTAAACAGAGAGAGTGTGTCTGAACCCCGAACGTTATCAGGAAGGCTATTCCACAATTTGGGAGCCAAATGTGAAAAAGCTCTACCTCCTTTAGTGGACTTTGCTATCCTAGGTACTACCAAAAGTCCAGAGTTTTGCGACCTTAGGGAGCAGGATGGATTGTAGCGTGGTAGAAGACTAGTTAGGTACACAGGAGATAAACCATTAAGGGCCTTATAGTTAAGTAATAATATTTTGTAACTGATATGGAACTTGATAGGTAGCCATTGCAGAGACTGTAAAATTGGGGTAATATGATCATATTTTCTTGACCTGGTAAGGTTTCTAGCCACTGCATTTTGGACTACCTGTAGCTTGTTTATTGAAGATGCAGGACAACCAGCTAGCAGTGCATTACAATAGTCCAGTCTAGAGGTCATGAATGCATGAATTAGCTTTTCTGCATCAGAAACAGGTAACATATTTCATAGCTTGGCAATGTTTCTAAGATGGAAGAATGCTGTTTTTGTTACACGAGAAATATGATTTTCAAAAGACAAGTTGCTGTCTAATATAACACCCAGATTTTTGACTGTAGAGAAAGTAACAGTACATCCGTCTAGTTTCAAATGGTAACCCAAGAGATTCTGTGTACTGTTTTTTGGTCCAATAAGTAATATCTCTGTCTTATCTGAATTTAATAGGAGAAAATTATTGGTCATCCAATCTTTTACATTTTTAACACACTCCGTTAGCTTAGATCATTTAGAAGTTTCATCTGGTCTTGTTGAGATATATAGTTGAGTATCATCAGCGTAACAATGGAAACTAATCCCATATTTTCTAATAATATTACCAAGGGGCAACATGCATATTGAAAATAGCAGAGGACCTAGGACAGATTCTTGTGGTACTCCATACTTTACTGGTGATAATTGAGATGACTCCCCGTTTAAATAAACAAAGTGGTAGCGATCAGACAGGTAGGATCTAAACCATCTTAAAGCCTGCCCTTGAATACCCGTATAGTTTTGTAATCGATCTATGAGAATGTAATGGTCTATAGTGTCGAACGCAGCACTAAGATCAAGTAAAACTTGCAATGAGATGCAGCCTTGGTCTGACACAAGAAGCAAGTCATTTGTAATTTTAACAAGTGCAGTTTCTGTGCTATGGTGGGGCCTGAAACCTGACTGAAATTCTTCATAGAGATAATTTGTTTTTTTTGTTTTTTGTTTTTTGCAAGGAGAATTTTAAAATTTTAGACATAAACAGAAGATTTGAAATGGGTCTGTAATGTGCCAGTTCACAAGGATCTAGTTGTGGTTTCTTAATAAGAGGCTTAATAACCGCCAGCTTGAATGGTTTTGGGATGTGACCTAAAGATAACGATGAGTTAATAATATTGAGAAGTGGTTCTTCTGCTACAGGTAACAACTCAGTAATTTAGTGGGTAAATTTGGGTAAATCTAACAGGCATGCTGTTGGTTTAGATGCAGTGATAAGTTTATTTAGCTCTTCCTGTCCTATAGTTGTAAAGCACTGCAGTTTTTCTTTGGGTGCGATGAATGAAGCTGAAGTACTAGACGCTGTAGAATCTACATTTGTTATTGTATTTCTGATGTTATCTATTTTATCAGTGAAGAAATTCTTAAAATCATTACAATTAAATTGTGAAGGAATATTTAGATCGGGTGGCGTCTGGCTATTTGTTAATCTAGCCACTGTGCTAAATAAAAACCTTGAATTGTTTTGGTTATTTTCTATGAGTTTGCGGATATGCTCTGCCCTGGCAGCTTTTAAAGCAAGTCTATAGTTGGACATACTGTTTTTCCACGCAATTCAAAAAACTTCCAAGTTAGTTTTTCTCCATTTGTGCTCAAGATTACCAGTTTCTTTCTTGAGAGAATGGGTATTACTGTTATACCATGGCACAGTACGTTTTTCTCTAACCTTTTTCAATTTGATGGGGGCAACAGCTTCTAATGTATTAGAGAAGATAGTGCCCATGTTGCTAGTCATTTCGTCTAGTTCATGTGTATTTATGGTACACAAAGCAGTTGAGATAAATCAGGCAGGTTATTTGTGAATCTGTCTTTGGTGGCTGGAACAATAGTTCCCTTTCAGTCGGTCACTCTGAGTCACGTCGGATGACCGACGAAATTGGGATCTCGCCAGAGAGACCAATCCACTTCGAGTGTAACTAAATGAGCCAATGGACATTGGCATGCGATTATTGCATCCAGCTGCCGCTGATCACAGCGTGAGCATAAGAGGCAGCTGGTGCACCGCATTAATTCATCCTTTCGCTTCGGAGCCAAGCGGTAGTGGTTGAAGCTACTGCTCTCCCTTTCCAAGAGAGTGTTCTGCGAGCGAGTGTGGGCATTACGGCGCAGCAGCGGTGGTCACGGTGTCCGGGAGAGAAAGATCGTCTTCCTGCTGACAGCCACACTAGGAGTGTGTGGTGGCCAGCTCCCCTGCGTGCTTCAGCACTAAAAGAGCATTTCTCTGAAAGAGCAATTTCTCTAAAAGAGTAACACGGGTGATCGCGTCTTTTTAAAGATGTCTTATCACCCGTGCGTTTCTGGGTGTGGTCGTTTCCTGGCGTCTCAGGACGGTCACGATCGCTGCCTCACGTGTCTGGGCATTCAGCACGCTGAGGAGGCTTTCGTGGATGGTTCATGTTCTTCTTGCGGGGACATGACCATCTCGGAGTTGCGTAATAGACTCCGCTATGTCAAACATGGCGGAGTCCCTCTGTCTCTGCCGTGATCCGGCGTGCGCGCTGCTGGATCCGGTGGAGTCAGAGGTGATTTGAGGATTACGGTGAGGGCTTCCCCAACTGGAGCTCCTCACCACTCAAGCACTCCGCAGCCAGTGGAGCTGCCGAAGGAGTGTGCTGGGCCCTCTGCTGGACGGGGTGCACCACACGTTTCCTTGGGTGCCCCCTCTGATGACCAGCTGTCGATCACTGCATCGGAGGGCGGGCCCTCTCTCTCCGGGGATGACGACCCGGCTGCATTGCCCCCTTCGGGTGTGGTAGCGCTGTCCGAGCCAGACCCAGAGATGACGGCTATGCTTTCCCAGGCCGCCGAGAATGTCGGGCTCGTGTGGAATCCTCCACCGTGTCCCGATCATTCGAGGCTGGACGAGTGGTTTCTTGGTGGGGGTCGCGCTGGTTCTCAGCACCCCCCTCTGGTGCCATTCTTTCCAGAAGTGCATGAGGAGCTTACAAGATCGTGGAAGGCACCTTTCACTGCCCGAAACAAATCTTGTGGCTCCTCCGCTCTCACCACCCTCGATGGTGGGGCCACTGTGGGGTATACGGGCATCCCCTCGGTGGAGCGGTCTGTGGCCATGCAACTGTTTCCAACAGCCGCTACCACTCTGCGGGGTGACCCGTATCTCCCCTCACGGGCCTGTAAGTATTTGTCAGGTCTAACTGGCAGTGCTTATAGAGCCTGTGGGGAGGCAGCTTCTGCCCTCCACGCCATGGCGTTACTGCAGGTCCACCAGGCCAAAGCCCTGAAAGACCTGCACGAGGGTGGTCACGACCTGGCAGTTCTACATGAGCTGCGTGCTGCAATGGACCTTGCGCTTCGAGCAACGAAGGTGATCGCACAGTCTCTGGGTCGTGTGATGTCCACGCTAGTGGTCCAGGAGCACCATTTCCAGCTGTGTTTCGCTGACATGAAGGAACAGGAGAAGGTACAGTTCCTGAATGCTCCCGTGTCGCAGACCGGCCTTTTCGGCAACGCTGTCGAGACCTTTGCCCAGCAGTTCTCGGCAGCCCAGAATCAAACTCATCATGCGCCGGAGGAAACCTGCTGCTTCCACTCCGGCCGCAGCCCCTCAGCCTGCTTGTCGCCGTGGGCGCCCCCCCGCGGCCGCCCCCCGCTCCCGCGCAGCTGCAGCAGCCTTCCACCAGGCAGCATCGTGGAGCCGGTCGCAGGCAGCACGCCCAGCTCGTCCAGGCCCCCGCCAAACCTGGCGGCAAGCGCAAGTGTAAGAGGCCCTGGGACGGGCGACCCAGAGATGGAGTAGACTGCTTGTCGGGAGATGGTGACTGCACCACTCCCTCCCCCGGAGGAGGGCCGGGTGGAGAATCTTTTGTTTCATTTTGTTCCGCCGCTGGCCCAGCAGCCAGCGGTACCCAAAACATCAATAAAGAGCGGTCTCCTCAATCTCTGGGTCTCAAAAGGAGGAGAGTAATGATCCGTGCATCACGGGATCGCTTCCCTCCTCCTCTCTCGCCAGCAGGCAGCGGGTGGTTGCCCAAGAGCACCCCTCCTGCCCATTTGTGGAACCAGGTAAGGGCGGTAGCACTCCAGTCCCTGCTTCAAGTCGTCACGCTGGGCTGTCACAAGCCTCAAGCCGGGTTCCTGTGTCTCCTCCCACACGAGGAGGAATCAGGTGAGTGTCACACTACACACCCAGAACCCGCCCCCCGCTGTCACAGGCCAGGCCATCACAGACCCCGGGGCCGGTCCCTGTGTTCCACCTCGCTTCCCCACCGCAGGTACGTCGGTGGCCCCATTGGTCCCGCTGGTACGGTCTCTCGGAGCCTGGCTAGCGCTCCCCAGTCCGTCTCGGTGATTCCTGCGGACCATCAGACTCGGCTACGCGATTCAGTTCGCCCGGCGTCCCCCCAAGTTCAGGGGCATCCGGTTCACTACAGTCAAGGCCGTCGATGCCCCTGTCTTGCGCGCGGAAATTGCAGTCCTGCTGGTGAAGAACGCGATACAGCCGGTCTCTCCAGCCGATATGAGGTCGGGGTTTTACAGCCCTTACTTCATTGTGCCCAAGAAAAGCAGTGGGTTACGATCGATCTTGGATCTGCGAGTTTTGAACCGTGCACTTCACAAGATACCGTTCAAGATGTTGACGCAGAAACGCATTTTTGGGTGCGTCCGTCCCCTAGATTGGTTTGCAGCGATCGACCTGAAGGATGCATACTTTCATGTCTCGATTCTCCCGCGACACAGGCCTTTCCTGCGTTTCGCGTTCGAGGGTAGGGCATGTCAGTACAAGGTCCTGCCCTTCGGGCTGTCCCTTTCGCCTCGCGTCTTCACCAAAGTCGCAGAGGCAGCCCTTGTTCCCCTGAGAGAATGAGGCGTGCGCATCCTCAACTACCTCGACGACTGGCTCATACTCGCACAGTCTTGAGAGCAGTTGTGCACACACAGGGACCTGGTGCGCCTCAGCCAGTTGGGCCTTCGGGTCAATTGGGAAAAGAGCAAACTTGTGCCAACACAGAGGATCTCTTTTCTTGGCATGGAGTTGGATTCGGTCAACCAGACAGCACGCCTCACCCAGGAACGTGCTCAGTCGGTGCTGAACTGCCTCAAGACTTCATCAGGCAGGACAGCGGTCCCACTGAAACTCTTTCAGAGGCTCCTGGGGCATATGGCTGCAGCTGCGGCCATAGTTCCACTCGGTCTGCTCCATATGAGACCGCTTCAGCACTGGCTCCATGGCCGAATCCCGAGGTGGGCGTGGAAACGCGGTACTCACTGGTTTCAGATTACACTGGCCTGCCGCAAAACGTTCAGCCCGTGGTCAGATCTTTCGTTCCTTCAGGCAGGAGTGCCCCTGGAGCAGGTATCTAGGCATGCTGTGGTATTCACGGATGCCTCGGCCACCTGCTGGGGTGCCACGTACAACGGGCACGCAGTGTCAGGGGTTTGGACGGGTCCCCAACTGCGTTCGCATATCAATTGCCTCGAGTTGCTGGCAGTACGCCTTGCCCTGAGCTGCCTCAGAGGGCGTCTTCGTGGCAGGGACGTTCTGGTCCGTACGGACAACACTGCGACCGTTGCGTATATCAAACGGCAAGGCGGTTTACGCTCCCGTCACACGTCACAACTCACCCGCCACCTCCTCCTCTGGAGTCAGAAGCATCTGAGGTCCCTTCGTGCCATCCACATCCCAGGAGTGTTCAATCAGGCGGCTGACGAGCTGTCTCGAACGGCACTTCCTGGGGAGTAGAGACTCCATCCGCAGGTGGTTCAGCTGAATTGGAGTCGGTTCGGAGTTGCTCAGGTAGACCTGTTTGCATCTCCGGAAACTGTCCGCTACCAGTGGTTCTACTCCCTATCCGAGGTAACGCTCGGCACGGATGCACTGGCACACAGCTGGCCCCAGGGCCTGCGCAGATATGCTTTTCCCCCAGTGAGCCTGCTAGCACAGACACTGTGCAAGATCAGGGAGGACGAGAAGCAGGTCCTGCTAGTGGCTCCATATTGGCCCAACAGGACCTGGTTCCCGGAACTCATGCTCCTCGCGACAGCCCCTCTCTGGCCGATTCCTCTGAGGAAGGATCTGGCACCCGCGTCCAGACTTGTGGAAACTCCATGTGTGGTCCCTGGATGGGACGCGGAGGTTCTAGGTGACCTGCCCCAGGAGGTAGCTCTCACTATTGCTTCAGCACGAGCACCGTCCAGAAGACGGGCCTGTGCGCTGAAGTAGAACCTGTTCGTCGAATTGTGTTCCTCTTACCATGAGGACCCCCGGAGATGTTCGATCAGAGCCGTGCTTACCTTTTTGCAACAAGGGTTGGACCGTAGGCTGTCCCCCTCCACCCTTAAGGTGTACGTTACTGCTATTTCTGCCCACCACGACCCCATAGAGGGGAGGTCGGTGGGGAAGCACGATCTGGTCGTCAGGTTTCTTAGGGGGGCCAGGAGGTTAAATCCTCCTAGGCCTCCCTCCCTACCCTCTTGGGATTTGGCATTGGTGCTAAGAGCCCTACAAACTGCCCCCTTTGAGCCGTTGCGGTCAGTCGAGTTGAAGTTTCTCTCTGTGAAAACCCTACTCCTGACTGCGTTGGCCTCGATCAAGAGGGTGGGGGACCTGCAGGCATTTTCGATCGACGAATCGTGCCTTGAGTTTGGGCCGGCTGACTCCAGTGCAACACTGAAGCCTCGGCCTGGCTATGTGCCCAAGGTTCCTACCACTCCCTTCAGGGACCAGGTAGTGAGCCTGCAAGCGCTGCCCCTGGAGGAGGCAGACCCAGCCCTAGCTTTGCTCTGTCCTGTACGTGCACTGCAACAGTACGTGGATAGAACTCAGAGCTTCAGAACCTCAGAACAGCTCTTTGTCTGTTACGGAGGACAGCAGAAGGGGAAAGCTGTCTCCAAGCAGAGGATGGCCCACTGGATAGTGGATGCCATCACCTTGGCCTATGAAGCACAGGGTGTGCCATGCCCGCTCAGGTTGCGTGCTCACTCCACTAGGGGTGTCGCATCGTCCTGGGCGCTGGCTCGTGGTGCCTCGCTAGCAGACATCTGTAGTGCTGCGGGTTGGGCGACTCCCTTCGCTAGGTTTTATAGCCTACGTGTCGAACCGGTTTCCTCCTGTGTTCTCACCTCAAACGGGTAGTGGCACTGAGAGGGCCGGCTCAGAGTCGGCTTGCAGTGTCCTTACGCCTAATTCTCCAGAGAGTTCCTTAACCAGGCAAACCCTGTCGAGTCCTCCAGCACTCCGGCGTCTGAACGTGGCGGAGCGTCCGGCACCAGGCCTTTCAGCCAATGAATTCTTGAAATCTGGTGCGAGGCTAGTGCCCATTTGAGAGACCCTGCCGGGATCCCATATGTGTATTCCATGGTATGCTTATTAGAGCTGTGTTTCCCCTGGCAGACCACGTTCTGCCATCTCTAATGATGCAGCCTAAGCCATCTCAGAGACTTCCATGTGCAATAGGGCCCTACGGGGTTACTTCATATGTCTGAATGTCACTTAACCCCCTCCGGGAGGAGGTGACTCCGCAGTGTGCCTCTTCCAAGTGGAAGGGCACGCTTCCCAGTGTTATCTTAGTCCTACTGTTTGGGTTGCTCAAGGAACAACAGTAGTTGACCTTCTCTGTGTAGAGCCCGGTCCTATCGTCTGCCTTATAGGAAGGATCAGGAGGCCTACACAGGGCACTGGAAGGGGCAGCTCCTGTGGCGCTTTGGTAGGGATCCCAATTTCGTCGGTCATCCGACGTGACTCGGAGTAACCGACTGACAGGGGAACGCCTCGGTTACGTATGTAACCCTCGTTCCCTGAAGGAGGGAACGGAGACATCACGTCCCATCGCCACAGTCACTATACCACTGCTGAGCTGCCGGGTCACCGGCTCGGCTCCTCAGCGAAAGCATGAATTAATGCGGTGCACCAGCTGCCTCTTATGCTCACGCTGTGATCAGCGGCAGCTGGATGCAATAATCGCATGCCAATGTCCATTGGCTCGTTTAGTTACACTCAAAGTGGATTGGTCTCTCTGGCAAGATCCCAATTTCGTCGGTCACTCGACGTGACGTCTCCATTCCTTCCTTCAGGGAACGAGGGTTACATACGTAACCGAGACATTCTGCACAGACAATAATGCGGAGCCATATAGTTAATATCAGTAATACTCAGCATGCACGATACAAGGAAATGGTCAGTAACCATCACTTTGAGGTACGATATCTATGTCAGTAAGATCAATTCCATGCGATATAATTAAATCTAGCGTATGATTAAAACGATGAGTGGGCCCGGTGACATTTTGCTTGACTCCAAAAGAGTTTATTAGGTCAGTAAATGCAAGTCCTAACGGATCATTTGTATTATCGACGTGAATGTTAAAATCTCCGACAATTAGCGCTTTATCAACATTAACCAATAGGTCTGAGAGGAAAGCTGCAAATTCTTTTAGGAAATCTGTATATGGCCCTGGCAGTCTATAAACAGTAGCCAGAGCAAAAGATAGGAGAGGTTTCTTTTGCATATCTGACAGTGTAACATTAAGCAGAAGTAATTCAAATGAGTTAAACCTGTATGCTGTTTTCTGGGTAACATTGAGAATATCACTACATACTGTTGCAACAACGCCACCACGACCAATCTGACGGGGCTCATGCTTATAACAGTAGCTTGGTAGAGTAGACTCAATCAGACCAACATAGTTATTTGGTTTGAGCCAGGTTTCAATCAAGCAGAGTACATCTAAACTATTATCTGTGATCATTTCATTTACAATAACTGCTTTGGGTGTGAGTGATCTAATGTTTAGGAGCCCAAGCTTTAAAAAAAAATTTGTTTATTTATTTTGCGTTTTCTGGTTTAATCACGATCAGATAATTTCTAGATCCTGCATTAAATTTATATTTTGACCTCACTATTCGGGGAACAGTCTTTATAAATTGGACAATGTAAGCACTTCTATCATTTAAGTGGGTAGAACAAAAGCCATCATAGCAGTTATTTGAGAATTTGCTTACTAGTCATATGGAGCGTAGCGTCCTGGAGATGTTGTCCGACAGGAGTTACGCTCCGACTCTGCTGGGGTGCAGGCCATCAGCATGGAAAAGCCTAGGACGCTCCCAGAAGAGATTCCAATTATTAACAAAGAGCAGTCTCTGTTTTTTACACCATGACAATAACCACTCATTTAAAGCGAAAAGATTACTGAACCTTTCATGTCCACGTCGATACGTGGGAAGCGGTCCTGACACGATGATCATCGTCGCAGGCGATGTGCTGCGTACCATCTCCATCAGGCTCCTGAAGTCCCTCTTCAGAACCTCCGTCTGCCGCAGCTTGATGTCGTTCACGTTATTTATTTAAATGTTAATACATTGTGTGTGGATGCATACTTTGAATATTTGAACATGTTTAAATATACTTAGACACAAACACTGGACTGCTCATTCAGCTTCAAAACCTATAACTGATTTATTAGTAAAGGGTTAGTTCACCCAAAAATGAAAATTCTGTCATCATTTCCTCACCCTAATGTTCTTCCAAACCCAAGACTTTCATTCATTTTTATATATTAATAAACATTAATAATACTCATTTTTAATATTAATATTCTTTCATCATTTTTGTCCATCCACTGAAAGTTTTCAAGCTTTGAAAAGTACATAAATACACTGTAAAAAGTACTCCGCATGATTTTAGCAGTTTAATCCAAGTCTTCTGAAGAGACATGAATGCTATGTGATGAACAGATTTTAATATGGGCTTTTATTTATTTATATAAACACTGATAAACACAAATGCATAAATCACATCAAATATGGTCAATGGAAGAGCAAACATCTTTGCTTTGGGCAAGAATTAATGAGGTTTGTTCTTGCACATTTAAGAGAGAATATTAAAACAGAATTAAAAATATCTGGTAACACTTTAGTATAGGGACCAATTCTATTTATTAAGTAGCTGCTTATTAGCATGCCTATTAATAACATATTAGCTGCTTATTAGTACTTATAAAGCACATATTCTGCATGACCATATTCTACATCCCTAATGTTACCCAATACCTAAACATAACAACTACCATTTCTAACTATTAATAAGCAGCAAATTAGGAGTTTACTGAGGCAAAAGTCATAGTTTGTTGAGTTGTTTGTTGTAATAATTACATTTATTTTAGGGTCTGAGAATTGGACCCTAAAATAAATGTGAATAAATATCTTAATTTGTGTTCTGAAGATTAATGAAAGTCTTATTGTTTGGAAAGACATGACGTTGAGTAAATAATAATAATAACAAAAAATTGGTAGACTAAACCCTGTTATTTTGGTAGAAGATCTCAAGTGTGTTAATAAAATGTAGGTTAAGCACCTCTATTCTTTACGTTTGTCCCCCTTTATCTCACGTATTACAGATAGCTGTCATTATAATACGACCTTTCAGCTATTTCTGATAACTTGTGTGTGTGTGTGTGTGTGTGTGTGTGTGTGTGTGTGTGTGTGTGTGTGTGTGTTCACTGATGCACAGTTAACTGAGTTAAAACAACAGGGAGAAAATCATGTTTGTTTCATCCTCACAGATCTCATCAGATCAGTCAGGAGGAAAGAGGAGTTTCTGTCCCACACATCTCTCTCTGTGCGTCTCTGTGGCTCAGATGTCCCAGTGCTTTACTGAGCATATTCCCTGAGGCGCTGCCTCTCTCTGTGGACACAATAGCTTGCTCGGCACTGACATCATGAAAGGATCAGGGAATGTGCGCTGCACATATTTCATATATGTACTGCAAAACATACTTACAGTAGAACATACTGTTTCTACTCCATGTCTAATAAAAGCATTGGAAAAAAAACAACAGATCCACTTTGTTCCCAATGTCACATGCAGTTTCATGTTTTTTAAGCAACAGATTTTAGAACCAGTGAAAGATGAGCTGAGAAAGAAAATTTTGGATCAATTTTATATTTATATATTTGAATGATTTGTGCTTATGTTTTAATTTTATACCTTAAAATGATTTAACCCTCTACTGCATGCATTTTGATGGTACATGATAAAAAATTATTCCATATCATTTTTTGGTTTATTTGGGAACATTTTATTGATATAACTTTTTTGCGCAACAATGGTGCAGAATCACAGAGGAAATTCTCCATTCACAAATCATAAGACGTTCAGAGAGCAATACAAAATCACAAATCTGTCAAAAAAAAGTCAAGAAATCATTAAGTGAAAAGGGAAAAACACTTGAAACACACTGATATATTCCATTTGATGCAGACGTAGGTTTGTATTGTAGTGAAGGGCTGGCAAACTTCGGTCCTGGAGGGCCACTGTCCTGCAGAGTTTAGCTCCAACTCTAATTAAAAACACCTGCCTGTAGCTTTCTATTGATCTTAAAATACATTCATTAGCTGGTGCTGATATGTTTGATTAGGGTTTGAGCAAAATCTGCAGGACAGTTGCCCTCCAGGGCTGAAGTTTCCCAGCCCTGATGTAATGTGTCGTGTCATATCATGTCCTTCATGGAATGAGATTTTACTTCGTGTTAAACTTCAAGAAGCACTTCTTCCCTGCTGTGAAACAGAGGTACACGTTACACATTTTGCACATCAGTTTGGGTGTTCCTTTGCACCCAGGAACCTTGCATCCTTCCTTTTTGTCACACATTATTTGCCCGTATGTATTGTCAATGGGAAATCCTGGTTAGGGATAGGAGCTGTGGACCCCTGCTTCCTTTCCCCTTATTGTGCAACGTTGCCCTGAGGCAACAAAAAGAAAAACTGAATTTCTGAACATGCAAAATAAAAACAAATTCATAAAACCTGACAAAAGTCTTCTCTACACCTTCATACACACACACATATTTTTTATGTATACAATTCATGTCATTTTAAATAAGATTACTAAAGCAAATAATCTTGCCTTTTTCTCACACCACATGCTCCTGTGACCATGTGTCAGAACAGGACGTCCCACCTTCAAATGGTGCTTGATAGTGACTCCCACACCTCATTGGACAGTTCTTTGATAGTTTTCAAACATTTTAATTGGTTGCAATCATTTAAAAAAAAACATGTACTGAACATGGTGCATAAGAAAAACTTTCCGTTGCCTGCTTGCAACGCTATGCAGTAGAGGGTTAAATATAATATTTTAATTTTTATTTATTAATGATACATATATTATTTAATAAAATAAATGTAATACATTTGTACTACTTACTTTTATAACTAAACTTGTGAAAAAGCCTTTCAAGAACATTTTGATGAACATTTTGATGGGGTCAAGCAGGCAAAAGGCTGCAGTTAAATCAGTAAGGCCTATTGAAGATTGCAACAACGGAACTCCTATGACAGATGTAGCTACATTGTGGTGACATTTGAGAGGTCTAGGACCAAAACACACCGCAACAGTTCTAACCATCCCTATCCCTCTCATTTCTCTCTCAGCCTTTATCTCAATCATAAACCTGTGCGTCTCATGCTAGATTTAACAGTGACGTCCATCTGTGGGCCATACATTGCAATGCCAAAAAATCAAAAGTCAGTTTGCGGGTGATCATCTGTGCAAGGTCTGTCTCTAAGCCTGCTTGGCACTTTGGAAACGAACTGGTCTGAATGTTGGGTTCAAAATCAGAGCAGCCTCTTTGTGGAAAATTTCTTATCCAGCTTAATTTCATGGTTAAGTGCTCAGTTGGCTAAACTCATGCATTATGGCTGATGAGGTCACTAAAGGTAAATTAGAGCTGAGCAATGTTTCAGCCAGATAGAAACACCTTTTAACAACTAAAACTCACAGTTTGCATGAGCTAATTGGTGCCATTTGAGTATATACACATTTACGAACATGCCTTTCATGAAATTTGACACTTGCCTGCTTTTAGGCTGATTATGTTTACCAAATATTTTTAATGTGCTTATGTTTTGCACCTTTAGTGGTCTTGGGCATTTTAGCAATTACCTTGGTTTGTAATGTTTCTCAGCATGGAACTTTTTACTCAAGTAAATAATATCCAGATGAGTTTTGAATGCAGAACTGGAATATATTCAAAGTCTGACAACATCTTAAAGCACTCATGGGCGCTGAAAACAGATGGCAATATTCATATGCTTTTTTTATGACGTTCATTTAAATCCTGCGGTGGACTATAATATAATATAAATATTTTATACATTCTCCTTCTGAATTTTGTTTAGAATTCAGTTTTATTGTTTAAAATGAAACAAAATATGCTATACAAAAAATACAGTCCAAAGGAGGTGCACCACAGAATGGCAGCCTTGTACAGACCGTTCCAAAAGTTATGAAGTCAGGAAGCCCATTATAAGTCAAGCTCCCAGACTTCAAGCTGTTATTTTAGTTGTAAATCTGCCTGATGTGACCAAGGGGTGTGACATTAAACCTAGAAGCCATTGAAATGTCGTCATCTTGTTGCTCTGAGGTCTGAAACCTTTGTTATCATCACCTGCAAGCCATGCAACTGGAACAACCTATTTAAATTTCAAATAATTCTGCTGTTTTTTGCTTTCCAGGGTGATGTCTGAACAATGAGCATCTGAGGAAGATGTGCCACCGAGCAGCATAACTGAGCAGGACAGGAACACGGGGACCGTCATGTTTAAAACAAGCCAAATTGCTATTAGACTTTCAAAAATGATGTCGTAACAATATAAGGGGGAGGACATGGATAACTTTGTATTAAATGAAGGAGAGAAATCATAACGTTCAATACGACGTCTAGGAATGAAAGTCTTACCTTTCAGTTAAAAAGCCAATCATCTTTTTCATTGAATTAATTTACACTAGAATTTATTTTGTGATTAATCCATAAAAATATAGTAAAATACAGTTTGTAGCGTGATTTGAGCTAAAGAAGCAACATTTATTATACTACTGTGATCAGATTTTATCCCAGGCTAGAAAAAACATGCCTGTGGTGACAATTCTTGTAAAATACGAAACAGATAAACGTGAATCTGGCAACTTGGTTTTGCACATTTACTAAAACAACCATGCCATTTTAGCTGGCTTCTACAAGTCTTTGAGCTCTTTAATTGCTATAATGCAAATGAATGCTGTACCAGGTGAGCTACTGAGCAAGTTTGCTTAATCAGAAAAGTCATTCATATGATGCATATGATGTAAAATTTATTAGTTTATAAGTAGTGCTGTCAAAATTAGTGCGTTAATGCAGATGATTAATTTTTCCATTTTAACAGCGTTAAAAATAATTAACGCAGTTTACGCAGGGGTGGAGCTTGGGTTAGCCACTCCACTAACAACTGCTGCTTGTGTCTCTTTTTTTCTTGACAAGAATTGTGTTTATTTAAACGCAGAACGACTTTATGTCCACATTCATCTATATTTAATTTAGAATTTAGTGTTTGATAACCTTATACAATTTCTGTATATTTCCTACTTGCTGAAGGACAGAGGTAAATATGACATTTATTATCACTTAAACTAGATGATGTAATTTTTTAAAGTCTAATAAATGTTCAAACTGATAGCTCTCAATTATATTGTAATGTTGAATGGTTATAGTCAATGGTTAAATACTAGGAAAAAGAACAATTTGCTAGAGACATCAGTGATACTCGCCTTCAGTCATAAAAAAAGATGTCATTAAAAATATACTGTGTTTATGTTGTTTCTACATTAATTTGAAGATTGAATATGAAATTATTTAAATATAAAAGTATATTTAAAAACTTTAATGTTAGGTGGGATTAATCGCGATTAATTTCAGAAAAAAATGTGCTATTAAGTTGTTTTTTTTTTTTAATTGATTGACAGCACTATTTATAAGTCATGCAATATAAAGTGCATGGTTTTGAAAACTTACTGTGCAAGGAACTATGTGGAAACAAAACTTTTTTTAATCAATAATCCCCCTTGATAATCTGTAATAATAAGTGTTGATTTCAGCTGAAACCACTGTGAATTCTATGTATAGGTGTGTTTTGGATTTTTGCAAAAATGTAGGTAGAGGCATTTCAATGTATCTTTTTTTATTTTAACATTTTTATGATTTTATTGCTAAATTGAAATGATGTTATTGAAATGGAATTGTGACAAACAATTAAAACACATTTTGGGCTTTTCCAAGTACAGAGGAGCTGTGGCTCTTAGTAAGTAGTAAGTAGCTGCCCAGAAATGTTACCAAAATGGTTGTCAAGTGAACGTAGTTGCCTTAAAGCGGCCAGACATTATTACATACACATGCACAAAGAGTACAAAAGGAAACTAAGTAAAAACTCACCAGCTGTAGCCAGGCGTTGGTTATTAATACCTGATTTTTTTCATCCTGGGGCAGAGAAAGAGAAGAGAAAAAGAGATTCAGTATCAAATGAGGACATAAATGAAGGATTACTTCAAATTGAACAAATCTCCTTTCTGCTTCTATAATCCCAACCCTTTCTATGAACAAAGACTTTTATCCTTTTTTGGCCCTCTGTGTGCCATTTGTTCTCTATCTCTATCTTCTCACACACATCCGCAGACTTTGCCTTTTGGAGTATGTGAGATAAGGCCAAAAGAGACCAGCTATGACACCCAATGAATAGGAGCAATCTAACCTTAAAGCAGTCTCACAAAGTGACAACCACCATTACAATACAGCTCTCATAGTAAACCTCTTGGGCTTTAAACCTTGACTTCAGCACGCATCGATCTGTGTCAGAATCAGTGTGTGTGTTTATGTGAGTTCTAGAAAATTGAGCTTTGAATGATCAAAGACGTTTGTTTCATTCAGAGAAGTGTCAGCTCTCATTTCCTCACATTTCATTCAGTTTCATTCACAGTGTCATCAATTTACCATTAGATATTCTTGTTTCAAGCTTCAGCTAGAGTTCAATAAGTAACTGACTGATAAGAACAAGGCATCATCTTCAGAGAGGTCCAAACAAAGTGTCAACACATTTTATACACAACGTTATACTGCATAAAAGATACTATTATAGTATAAATAAGATTTAAAAACAGAGAGAACTGTTTTAAGTGAGTTTAGGAAGTGTTTCACTCACAAAAAAAATACTCTGGTCTTACTATGTGTTACCGTGTTAGTAATACAATGGTTTGTGGTATAATATTTGTACTGCCTGGGAGTATCACTTAAATATCATGGTATAAGAATGTTAATCACACAGTACCACAGTATGCAGTCAAACCAAAAATTATTCAGACACCAGATATAATTTTTGATATTTTAGTGGGTGCCGGACACTACAGTTCATTTATGTAAGTGAGGACAGCAAAATAAAGTAAACTGTGACATATTATACCCTAAAATTCTTCATACAGTGGACCACCAGTAAAATTGATAAAGATTTGGGACCAAAAATTTGATTAGACACTTTGACCTGACTATGTTTTGTTACATACCTTTCTATCAAAGTTATCTGACTTTATCAAGATGAATTTGTTCTGACACAGTTTAACTCTTGAGTTCTTGTCATGTTTTATTACCAATTTCTGAACTATAGCGAATAAACTGTGATAATGTGAGAAATGTTGAAGGTGTCTGAATAAATTCTGGTTTGACTGTACAGTATATCAAAGTACAATAATATTAACTTCTGGTATCATCACTACGCTATTGGTTTGACATTTAAGTTATGTGTAATATGTCAGAAAAAAAATTTAACTTTTACACAGCAAGATCGCATTAAACTGATCAAAAGTGACAGAATAGGCTTTTGAATTGTTACAAAAATATATATTTAAAAGAAAATACTGTTTTTAACACTCTATTCATCAAAAAAAAACAAAAAAAAAACAACAACAACAACAAAAAAACATATTATTATCAACAATAATAAGACACATTTCCTAAGCTCAAAATCTGCAAATCAGAATGATTTCTGAAGGATCATGTGACACCAAAGACTGGAGTAACGGCTGCTGAAAATTCAGCTTTGCCATCACAGGAGTAAATTACCTTTAAAATATATTTAAGTAGAAAATAATTATTTAAACACTGTAATGATGAGGCCAGTATTCAACACTGCTTTCTGAAGAAAAGTACTGTTGAAAAGGAACTATTATAGAGGTCAGTTTAGAGTTGACAAACAGTTTTCATTGTCGCTGATCTTGAATCTCAGTTTAAATCTTTCCTTAAGGCACCAGTGATTACTCGTGCTTACATTTTTCTCAATCGATTTGACACATTTCTCCAAACTCAAGTCACTGTTCTCAAAACACTTTGTAATTATCCTAAACAGATTGCACGTTTTCATTCATTTCATACAAATTACAAATCATGCAAATAATTTTCTCAAAACAATGTGCACAAAACTTTCAAATGTTTTCACAATAGTTAATACAAACAACCAATACTTTAACATATCTGAAAAAATGTTTTACACAAATCACAAACATTTATGTATCATTTGTCCAAACACAACAAACAAAACTATATATATATATATATATTTTTTTTTTTTTTTTTTTTTCGATTGGCCCTAAACTGATATCTATTTAGTTAATCATACACTCAACACAGGAAATGCAGTTCCCTATCCATACTAGGGCTGTCGCGGTGAAGGAATTTCCCTTGCGGTAATTTTGAGTGGCTTATTATCGCAATCAATCAATCAATCTATATATATATATATATATATATATATATATATATATATATATATATATATAATATCTGTGTGTGTATGTGTTACGATGGAATTCAGAAACCGAAACTAAATCGCGTTGAAACAGTAAGTGACGTAAACAGAAGAGAATGACAAAATAACGGTACACATAACAGAGCATAAACCTGACTATAAAATCGTTAGGCTATTGTTATATAACAGTTAGTGCTGATCCTCGAATCTGACTGGACAAGAGACTTTTTTATGTTGATATTTCACCTGCGTGTTCTAGAGGGCTGTCAGTCAGTGCAGTTTCATTGTTGCGCCACAAGGTGGCGTCAAGGGAGTGTCTTTGAGTGAGTCTTTAAACCGTTCATTCAACTACACGTTCAAAAGCGCTGATTCATTCAAAGAAAGATGTAATGAAACACGCTGTTGAAATCATTTTAACTTTGAGCGCCTCTTTTAAAGGCTCAGCTGACCAGCAGAGTGTCGATGCTCAGACAGAGATTTCACTTTCCTTGGACATGATAACCTATTTTCACAAATATACATGACTCGGCCTGAAGGACAGACGCAGGTAATCGCACGCGCTCAGTTGATCTCTCTCTCATTCGCAGTCTGTTAGGCTTGTTAAGTGCAAATCTACTGAGCCTTTGTACAAATCAGCATGGTACACATTATGTTTTCATTACTAATTTATTTAATATTCGGTATATTTGCATTATGTTATGTAAATTTGCATTTTGTTATGTATATTTGCATTATGTTCTGCAACATCTAGACAGACCAGGGGCTTATGTGAAGATCCTGTTTGTGGACTTCAGCTCAGCCTTTAACACTATCATTCCAAACCGTCTCCTGCCCAAACTAACTCAGCTCTCTGTACCCACCTCCGTCTGTCAGTGGATCAACAGCTTCCTGACAGACAGGCAGCAGCTAGTGAGGCTAGGCAAATTCTCATCCAGCACCTGTACCATCAGCACTGGTGCCCCCCAGGGCTGCGTTATCTCCCCACTGCTCTTCTCCCTGTACACCAACGACTGCACATCTAAAGACCCCTCTGTCAAGCTCCTGAAGTTAGCAGACGACACCACACTCATCGGCCTCATTCAGGACGGTGACGAGTCTGCTTACAGACAGGAGGTTAAGGAGCTGGCTGTCTGGTGCAGTCTTAACAACCTGGAGCTGAACACGCTCAAAACAGTGTAGATGATTGTGGACTTCAGGGGAAACCCCCCTGCACTCTCTCCACTCACCATCATGAACAGCACTGTGACTGCAGTGGAGTCATTCAGGTTCCTGGGCACCACCATCTCCCAGGGCCCGAAGTGGGACATTCACATAGACTCCATTGTGAAAAAGGCCCAGCAGAGGCTGTACTTCCTTCGCCAGCTGAGGAAGTTCAACCTGCCACAGGAGCTGCTGAAACAGTTCTACTCCGCCATCATTGAATCCATCCTCTACACTTCAATAACTGTCTGGTTCAGCTCAGCTACCAAATCTGACCACAGAAGACTACAGAGGGTAGTCCGGACTGCTGAGTGAATCATTGGTACAACCCTCCCCACTCTCCAAGAACTGTACTCATCCAGAGTGAGCAAAAAGGCTGGCAAAATCACTCTGGACCCCTCACATCCAGCACACTCCCTCTTTGAACTGTTGCCATCTGGTCGATGCTACAGAGCTCTGAGCACCAGAACGACGATATTGCGAGGTATTGCGATATTGCGGTTATCGTGATAGCCCTAATCGATACTTTACTCGTACTGCATCTGATAAGACGCGAAGTGGGAAAATTCCTTTTTCTCCGATGACTGAAGCCTTTCAATAACGCAGTGTAACTGCACGGCCATTGGTTCGTGCAGTGAATAAAAAAACGAACCAATGGCTCAGCAGCGGAGCTGCACGAGCCTATGGCAATAAAGCCCACCAGAGCCCATCAGAATGGGCAGAGCCATCTGGCTATATAATCGGGCATTCCGCCATAGGATCCTCAGATTCTTCTCCTTCAGCGACGACTACAAGATCTTCGCTCTATGAGACTACGAAGCCTTCGCCGTGATCAAGCTTCGCAGCGAATCGAGAGACCTCTTCCTGCTCGGCCATCTCCGCCGCTTCCCGCCGCCTTCGCGCCTGCAGCAGCGACGGTCTCCGGTTCCCTGCCGCCATCCAGTGACATCAAAAGAGCAAATTTCAGAGCAAATTTCCGGCGTTGTTTCAAATGCCACGCCGTTACTGTCGCTCGTGCAGGGCTCCCCTGCACGCCACTGACGGTCACGGCAAGTGTGTTTCATGCTTGGGTGCCGCCCACGCTGAAGCAGCACTCATTGAGACTGAATGTCCTCATTGCGAGGATATGAGTCTCGCCTCTCTGTGCTCGCAGAAAGCTTTCATTTCAGAGAGCGACTCTGCCCCTCGCACCCTCCCGCTTTCTTCCTCCCAGGAGCCTGTGAGGAAAAAGCAGAGGGGCAGAGGAACTCAGCACTCGGTGACGAGTGAGCCCACGCCGGCTGAGCCCCTGTGTGCCTCACTCTCTCTGCTTAGAGAGGTTTCACATGTCCACTTCTCCCTTCCGGACCAGCGTCCCTCTGCGGCTGCGAGTGACCTGGTCTCGTTTGGTGGCAGCGAGTGCGACGCCACGGACAACAGCATGTCGTTGGCTGCTTCAGATGCAAAGGAGCTGTCGGGCTCGTCTTGTGACCCCGCCCCCCTGCCATCTGCACAACCTAGCACAGCCAGCACGGGCATGGACGCCAAACTTTTCCGTGTCCTGTCTAAAGCTGTGGAGGAGCTGGGTTTTGAGTGGTCTCCGCCGGAGGAGCCTACCCGTAGCCGCTTGGATGAGCGGTTCTTGCCGGGGCACCGTTAGGCCCCTCGACAACGAGCTTCACCATTCTTCCCGGAGGTGCACGACAAGATCACCAGGTCGTGGTGCATGGCCTACTCGGCCCGCCTTCGTGCCTCATCTTCGTCCGCCCTCACATCTGTCGATGGCGCCGAAGAAAAAGGGTACAACAGTCTACAAGAAACTCGACTCCCCGGTTTCCCCTACTGGCCTGTTTGGACCTGCAGTTGAGGGTTTCGCCGAACGCTTCACAGAAGTCGTCCCAGGCAATGCGACACTTCCTGCCAAAGCGCTCCAGTTCGACAGCTGCTTCCAGTCGCCCCAAGACTGAGCCGACTCGGCAGCCCGCGAAGCCCACACCGCCAGGTGCTCACACAGCTTCTAAGCCCGAGCCTCGTCAACGCTCCCGCTCGGCCAGACGCCACCTGTTTCCTAAACGCCAGGGCCCCCGACCCAAGATAGCGTTGGACCCTGCGCCCCATGCATCATCCTGATCTGCGGGACAGGAAGAGGAAGGGGCCATGTCTCGCTGCAGCCGGACCACCCCCCAAGCAGCCTCTGTTGTGCCTCCAAACACCCCGTTCAGTTCCGCGTGCCGACGGCAGTGTTTGTGACCAAAAATACTGTTGTGAACATAGGGCCCGTTCTAATCGTGCCCACACAACCAGCCGCTGTTATAGCGAGAAAAATAAAACACAAACATTACGAGCGCCGGGTGCCCAGTGGGCGGCCCACCGCTAGAACCAATCCAACCCCTTGCCACGCGGGCCGAGGCCTGGCAGGCCATCCCCGGAATGTCAGACTGGGTTACGGGGATAATAGAACGAGGTTATACACTCCAATTTGCTCAAAGACTCCCGCGATTCAGCGGCGTGGTCTTCACCTCGGTTCAGAGCAAGGATGCACATGTCCTACGCGCCGAGGTGATGAATTTGCTGGCAAAAGGAGCCGTAGAAACGGTTCCCCCAGCCGAGAGCGAGTCAGGCTTCCACAGCTGCTACTTCCTCATCTCCAAGATGGATGGCGGCCTAAGGCCCATCCTCGATCTCAGGCACCTGAATCGCGCCCTCATGAGACGGCCGTTCAAGATGATTACATTGAAACAGATCCTCTCGCATGTATACCCACGGGACTGGTTCTTTTCGCTGGACCTGAAAGACTCATACTTTCACATCCAGATAGCCCCCCGACACAGACAATTCTTGAGATTCACCTTTGAGGGAGTGGCTTATCAGTACACAGTCCTTCCCTTTGGACTGTCCCTAGCTCCTCGCACTTTTATGAAGCGCATGGATGCGGCTCTTTCCCGGCTGAGACAGATGGGAATCCGCATTCTGAATTACCTCGATGACTGGCTCATTCTGGCCCAGTCAGAGGACAAGCTACTATCTCACAGAGCCCTCCTCCTCAGCCACCTAGAATGCCTGGGACTCAGGATCAATTTTGCCAAGAGCGCGCTGTCCCCCAGTCAACGGATATCGTTCCTGGGAACAGTTTTAGACTCAGCCCAAATGAGGGCGATAGCCACGCCGGAATGTGCGCTGGCCATTCAGCAGCTCGCGGCCTCATTCAAAGTTGGAGCCTCTCGCCCTCTCAAGGCGTTTCAGAGGATGCTGGGCCTCATGGCCTCTGTGTCTCCGGTACTTCAGTTGGGCCTGCTACGCATGCGGCCCCTTCAGTACTGGCTGAAACCACGAGTTCCGTCCCACACCTGGCATCTCGGACGCCTTCGTGTCAAGGTCGACCAGGCCTGTGTAACAGCTCTGGCCCCTTGGAAAGATCCCCAGTGGATGGAATGGGGCATGCCCCTGGGACTGGTCTGCAGGAGGAAGGTGGTCTCAACAGACGCTTCCAACACAGGTTGGGGAGCACTGTGAGATGGCAAACCAGCTTTCGGCCACTGGTCGAAAGAGGAAGGTTGGCTTCACATCAACTGCCTGGAAATGCTGTCAGTGTGTCTGGGCCTTCGTACCTTTCTGCCAGACCTAAGGGGACACCATGTCTTAGTCCGTTCGAACAGCATGACGGTGGTGTCCTATATAAATCACCAGGGCAGTCTCTCCTCGAAGCGCCTCTTCACTCTGGTGGAGTGCCTCTTGGAATGGGCTTAGCTCAACTTGCACTCGCTAAGAGCAGCGCATGTACCAGGCAGGTTGAACCAAGGAGCAGACATGCTATCTCGGAGCAACGTCCCCTCAGAAGAATGGATGCTCCACCCTCAAACGGTTCAGAAAATTTGGGAGATCTTCGGCAGGGCAGAGGTCGACCTCTTTGCCTCAGAAGACAACTCTCATTGCCCAACTTACTTTTCAAAGGACAGGGACACATTGGCCCACGACTAGCCCATCCTCCTCCTTTATGCTTTCCCCTCGATCGCTCTGATCCCACAGGTAATCAGACGAGTCAGGGAACAGAGACACAAGGTTCTGTTGGTGGCCCCACTCTGGAGGAACCAGCACTGGTTTGCGGAGCTGTACCGGCTGCTCTCGGCAGCCCCGTGGCCCATTCCCCTGAGACGAGACCTACTCTCTCAGGCGAACAGAACGATATGGAATCCCTAGCCCGAGCTGTGGGATCTGCACCTTTGGCCTCTTGATGGGAGCTTGCAAACCTCCCCGAGAATGTGCTAAACACAATCTCTCAGGCTAGAGCACCATCTACAAGATGCCTCTGTGCCCTTAAATGGTCTGTCTTCTCCACCTGGTGTGCAGCCCGCGGCGCAGACCCAATTTCCTGCGACATATCTCTGATATTGTCCTTCCTGCAAGAGCTGTTGGATAAGGGTCATTCTCCTTCCAAGCTCAAAGTCTATGTAGCAGCCATAGCAGCCTCTCACGTTCCTATAGCTGGCCAATCGGTGGGCAGGAACAGCTTAGTTGTTCGTTTTCTGAAGGGGTCTAGGAGGCTCAACCCACCTCGCCCCATCACAGTTCCTACATGGGATCTGTACACGGTGTTGAGGGCTCAGAAGAACCCTCCATTTGAGCCGCTACAGTCCATTGACCTTCGCCCCCTGATGCTTAAAACCGCTCTGCTACTAGCATTAGCATCGGTAAAGCGTATGAGAGATCTGTAGGCGCTATCTATAAGCCCCACCTGCCTCGAATTCGGGCCCAACGACTCTAAAGTCGTCCTGAAGCCAAGGCATGGTTACATACCTAAGGTGCTCTCTATTCCATTCAGAGCACAGGTAATAACTCTATCGGCGCTTCCTTCTTCGGAGCAAGACCAAGAGTTGAATTTACTCTGCCCCGTCAGGGCGTTGAAAGTCTATGTTGACTGCTCCTCTCCGTTCAGGCAGTCGGATCAGCTATTTGTATGCTTCGGTGGCCGCAACAAGGATTCTCCGGTCACGAAGCAGAGACTTTCCAAATGGATAATTGATGCTATTGCCCTAGTGTACTCTTCTTTGGGCCTTCAATGCCCCATGGGAGTAAGAGCCCACTCAACTAGAGGCGTTGCCTCTTCCTGGGCCTGGTCTAGCAGTGTGTCCATTGCAGAGATCTGTGCGGCGGCCAGCTGGGCCTCGCCGTCCACGTTTACCAGGTTTTATAATCTGAACATCCTGGCCTTACAGGCTCGGGTCCTTTCTGCATAACAGGGCACTCTGTCACATGACAAAAACCAGTGCGTGGCTTTTTGCCCTTTTTCATGTACGCTCTTGGCCCTCTCTGAGTTCTTAGGCTGTACTGAATTATCTTGAGACGATTATTCAAGGCTGGGCCGACCTGTGTGAGTTTGGCCCAACTGCCTCCTGCGAGGCTTCCCTGCAAAATACTTGGTCCCTCTGGGCCCCCTTGGCTGCCCTTAAGGTGAGTTCAAGTATTAGTCGTTCCTCTAGCATAACACGACGGGATTGTACTGGTTCCCTATCGCGTCTTATCAGACGCAGTACGAGTAAAGTATCGATAGGGAACATACTCGGTTACTAACGTAACCTCGGTTCCCTGAGATACGGAATGAGTACTGCTTACTTTGCCGTGCTATGTAGCTGCACGACTCAGTCATCGCTTCAGTCGAAGTAACCTGAGGATCCTACGGCGGAATACCCGATTATATAGCCAGATGGCTCTGCCCATTCTGGCGGGCTTTGGTGGGCTTTATCGCCATAGGCTCGTGCAGCTCTGCTGTCAAGCCATTGGTTCGTTTTTTATTCACTGCATGAACCAATGGCCGGGGGTAGACTTTAAGTGTTGTACTATGATTGTTGATAGTACAGATTTTTAGTCTTCCTGGTACAACTTCAGTTATTTACAGTAAATGTCCAAACATTTTACAGAATTTAAGTTGACAGCAGCAGCATTGTTGACATGGTGGTCCACAACAACATCACCAATCACAAAGGAAGAGGCCTGTGGAGATTTTCAAGCATGGATTCAACCATCAGACATTTTTTCTCCTATGATGCAAACGCAGCAAATATGTAGTGTAGATAAAATGCAATGAAATTCTCTTCCAGATGTAAATGAAAGGGAAGATCAATAATTCAGGATAATTCATGTATACATACATACATACATACATATATATATATATATATATATATATATATATATATATATATATACACGGGTGCATCTCAATAAATTAGAATGTCGTGGAAAAGTTCATTTATTTCAGTAATTCAACTCAAATTGTGAAACTCGTGTATTAAATAAATTCAATGCACAAAGACTGAAGTAGTTTAAGTCTTTGGTTCTTTTAATTGTGATGATTTTGGCTCACATTTAACAAAAACCCACCAATTCACTATCTCAACAAATTAGAATATGGTGACATGCCAATCAGCTAATCAACTCAAAACACCTGCAAAGGTTTCCTGAGCCTAGGGGACGCCCCTTTTTCTCTCAAGTGAGAATCATACTAAATATTCATGGCCGTTGTCACTCCCTCGCATACTGTCAGGATCATGGACCTGTCTGTGTGTGTTTTTTCCTCATGTTAATTGTTAATTTGATTCCAGGTGTGTCTCGTCTTCCTCCCCTGATTGTCCTGTCCTTAAAAGCCCCAGTCCATTCAGTTCATGTTTGTCGGTCTTTGATTGTCTTCCCTGCCTGTGATCTGTGTTTCCCCCATTGGATTAAAGACTCTCATTTTGCGTATTCCTCGTCTCCTCGTTCCTGGTTCCCGTGCATCCCGTGAAGTGTGACACATACAAGAGAATTTAAATCAATATATTGTTTTCTATGAAAGAGTGAATATGATGATTTTCACATTATTTTGTACAAAAAACTCTATCTATGACACCCTGTTCTCAAAAGTCTTGTGAACAAATATTCTGTATGTGTTTCATGGCCTTATTTCAGCGACTTAAAAATTTTAGTTTTTCTCTAACCACGCACACGTTGTTTTCTCAAAAGCATAAACATGTACATTCATGCTGCTCACATATTATTGTAGCCCAGTTTGTGCTGTTTACAGTGTAATCAGACTTTAGCCATTAATATGTTTTTAAAGATACTGAAAAAAACACAAATTTCAGGGCATGTCAAAACTCCTCCAGGGCCCCAAAACACCCTCAGACCCCAGAGGGTTAAAGGGGCAATTAGTTTTTCAGATGGGTGATAGGAGTTGGAGAGCTATTTTTTTTTTTTTTTTTTGACATTTTTACAATTTTTTTTTTTTTTTTTTTTTTTTTTTTTTTAGATATGCACAGTGTATATATATATATATGTGTGTGTGTGTATATATATATATATATATATATATATATATAAAACAAAACTCTGTTGAAGAATTGCAATAAAAGTATTTTCATTAGTGTATTTGTGTAGCTACAGCTGACTATGTTTTATAATAATTAGAGAACAAACCTATAGATTTGATGTTAATATTTACTTATAATAAATGCATTACTAGAAACAATTGCAATGCTTCATTTTGCAGTAAAGTTGAACTGTTTGGTTAAGATAATTTTGTGCTTGGATGGCTGTGCTAATTGTTTTGAGAACAAGTACACTGCATTGGAGAAAAGTGTCAAATCGATTGAGAAAAACTGTAAGAGAAACCCGTCCTTGTGTTCTGTCTCCAGGTCCTCTGTCACTGAGCTTCCTGTGTAATGTACAATGATGTCTCTTTTGGCTACTGCAGAATGAGATGCATTTACTATTTGGTTAAGACATTCCAGCATGAAATACACCATCTGAATACCTCACAAAATGTTGAAATAGGGGAATGAGGTTCGGAGACCCCCAAGAGAAATATGACTGAAAAAAGGCCAAATTTTTTGACAAATAAATGAAAATAAATAAATAAATAAAATCAATTCTGTGTATATATACATTTGTGGGGAAAAAGTATTTATACATATGTTTACATAGGGTTCATCATATTTGGTGGCACCTTGTCATCAAAAAGTTGAAAAACTTTGTTTGACACAGACAGCATGACTTTAATCGGGTGAGAGTGTGCAGATCTTCTTTATATTTTTATATACATTTATTTTAAACAATTGAAATACCATATCATCATATCATTTTACATATTGAATATATTTTATCTTATTATGATCATGATATATTTATACTTTGTTTTATATGGTTGTATTTTATGTTTCTGATTTTAAGCATGTTTACATGTCCAAATACTTTTTAGGGTCACTGTATTACTACTATTTTTGTTATTTCAGTGAATTTATGTCAACTTTTCACTCTGTTGTTTTTGCTCTTCTATTTCTTAATTATTAAATTACTATTCTGGGCCTGTCTGCTGAAACTTTGTCACTTTGATGAAAGAAATAATGCCTCTTTGTTAAGCCATCTTGATTTAAGATCCTCAAACAAGGTTAGTCATTCCTCTATATATCCTCCATGTGTCAAAAACCTGAGAGAGAGAGAGAGAGAGCGAGAGAGAGAGAGAGAGAGAGAGAGAGAGAGAGAGAGAGAGAGAGAGAGAGAGGTGCATCCCAAAATTTGCACCCGTTAACATGACACATCAGTTGCCTGTTTGATCTTTTTTACTGTTGAGTATGTATTATTTCCTTTCTAATTTTTTTTTAAGCTCTCGCTCCCTGTCTCTTCTTATTTTCCTTCCTTCTCTGTCTCTTCCTTTGTCATACTAAAGTCCCTGTTGTTTTCTGCTCCTGCAGAAGAAAGTGGAGGTAACGTGTTGTCTGTGAAGGGTGAACTGAGGGCTTGTGACATGCAATCAACATCAACGTTTGAAGTTAAGAATGCTATAACAGTGCCAGCACAAGCCTGAACAAAATTTAATCTGTACTGCTCTAGTCTTGCAAACCAAGACTTTTAACTAGTGACACACTATAAAAACTAACAGCTCTCTCAAATGAAATAAATTAGTTGACAACATAGGTTTAATTTTTTTGTTACCATTAATCGCAAAGTTTACCTGTATCATAAAGTTTTGAGTATTGATAGAGTACAAAATTAAAGTTGAGAAGAATAAACACTGAAGCCCTTGTGCTTGAATAATTTAAATATACATACTTGCTCAAAATTGGGAACCAATATAATGGGAAATAAAATAATGTGAAGTCTTGACATTAAAAATTCATAAAAATTTAAGGTTTTTTGACTGTTGTTGTTGTATTGTTGTATTTTGTAGTAGTTTGTGTTTTGTGTGAAGACACTGTTATGGATGATTATGAGCGTCCCTCTGGTGAACTGTTGAATTAAAGTAATTCCTCTTTATAAATGTTTTACAAAAATCAGTTTTATGTGCTACACTATAAGAATAGTGTGGGAAAGTCCTCAGAATATGTCCTTGGAAATGTGTGTAGACTTCGATCAGATTTTCTGTCCATCCAAAAGTAATAAGTACTGATTATAAGTGCCTCAGACAAAACCCTTAATATCTTTCAAAGAATTGATTCTATCAACCTATTAAACATTCAAATCCAGTGATTAGTGTATTTGGAGCTTAAGAAAGTCCATTGTAGCTGCCCGATACATTATAAAAAAGTGTGTGAGTGTTGTGCTTAATTTCCGTGGAAACACATGGGACAGCATAAAGTATATTACTGCATTTATGAATTAGACCTTCATGGTTAAGCGTTTCCAAACACCTTTTCCTGCACATATATATATATATATATACAGGTACATCTCAATAAATTAGAATGTTGTGGAAAAGTTCATTAAACAGTAAATTTCAGTAAACTCAAATTGTGAAACTCGTGTATTAAATAAATTCAGTGCACACAGACTGAAGTAGTTTAAGTCTTTGGTTATTTTAATTGTGATGATTTTGGCTCACATTTAACAAAAACCCACCAATTCACTATCTCAACAAATTAAAATATGGTGACATGCCAATCAGCTAATCAACTCAAAACACCTGCAAAGGTTTCCTGAGCCTTCAAAATGGCCTCTCAGTTTGGTTCACTAGTCTACACAATCATGGGGAAGACTGCTGATCTGACAGTTGTCCAGAAGACAATCATTGACACCCTTCACAAGGAGGGTAAGCCACAAACATTCATTGCCAAAGAAGCTGGCTGTTCACAGAGTGCTGTATCCAAGCATGTTAACAGAAAGTTGAGTGGAAGGAAAAAGTGTGGAAGAAAAAGATGCACAACCAACCGAGAGAACCTCAGCCTTATGAGGATTGTCAAGCAAAATTGATTCAAGAATTTGGGTGAACTTCACAAGGAATGGACTGAGGCTGGGGTCAAGGCATCAAGAGCCACCACACACAGACGTGTCAAGGAATTTGGCTACAGTTGTCGTATTCCTCTTTTTAAGCCACTCCTGAACCACAGACAACGTCAGGCGTCTTACCTGGGCTAAGGAGAAGAAGAACTGGACTGTTGCCCAGTGGTCCAAAGTCCTCTTTTCAGATGAGAGCAAGTTTTGTATTTCATTTGGAAACCAAAGTCCTAGAGTCTGGAGGAAGGGTGGAGAAGCTCATAGCCCAAGTTGCTTGCTTGAAGTCCAGTGTTAAGTTTCCACAGTCTGTGATGATTTGGGGTGCAATGTCATCTGCTGGTGTTGGTCCATTGTGTTTTTTGAAAACCAAAATCACTGCACCCGTTTACCAAGAAATTTTGGAGCACTTCATGTTTTCTTCTGCTGACCAGCTTTTTGAAGATGCTGATTTCATTTTCCAGCAGGATTTGGCACCTGCCCACACTGCCAAAAGCACCAAAAGTTGGTTAAATGACCATGGTGTTGGTGTGCTTGACTGGCCAGCAAACTCACCAGACCTGCGGTTATTGTCAAGAGGAAAATGAGAAACAAGAGACCAAAAAATGCAGATGAGCTGAAGGCCACTGTCAAAGAAAACTGGGCTTCCATACCACCTCAGCAGTGCCACAAACTGATCACCTCCATGCCACGCCGAATTGAGGCAGTAATTAAAGCAAAAGGAGCCCCTACCAAGTATTGAGTACGTATACAGTAAATGAACATACTTTCCAGAAGGCCAACAATTCACTAAAAATGTTTTTTTTTATTGGTCTTATGAAGTATTCTAATTTGTTGAGATAGTGAATTGGTGGGTTTTTGTTAAATGTGAGCCAAAATTATCACAATTAAAAGAACCAAAGACTTAAACTACTTCAGTCTACGTGCACTGAATTTATTTAATACACGAGTTTGACAATTTGAGCTGAATTACTGAAATAAATGAACTTTTCCACGACATTCTAATTTATTGAGATGCACCTGTGTATATATATATATATATATATATATATATATAGGCAGCTTCCTATATGAGCTTCAAATAATTCAAATAATTTTGCTTCTGTAAAACAGAGCAATAAAATGCTCTCCAAATAAAGTCTTAAAATACTAAGAGTACTGTGAATGTAATTCTAAACTGGAGAGTAATTGACATCTGATCCAGATTTAAGTGATGAAGATGCATTTCACTGACTTACAGTTTACTTATATTTAGACCATATTGAGACCACGTTAACATACTTTTAAAAAGAGTGTTTAAAGAAAAAAATTACTAAAATATACTTTAATGTAATTTTTATTCACACTTGTATTTTAAGTGTGAAAATGTTGTAGCTGGGGGGTGAAAACTTTTTGAATTTGAAGATCAAGGTAAATTGTACTTAATTTGTTTTCCGGGAAACATGCAAGTATCTTCTGTTGCTTCCGAAGGGCAGTACTAAATGGAAAAAAATTATATTTCTACAAAATAAGAAAAATTTGGATGACATCATCCTGTTCAAAAGTTTTCACCCCTCTGGCTCTTAATGCATCGTGTTTCCTTCTGGAGCATCAGTGAATGTTTGACCTTTTTTTAATAGTTGTGTTTGAGTCCCTCAATTGTCCTCAGTGTGAAAAGATAGATCTCAAAATCATACAGTCACTGCTGGAAAGGGTTCAAATATGCAAAAGTTGCTGGAAACCTGAAGATTCCGCAGGACATGGAGGATTTTTCTGAAGAACAGTGCTCAGTTTAACTGTTCAGAACAAACAAGAGACTCATGAACAACCATCACAAAACAAAAAACAGTCATGGATCATCCAGGTAACCACACAGTATTAAGAACCAACAGTTCACAAACTTTTGCATGGGGTTATTTTAATAATTTCAGCTATTTTTTGGTCTTGTGGACTAAATGTAAACATCTTTTATGTAAAATATCTTAATCAGGACAGTACTAATTAAAAACTAACATGCATCTTGTATGATCTCTCTTATTTTGTTAAAATTACTCACATTTTCACAGATTCTGCAAGGGGTTCACAAACTTTCAAGTGGCACCGTATATACAATGCTCCTGTTCCATTTAAAATAATCTTGATTGTCCACCTGAATGTTCTCAAACATAAATTCTGAAAAATGTTTGGATATTTACAGTAAATAACAGACGTTGTCCCAGGAGGACTAAAAATCTGTACTATCAACAATCATAGTAAAACACTTTATAAGTGTTTTGACATAGTGACTCCCCCCTTCCCCAGCTTCTCTAAAGGAGAGGCCATGATTTTTTACATGGTCAATTTGGGTAATTCTGATTTCATTTGAAATTCATCTGCACCTTCTACCTCTCCTTCCACCCTGTTGTCCACTTCCTCTCTGTCCATGTCTTCTTACAGTTTCTCCTCTTGCTCTTTCCACTACGCCAATGCCCTCTGCTCTACTCATCTCTTCTCCCTTTCCTTCTCCTCTCCTGTTTTCTCACATCTTCCTCTCTGCTCATCTCTGTCTACCTGTTGCACTCTTCTTCTTCTCTCTCTCATTACACCCCTTTCTCTACCCACTCCACCACCTTATAGACTTACACCTCTTTCTTTACCCCCCGCCCCCGTTTTAATTTTTTTATTTTTATTCAGATTTTATTATTATTATTATTATTATTATTTGCATATTCATTCTTGCTCTTTGTATACTTTCTTTTTATTATTACTTTAAAGCAATTGTGATAAATGTGCAAACAATTAGGAAAACTGCATTTCCTGTGTTGTGTGTATAATTAAACGAATAGATCAGTTTAGGGACAATCGAAATTATACCATGTTCATTTGACAGAATGACAGAATGAGTCTTGTTTGTTGTGTTTGGACAAATGGTACATACATTTTTGTGATTTGTGTAAAACCTTTTTACAGAAATTTTAAAGTATTGGTTGGTTGTATTAACTATTGTGAAAACATTTGAGAGTTTTGTGCACATTGTTTTGAGAAAATTATTTGCATGATTTGTAATTTGTATGAAATGAATGAAAACGTACAATCTGTTTAGGACAGTTACAAAGTGTTCAGATCACTGTGTTAACTGTTTTGAGAACAGTGACCTGAGTTTGGAGAAATGTGCCAAATCAATTGAGAAAAACTGTAATATTATGATCAAGCAGCCTACTTTACATGTGCTTGTTAGTCAATACATCAAAATAAGTGTAGATAATGCAATGATAAAACATACATTTAAAATGTAATATTTGAAAGTAAAACTTTTTAAATTTTCAATCTGACATTAGATGTGTTAAAAGGTGTGTTACGAAACAGTCATGAGAGTATACTCTCTTTAAATACACTTAAGTTGCCATTTACAAGATTTAATAGTAATTTGTTACAATAAAAATATTGTATTAAGAATCTATTAAACTCGTGTTCTCTTATGATACAACCAATTACTAAGTACTTTTTATGTAGTTCCAGATTGTGGGGTAATAGTGTATTTGAAGACATTACTGCAGTAATTAGTGTTCCATTTGACTGGGAATTTGGACCTTATTTACATTTGATTAATTTTCTCCCAGCCAGTGTAATTGGGTTACAGACTAATTAGTAGAACTTTATTACATGAATACAATACACTGTTAATCATAGACAAATCATTACTTGTACTTGTGTGCAATTTTGTATTTTACAGTTCATGGGAAATGTTATTAAAATATTGCTAATAAATAATTAGGGGGTTGTCTGAGAGGTTGTTATCACCAGTGAACATGTGGTTGAGTTATTAACCAGGCATGCACAAGTAACACTCAGCATACAAACTCGCAAAGAAACTGCAAAGTAAATCAACAAGAAAAAAGGGAACCACATAATTTATTCATGCCACATTAAATACTGGGAACCTTCTGTAAGTGCCAGCATAATGCTATTACAGTTAATCTGCCTGTTCACAAGAGATCACTGTAATGCACAGCTAATCATTGCCATTCTATCACTCAGAGTATTACATCATGTCTGTTCACAGTGTGCATACTGTATATTGTTTCTTTGATTGATTTCTTTTATTCATTATGTCTGCATTATGTTTAGAAAGCTAACATACTTAAGATGAGCTCATAAGCTGCTTATTTAGTGCTGATTTTGTAATTAGTTGTAGAATAAACAAACATCAGACAAACTATGAGTTCAACTAGTGAGGTCAAGTGTTGCATCTGCTTCTGTACAGTGAGCCTGTCCAACACAAGTCTATGAATGAACACTTCCACAGTACTTTGAAGAAATGAGACACAAGAAAACCTGCCTGCGGTAATGAGCAGTGACTGACTATTGTGATCGGATTGAGATAAGGGCGCGTGTGAGCGTTTTCGCTCTGTGAACCGATAAATTGAATCTTTCATATGGAAAAGCTGTGAAATGAACACGAATTGCAGATGACAGAAGATTATCCATAAGTATGGAAGCTCTTTAAATGGAGAATATAATAATAAGTGTCACTTGATTTGATAAAAAGAGGATGTGACTCTAGCAATATGCACTCGATACGAGCCGGAACTGAACAATGGAGCAGAACTATGGAGAATCGGAGCTACTATTCTAGGCCCTATCTATCTACACCCTCCGTCTCTCTCTATCTTTCTCACTCTCTATGCACCAGAGTATGTGAGCAAAGCGTGCATGATTTTTGCCTGGAGCGAGGAGCATTTTAGACGTTTTTGAGTGTGCTCACTCGTTCCAGGATTGTACCCATCATGACCTTAACATGTTAGCAGCCCATAATAAAGTTCGAAGTCAGCAAGAATTTTCCATGTGTTAAACATAATGTTAATGTCGGAGGTGCCAGTGGGCTGTTCATATTGTGTGGCTGCAGATTGTGTGGATTCCTATTAAAATGATTGGATTTTGCCTGTAAAATTGTGTCAAACAATGATAACTTGTAATAAATATCATAAAAAGATGGAATCTGTGAAATATTATTGATAAAATAGTCAAAATGTTTCTTAAAATTGACGAACGCAATGGTGAACACGTTTTGTGGAAATTTGAGATTTCTTGAGGAATTTAATGAGACAAGTTGAGAAAAACATGAATGTTCTTTTACAGTTTTTCTCAATTGATTTGGCACATTCCTCCAAACTCAGGTCACTGTTCTCAAAACAGTTAACACAGTGATCTGAATACTTTGTAATTGTCCTAAACAGATTGCACATTTTCATTCATTTCATACAAATTACAAATCACGCAACTAATTTTCTCAAAACAATGTGCACAAAACTCTCAAATGTTTTCACAATAGTTAATACAACCAACCAATACTTTAAAATATCTGAAAAAAATGTTTTACACAAATCACAAACATTTATGTACCATTTGTCCAAACACAAGAAACAAAAATCTGTAATTTGTCATTCTATCAAATGAACATGGTATATTTTTGATTAGCCCTAAATTGAAAACTTTTCGGTTAATCATACACTCAACACAGGAAATGCAGTTTTCCTAATCATTTACACATTTATCACAATTGCTTTAAAGTAATAATAAAAGGGAAACTATACAAAGAGCAAGAACGAATATGCAAAAATAAATAAATAAATAAATACAATAAAAATAAAAATTAAATAAATAAAAATAAAAATGGAGGGGGGGGGTTAAAGAAAGAGGTGTAAGTCTATAAGGTGGTGGAGTGGGTGGAGAAAGGGGTGTATGAAAGAGAAGAAGAAGAGTGGAACAGGTAGAAACAGATGAGCAGAGACGAGGATGTGAGAAAAGAGGAGAGGAGAAGGAAAGGGAGAAGACATGAGTAGAGAGGAGAAACTGTAAGAAAACATGGACAGAGAGGAAGTGGGCAACAGGGTGGAAGGGGTGAAAGGAGAGGTAGAAGGTGTGGTTGAAGTTCAAATTAATTCAGAATTAAATTAATAAAAAATCATGGCCCGTCATGGGGGTAGACTTATAATGTGTTGCACTATGATTGTTGATAGTACAGATTTTTAGTTCTCCTGGCACAACTTCTGTTATTTACTGTAAATATCCAAACATTTTTCAGAATTTAAGTTTGTGATCATTCAGGTGGACAATCAAGATTATTTTGAATGGAACAGCAGCATTGTTGACATGGTGGTCCAGAACAACATCACAAAGGAAGAGGCCTGTGGTACGGTGCCCGGGAGGGCCGTCTTCGGTTCACTTAGTTTTGTCGTGGCCACGACATCATAACTCGTGGGAACGTGATAATATATCGTGGCCACGAGATATTAATTCGTGGGAACGTCATATTAACTCGTGGGAACGTAATATTATGTCGTGGCCTCGAGATGTTATGTTGAGGGAACGACATCCATTTCTCGTGGCCACGACTTCTTATGTTGAGGGAATGACATATTTTTCTCGTGGCCACGAGTTTAATGCATAAACAAACCTACGAGACCATAGCAACCATAGCTACGTGATTATCAAAGATGGATTCATTAATATTTTATTTTGAATTATGAAATTATTATATTAATTATTATAGAAATTATTACATAATTAAATTATTATATTGGCCATAGGTTGGACTGTAGGCAATGGCACGCGATGTACACAGCATTCGTATTAAGTTTATCATGAATAGACCAAATATTACATAAAGTACATAAAATAAAATAGACCTACAAGAAAACATTTTTATCCATTCCACAGTCTTGCCAGCTGTGTGTCCATTAACTGATCGTCTTTTTCTGTAATATTTGTATATTATTATTATTAGCTATTATTATCATCATCATCATCATCATTATTATTAGCCTATTATTATATTTTTATATTCGTTTTTTTCCCTTCATTTCAATCTTTTTACATAACGTTCTGACTAGTTTTGTAAATAAGCCTACTGTAAATGCTCGAAATGCCAATAAAGCTTTGATTATGCTGACTGGAATTTATAGCCTATTGGAAATGTAGTTTAAAGGTTGAATTTAGCATATTATATATTAACATATATATAACATTCCTGCGAATTAATAATTATTAATATTATAGCCTACTGCCTGTTTCGTTGAGGAATGAATCATTCATGTAGTTTCATTTGTAAATGAAAACACAACACGCTCATTTATCATCACGCACTGGCATAAATAGCCTAAAATCAAAGTATTGGCATAATTATCAGGCGTTTACAGTATTTGCAAAATATATGGTAGCAAACAGCATAATTATACAGAACATTAATTAGGTAAAACGAATTGAAAGGGGAAATAAAATATTATATTTATATTTATATTTCATTTAACCTTTATTTAACCTTTATTTATTTACATGAAATAAATATAAAAAATATAGCCGTAACAAGCTAATATAACCTAATAATAATAATAATAATAATAATATACAAATATTAAATGAAATGTTTAATGTTAATAAAAATGTTTTATCCATCTCTGATAATTCCAGGTTGCTATGGTCACGTAGGTTTGTTTATGCATTAAACTCGTGGCCACGAGAAAAATATGTCGTTCCCTCAACATAACATCTCGAGGCCACGACATAAGGATGTCGTTACCTCGACAAAACGATCTCGTGGCCACGACATAATATTACGTTCCCACGGGTTAATATGACGTTCCCACGAATTAATATCTCGTGGCCACGACATATTATCACGTTCCCACGAGTTATGATGTCGTGGCCACGACAAAACTAAGTGAACCGAAGACGGGCCCTCCCGAGCACCGTACTGTGGAGATGTTGAGAGAGGAGCTTTTCAAGCATGGATTCAACCTTCTTCCACTTTTTCTCCTATGATGCAAGTGCAGAAAATATTTAGAGTAGATAAAATACAGTGAAATTCTCTTCCAGATGTAAATGAAAGGCAAGATGAATTCAGGATAATTCATGTATATAGCGCACACACACACACACGTTTTGTGTTCACGTCTAAAAGTTTTGAGAACAAGTACACTGCATTGGAGAAAAGTGTCAAATCGATTGAGAAAACTGTAATATTTGGAATAAAATCCAAAGGTGGGTTATGCATCTTCTTTTCAGATGTGCAGTCGAAAAAAGCAAACAATCAAACATGGTTTCAGTCTTGATATACAGGTAAAGAGGTGAAGTGCAGGTGTGTGAATTACAGGAGATTAAATTTACAGTATAAGGGGTTTTCTTTTACCAGTGAGTAGGGAACAGGCTTGCAGTGGAAAAACCAACCTGATCTCATGACGAAAATGTACCTGTGGGAACTTTTTTGCAAGATGTGAAATACGTACCGCCTTGTATGTTTCATGACATATTCGATGTGAATATGTCACACCGAGTGAGTGGCGCTAAAAGAGTGTTGTTTTTTTCAGAAAAAAAAACTGAGTGTTCAGTTTACAGATGAACGTACATATGGTACATTTTATGTGACATTGGTTTTGTACATGTCACCACAGTTCTGACTTGAAATGTCCATTGAGTTGCGCTATAACTGTAATGCTCCATGACATTTTAAAATAACGTACCATCTGTACTACACCTAAACCTACCCGATAGTATGAACAAAAATGAATGTGACGTAAAAAAGCAATTGCAAGCATGCTGTTTTAGCTTGTTTTTCGATCTCTCATCTTTCAGCTCTTACATCATGAGTTAGTCATGTTTTTCACGGGGTTCATACCCAAGAATTCCACATCCTAAGTCCAAGTCCGTGCTGGCTGAGCTACCGAGTAAGCTTGTTATGATGGGAAAGCAAAACGTATGAAGCTGTAATCATAACTGTTAATTTCTGTTGGAAACTACAGTGAATTGTACTTATTGGTACATATTTCGCGTTTTGCGAAAAAGTTTTCACAGTTACTTCAGGGGTCTTGTCATGGACTCGGAAGAATTTGAACTCAGTCTTGATTTGGACTCTAAGAAGTTTGGAATCTGACTCATTCCTGAGACTAGTCAAGTCTCTTCAAAAAAGTCAACTAATTAATAGAGCTGGGTTGAAAATATTGATAATAAACCTAAATGAACATCAGAAGGTATGTTGAAAGAAACAGTACAACTTACTGAAATGTATCAGCTTTCATGTTAATAGTTTGTGCTCTCTTGTTAATTGTAATCTTCGACATTGTCTTAATGTACCAAATGAGAGAGACACCAATACAGCATTATTTGGAACAGATTTATTTCTTCAAAAGAAAAAATAAATAAATTATACCTGTAATATTTATAAATAAATCAATATCAAATCGAGAGCTTGTGAATCGTGAAATCTTCATCAAAAGCCAGCTCTACTAATTATCACCACAATTATTATTACTTTAATTAAATTTATTTCACTCGATTGATGATTTGATTGACATCCAATATTAATCAGTGACTGATTATTTTCTTTTGTGCGTGACTTAAACCCACATGAGATCAGGACTTGGGAGGTTGTATGGAGTGTATTTGCTGCATATTGCTACATTGTTTGTAGGGCTCATTAGCAGTTTAATATTTATGACAGTATTTCCACTCAGTGGGAATTTGGTTTGTTGCGTGAGGAATAAACTGACATTTAAGTCTTTATTATTTAATGTTATTTGTTGATCTATTTTTATGTGTGTGGAAGTGTGAAAGAGATAAAAAGACAAAGTGAAAGTGCATGTAAATGCTGACCAAAATAATGAAGAAAAAAAAAAAGTTGTTTCATTTCAGTTTTACAAAATGTAACCCTATTTAAAAAATAAACCCATTTCTGGTCTCAATCTCGTCTAAGACTTGACTCTGACTTGACCCTCTTCTGGTCTTGGTCTCAACATGAATGAGCTGGTCTCAATTACAACACATACTAAATATGTGAACAGATTGGTCTTTCCTTGAAAAAAGAGAGATGAGAGAAAGTGAGAGAGTGGTACTGGCTGTCTTGTGGTTTGGTGAGTGAGACAGGACTGTACAGTATGGAGGCTGGAGGACAGAAGGATGGAGGTCATAGAGGGGTTACTGGTTCTCTGGACAGACGGTGAATGTGAAATATTCCTGCCCTGAAATGAACCTTCCCTCAGAAACTGCTGTTTCCATTCCCAGAATTCATTTTTTGTCTGCTGAACCATTATGAGGACACATAAAGACACATTCAAAGGGTCACATGTAATACATGGTGTTTGACCTCCATAAGACCTCTTTTAAAGGAACGTTCCAAGTTAAGCATTATCAACAGCATTTTGATTATCAAAAATACCTCAACTTGTCCCCTAGGGTTTTATTTTTTTTTTATTTTTTATTTTTTTTAGTAGCTGATAACTGCGGTTACAGTAATGCTCTTACAACGTACATAAACTGGGCCAGTGCTCTAGGAGGTTTAAAAGCAAAAATGTGAACCTCATATTTTTGTTAAAGTACTCACATTAATTATTCAGTAAAAAAGCTGTTTATGATTTGAGCTGTACATTGGCCTAAAATTGTCCTTTATGTGGTGGGAATACTATTCTATGTGGATGAACGTCTGGTTACTGGTTCCTGTTAATGTTCAGTAAACAACCACTTTCTTGTTTCCTATATCTGGTGCGGGTATAATGTTTAAGTGTTGCAATAATGCTTTATTTTAATGTTTATTACTAGCTAACCCCCTGACCCCATACTTTGATTTGAATAATCGCTGCAAATTTCCAGAATGGCAGGGTCAACCCTGCCTAGATTTGATCTTTCCTTATGTTTTCAGTTCCAGAACATTAACTATCAGGTCTCAATTCCCCTATCAACTAATATTAATTCCAAACTTCTGTATTGTCCCCAAAAACTGCAAGCTGTTTCCTTTTAAACCACTTCTGATACAGGAAAGTTTCCTTCCACATAAACTCTATTCCATGTTGTAATGTAATAGACACACTGCATTACAAATCAAAAAGTGGCCTTTTCAACGGCAAGTATTTTTCAGCTTTTGTTTCTCACAGTCCACCTATCCTCACACTCATAACCCTCCCAGCACTGCAGTGATGTAGAATGGTGTGGCAGCTGCCACCCCCAGCCCCCCTTAGCTGATTGCGAACAACTCATGCGTTCACAGTTTCACAGCATCCCAGTCATAGCCTATGGGCCTCTCGCCATCTGGGGCCGCGCAAGAACCACGCCATGGCAGCCATGATTTAACACACAGGATAAACAGATATTTCACAATTCACACGGTGAGATGGGTGAATGGAGATACATTTCAGCCGGGTGATGGGGCCTTTGGGACAGCGGAAATGGAACAGTCAGGCATGCATACTTTTATTTTCTTTCATTTTCCTTTTTTTTGCATTGTTTGCATAAATGAAGTGAGCAAAAAATATTTAACTTCAAGAAAAATCTGTATAGTGTTTGACTGGTTATTTTGTATTCGACATCTTATAGGTTCACAGAAATGATGCAACTTTGGCCTTTAAATCTGATAAATGCTCTGCATATACATTTAATGGCCATTTCACAGGATAATCTGTCATGCAAACACATTGCACTCATGATGTACCCATATTCCAGGATGATAAAGCTAAACCGCATGCTGTTAAGAAATTCAAGACTCTTGTATGCAAGGATGGTGATAAATGCCTGTGATGGCCTCAGAAATCAGCAGACCTAAACATCATTAATTCTTTTGGGTAAAATCAATAGTGCGTAGTATGTGTTTTTACTGATGTTGCAGTATCAAACTGCTCATAGTTTAGGACTTACATGCCAAGAAGCCAAAGATGGATTAATCATATGGATGTTTTGGCCCCACCAAAACGCTACTGTAAAAGTTGGACATGCAGCGTAATGATTAAAGACTGAACTAAATCAGTTCTGAAGACAAAATTTACCATGTCTACATAATAATCCTCTGATATCAGTTTATTGTTTATTTGTCTGTTTTATTCATTGCCTGTAGATATTTATGTGATTGATATGCATGCACTGTCAAGTGCAACAGCTACTCAGCCAAAATGTGATCTTATTAAAGTTTCATGTGGATCTTTCAATGATCATGGAGTCCTGCTGCGATGAAACATCAACATATTTATTCGCCTGGCATATAAAAAGGGTAAGATAAAATGAAAAAGGAAAATGTGTCACAGTGTCTTCAAAAAGACTTTCTAGAGAAAATAAACTTTTCAACTGGAGCTGGATTCACAAAACTATCTTGAGAAAAAAAAAAATCTTTTGAACTGCAATTTTCTTATGTTCTAACAAAAAAAAAAAAAAAAAAAAAAATTAGAGTTTAGAGTTTTGTATTGCTAAAAATACTTCTTTAGAATGTTCTTAAATTAGGATAACCTCCGATTTGTCCTAAATCCCCAAAGGTAAGATGTTATATGAAATAAATTATATTAAAATATTTATATTAAGTAGTACAACATAAAAATAGCTACAAATAGTGATTTGTTGTGATTATGCGTGACATGACTTTTTGCTGAATTCGAAATTCAGTCAGAACACTACTAAACATTTTTAATTTTTATAATTATTTCCTCCATAAAGCTGTTTTGTTCTCTGATGTTAGAAAAAAAATGTAGTTGATTGAAACAAACCACTTATGTTAAGAAAGTCCTAGTTTTAATACCCTTACAATTATAACAATTAAAGGTTTTCTTAAATTACAGGGTTTAGTACAGCTGGGCAATGGGCCTTGGTTGCCTTCAGAAGTACAAAAAAAAATATTAAAATTATAGAGCTTGCTGAAAGGAAAACAACATCTGCTAAGGAGCAGAAAACAATGGGACTCATGGGTCCAAGCAGGTCAGAATATTGTAACTAGCCCTGAAGCCCTATATAAAGAGGTGTTAAATGTTAAGTTAGTTACCCTTTGAAGCAAAAAAAAAAAAACTAAAAAAAAAAAAACCCTTGTTTAAGAACCTTTTTTCACTATAAAGAACCCTTCGTGCAATAAAAAGATTCTATGGATGTTGAAGGTTCTTCATGGTATCATAGATGCCAACAAAGAACATTTATTTTTAAGAGTGCATGTCTCCTAGCAGAGTAACCTTTGGACTTGCTCCACTACTGTGTGATAGCCAGAAAGTTCCCAAACACAATCAAAAGATCTTGAGTAGATCTACTGTTTAATAGTTATAACAAACTCTTTTTTTGGTTTGATATTTTGTTACATAATGCATTTATATTTTTGGGGTCAGTGTATAAACACATTCATTTGTAAACACAAAATGCAATTATGTAATCAACCAGCTTTGTGTGTGTGCAGACTGTGTAAGTTCCACCACATGTAAGCTATCATCAAATACTATTTTTGTATATGCTAGAATGGTGGTAAATAATGTACATATATGTACCTACATATACTATAATGGAAGAATTTGAAACAGACTGGTAACAAGAGTGAAGATTGTTCATTCAGGGATTTTTATAAAACCATTCTTAAACCTACTGTATTTTGTCTGTTCTTCACGATTACAGCATGAACCTTCATTTGTATTCAAAATATTTCAAGGAGGGTTTCACACTTTTTAATTTGATTTTGATGCTGAAACAAAGAACAATGACTTTCAGCACACTCTATATACGGTCTTATCAATCAAACTGAAATCAGTGGATTCAGTACTAAAAGATGCATCCAACTGTAAATCACCACTGAAAACACTGGGAAGTGCAATATTCATGGTGTGATGCAAACCAGCATCATGAAAGGAAGATCAAATAAAAAAGAAGCAGAAGCAGACACTCACCACGTCTATGATCTGAAGCAGTGTGAGTCCTAGGTCCACCACTATAGGTGCAGAATCATTGAGAACTGGCCTTTCCAGTCTGTTATAGTTCTCCATCAACTCCTTATACAACTTCCGCTGATATTCCCCCTGTAACGAGTCTATAGAAAGAAAGAAAGAAAGAAAGAAAGAAAGAAAGAAAAGAAAGAGATGTCATTATTTACTGACCCTCATGTAGCTCCTAATCTGTATGAGTTTCTTTTCTGAGTACATTTTGCACTGGTACTGGTCTTTCCATGCAGTTACAATTATCATTTCAAAGAATGAGGCAAAATAAACAATAGAGTATAATAAAAATGTTCCATATGATCTGTGAAAACATATAAATATAGCACATAAGTCCTTTGGGCTACTTTTATGATAAGCTTTTTCCCTAAGCTTGAAAATAATTGCATGTCCATTATAATTGTCTTTGTGTTTCATAATGTTTTGGAACAAGTGTCAATAATGGCAAAATTTTGTGAACTATCTAATCAAGACTGAATTCACGGACAGATGGTTCGGGGTTAAATTATTAATTAATCGTTAGACAGATTTGATTCCACAGGCTCTGATAGCCGACTCAGTAACTGAGACTAATACCCTGAGGGACATTGCTGTTGTCCTGTAGATAAAAACACATGAAGGGAACGTTCTGAGAGAAGAAAAGAATATATAAAACTGCAGCGTATCAGCAGTATAAAATATTCAGAACAGACTCACTCCTTCCAGAGATGGACTAAAGCGCCCTGATGTGTACAAATGGGATTTTCTCAAAATGTAAAAACACTATGAGATGGAGAGATGAAACAGAAAATTTCAACAAACTAATGAATGACATAATATTAGTAGTCCTGGATAATTCAGTGTAGATAATTGAATTTTCTTGGAACATCTGTGATGATGTCTATGTTTAGATTCAGTATGGTTATGTTGTTATATAAGCAGAATTTCCTTCATAAATCAAAGGAATTCATTCATGCTAGAGGTTTCACTCACGCACTCTCCTAACTCATAATGCATATGAGGAAATTAAGAGGAGCGTATGTTCTGTGTATCTGTGCATGAGTTTACAGCTGTGATGGGGAAAGAGAGAGAGAAACAGAGCAAACAATATGCAGCTCGCATAAAATCTGTTCAACATGAATCAAGTTTTGAATGAATGCACTGATGCAAACTCTCAACATTTTGATATGCATCATATCAATGTCAAACCTGCCAACCAACAAGTATGCATTGACTTTAATCTCTAGGTACACATAAAACATCACTGTTGTTTCTGAAAATTTATTAATTTTCTTTATTTATTCAGTAGAAAGATGTCAACTTTGATGTTCAAATAGATAAATATTTGTTTAAGCATTTTTATTGTAGCATATTTTTCTTGTTGCAACAGGGTTCACTTCATGTTTACTTTCACAGAAAAAAAATATGGTGTAGAAACAGTTTTCAGACATTAAATTAAACATCATCAATCATTTTTAAGTACAAAGACTGAAATAGCATTTTCTTGTAAAACATACTCCAATGATCTAATGATGTATATATATAGGTACCTGTGGGAACTGCCATGTATGTTTCGTGACATATTAGATGTGAAATGTCCACTGAGTGGCGCTAAAAGAGTGTTCGTTTTTTTCCCCCTGTAACAGATGAACGTACATGGTACTTTTTATGTGACGTTGGTTTTGAATGTGTCACCGCAGTTCTGAGCTGAAATGTCTGCTGAGTGGCACTATACGTCTAATGCTCCGTGACGTTTTAAAATAACGTACAATCTGCACTACACCTAAGCCTACCCGATAGTATGAACAAAAGCAAATGTGACGTAAAAACTCGATCGCAAGCATGCTGTTTTAGCTTGTTTTTCGATCTCTCATCTTTTGGCTCTTTCATCATGAATCATGTTTTTCAATGGATTTGTACCCAAGGATTCCACATCCTAAGTCCAATTCGGTGCCGGCAGAGATATCGAGCAAGCTTGTTACGTCCGGAAAGCGAAACATATGGAGCTGTGATCATAACTGTGTACGAAAACGATTACAAGTGCTTGCTGTTTTACTGCCTCTAGTGTTCATTTCTGTTGGAAACTGCAGTGATATGTTCTTATTGGTACGTATTTCGCACCTTGCGAAAAAGTTCCCACAGGTACGTTTTCATCATGAGATTAGGTTGGAGCTAACAATATAAAATAATTAAATTAAGATATGCTCTAAAACACCTCACATGTCTTTCTGGATCAAAGGTCAGAATGTCAGTAATGAGTGACTTCTATTCCTCAAGGAATGTGCTTTTTAATAAACCAAGTAAAGTTGCAATTATCAGTGGAAACATTTTAGCAATGCTAACTGGCTATTTGCACTTCTGTGGTCCATAAAGACAGATAAAGCAGCCAAACCTTAAATGGGTGGATAAGTTTAACACAGGAAGCTGCTTAGAAAGAGATATCGGCTAGGTCACAATTAATTTTCAATTATGAGTGCACACAAAGTCCTTCCTTTTAATTACCACTATACCATTAAAGGTTTTTTTTTTTTTTTCCCTGATTCAATATGGTGCTCTTTTCTCCTGGCATTTCTAATGGCTGATACTTGCAGAAACTATTTCGCAGAAGTCATAACCACACCTCTGCTGCACACTGGTGTTTTATTAAATCCTTTCCATTAAAGGAAATGTCAAGCATGCATTTCAATGCATGGGCGTTTGTTAAAGAATGAGACTTCAATCTCCTGTTCCCGCAGGAACAGTGATAGCTGCTAGATACAGGACATGCCGAGCAGCAGGATACAGGCTGGGCTTGTAAACGCTCAGGCTAAAAATCCTATTTGAAAGTTGCTTTTAAAGTTTACTTTCTGAAAGACTGGTTCGGCAACAGTGTCACTCACACATACACACACAAATCACAGCATGTAGCAACGACAACAGAGGAAGCAACAGAGGATTTAGCACTATGACACTAAAGGATTACAGCCTATGACGAGAATGACTGACACTCTTAATGAGGTCCCTACTGCGAGAAATGACAGATTCCATCAAAGCCAATACATTAATTTCTCTTTTGTTCTCTTACATAGAGTAATCTGGGACACTTTTTGCACTTATTTCTGCAATTTACTATGATGTCACCCAACTCTTTAGACTGAAAATTAAGACAAAAACATTAATATATCATGCTTGTATTGTATATTTTACCACATTTTGAGTTCATTGTGCCTTGCAATATTATGAAAAATATATATTAAAAAAATAATGAAAAACTTTGCATGTTTCTCCTTATGGAAAAGAAGTACACTTTAGCATACTTATTGTGGAAATAATATAATTTAAAGAACATACTTAAATGCAAATTGAATATAATGTTTTTAGACAGTTGGACACAATTGTTAATGTTAAATGCAATGAAATGAAAATTAAACATTAAATGAAAATTAAAAATTCTAGTTTACATTTACAGGTGCATCTCAAAAAATTAGAACATCATGTAAAAGTTCTTTATTTTTTTTGTAATTTAATTCAAAAAAGCAAACTTTCGTATATTCTAGATTCATTGCACACAAACTGAAAGATTTCAAGAGTTTTTTTTGTTTTAATTCTGATGGTTACGACTTACAGCTTAAGAAAATTAAAAATTCTGTATCTCAAAAAATTTGAATATTCCATTTTGAGCTTGATTAGTTTGATTAATTTTGAGTATAAATACTGGGTACCTCCTGGGCTAGTTTAGAACATGCAACCACAATTATGGGGAAGACTACTGACTTGATAGTTGTCCAGAAAACGATCATCGACACCCTCCACAAGGAGGGTAAGCGACAGAAGGTCATCGCTGAAAGGGCTGGCTGTTCACAGAGTACTGCATCGAAATACTTTCATAGAAAGTTGACTGGAAGGAAAAAGTGTGGTAGGAAAAGGTACACAAGCAACAGGGATGACCGCAGCCTTGGGAAGATTGTCAGGAAAAGCCAATTCAAGAACTTGGGAGAGCTTCACAAGGAGTGGACAGAAGCCGGAGTCAGTGCATCAAGAGCCACCACACACAGACGTCTTCAGGAAATGGGCTACAGCTGTGGCATTCCTAGAACCAAGCCTCTCCTGAACCAGAAACAACGTAAGAAGCGGCTCACCTGGTCAAGGAGAAAAGGAACTGGACTGTTGCTCAGTGGTCCACAGTCCCCTTTTCTGATGAAATTAAATTTTGCATTTCATTTGGAAATCAAGGTCCCAGAGTCTGGAGGAAAAGTGGAGAGGCACAGAATGATTTGGGGTGCCATGTCATCTGCTGGTGCTGGTCCATTGTGTTTTATCAAGTCCAAAATCAATGCAGCCATCTACCAAGAGATTTTAGAGTACTTCATGCTTCCTTCTGCCCACAGTGCCAAAACTACTTCTAAGTGGTTTGCTGACCATGATATTACTGTGCTTGATTTATCCAGCCAACTCACCTGACCTGAACCCCATAGAGAATCTATGGGGTATTGTCAAGAGGAAGATAAGTAACATCCAACCAAACAATACAGATGAGCTGAAGGCCGCTATCAAAGCAAGCTGGGCTTCAATAATGCCTCAGCAGTGCCACAGGCTGATCGCCTCCATGCCATGCCAAATGAAGCAGTAATTCGTGCAAAAGGAGCCCCAACCAGGTATTGAGTGCATAATTAAACCTACTTTGGAGATCTTGAACATTTTTGTTTTGTAAATCTTTTTTTGATTGTTCTTTGAGAAAATATTCAAATTTTTTGAGATACTGAATTTTTAATTTTCCTAAGCTGTAAGTCGTAACCATCAGAATTAACAAAAAAAACCCTCTTGAAATATTTCAGTTTGTGTGCAATGAATCTAGAATATAAGAAAGTTTGCTTTTTTGAATTAAATTACAAAAATAAAGAACTTTTCCGTGATATTCTAATTTTTTGAGATGCACATGTATATTAAATGCAATTAACTGAATGGTAGAGTGCTTTCTGACCCACTTAAGTGCAACTTAAGCACATCTTTATACGTAATTTCATAATTACTACTATTATCTTTGAAATGAAAAAGTATATACTGACAAACATATATTTTTTTTTCTATTGAAGCTGTATTTAAATATATTAAAAAAAAATTGTAATGAATAAGATTGCAATGTAGTACATTTGAAATATTTTAAATGTAATACTAAATAATGCACTACAGTTAAAATAATAATCAAGTACTTTACATGTGCTTTAGTAGTCAGGACTTTAAAATAAGTGTATTTCTTTAAAGCGTGAAAAAATTATTAAAAGATAATTATTTAAAATGTAATTTAATGTAAAACTTTTAATTTAACATTATTACAAAGGTACTCTTTAAATGTGTACTTAAGTGTGTTAAGAAATATATAACCTTATGAAATTTAAGTACACTTCAATGATCTTTTATTTAAAATATGTTCGAGATCACTTGACAACCCTGCACAATTTGCATGAAATGAACAATTTGGACCACCGGTGGTCACGACTAGTTGTATGCCAGTTAGATATGCTTTCCGACTTGATGTGATGTGTGCCAAATACTCTTTCAGAGCCAAATGCATCAATTGCTTCATAACAATTGCACAAACTAGGAGAATGAGGGGAAACAACTTACAATGTTTTGTTTTGGTCTAAAATATTAACTCTATTTTTGTTTGTGTTATACCATTTATGAACACAACACTCATCTCTGTACAGAATGTTGGGATTTAAATATTTCTGAAAACATGTTTTTATTAACAATAAAATGGAGAAACACATATTCTGACACAGAAAACATATTCTGGTGAAACTAGATAAATTAGACTGCTTGTTCTACTGTATGCACTTAATTGGTCAGAAAGAATATGAAAAAAAAAGCCCATGTAGATTGCTGATCCACATGAGAAGTGAGATTTGTCTGATTTGCCTGCTCTTTTTTCCTCTCCTCCCCAGACTGCAGCTGTCTACTCTCATTTACACTGAAGGCCAGGCTTTGGCATCTCAAATGAGTCTAGTGTTAACATAGATTTGCTTGTGAAATGTACACATCAGAGCTTAGGTGTTCCAGATTACCCTAATTCATCCTAATGGAATAAGTGTTTGGGCTTCAGGCCCCTCTCAGCCTGAGGGTTATGCAGTATCTGGTGAATGTGATTCAAATGCATATTTCAGTACAGGTATAGAAAAGACTGTGATAGAGACCAAGAAAGAGAAACTGTGTGAAACTGTCTGAAAGTGTATTTCAGACCAACTCTATCCTGGACACATCTACAGCACATAAAAGCCTTTAAATCACGTTCGTTAAATTTCATTACTTATTTAAAGTCTTTTTTCCCACTGGTCGGCACACTCTCATTACTATGTATGTGCCATCATTGATTAACCCTCTATTGCCTCGGGTTAACTAACCCATTTTCTCAAATTTGCAAGCACATGATGTTTAAAAGATAAATATGGCAATAAAATGGTTAATAACAAAGGGATGACTAAAATAAACCAATAAAAATCTCTTTTATGTTCATACTTGGTGGACATTTTAAAATCTTTTCTGGCAATGTACACTGTGTGAAAATGTCACTCAGATAAGTAATTTGTATTGATTTTTCAATACCTATCTAATATATCTATCAATCTAGCTAGCTAGCTAGCTAATTAGGATCATTTAACACACACACACACACACACACACAAATCACAGAGGAAGTGGGTAAATAAACACAACAGCTGATGTGTAAACTCAAAGCTGAGCAAACAGAAGCTGTGAAACACAATGTGGGACAGAGTGATATTACATATTTAAAAAGACTGGAACAAGTATATGCAGTGGTCAAATTGTAAAAAAATTTCAGGGTGGATGGTGTGTTTTTTTGTGGGGGGGGGGGGGGGGGGGGGGGGCTGTGGCTAATTTTACACAATGATTACAAAATTGGTCTCGTTTTTATAAAGGTTTCTATTTAATGAAAAATTGCCTTAATTAAAAATTATCTTTTGCTATTTTCTCCTCTTCTTCTTTTCTTTTTTTCCTAAATTGGGCACCTGACGGCTTTGACCTTTTTATCTCCATCGCTGTGTTTATTTGGCACTCGACAATCAACAGATTTCCCATCCCCCAGCATTGTCACTCACGACCAGAAGTCAAGACTAAACCAATTCACCTCCACATAATCGTTTTGTTTGACCTATTTTTATTAGCCATTTCACACAATTCAGAAAAAACAAAAACGTGCAAATTATAGGCCTGTGTTTTAATATTATGAATGAAATGTGCGTTATTTGGAAGAAAGTCAAGGTGTGACTGACTTTAGCCCACTAAGTGGACCCCCCACGTGTCATGAAAAAAATGCCGCCCCGGGCACCTGCCCGGTTCGCCCATGCCAAAAACCGCCACTGTCTAATGGGCTTCATCGCGCAGTGAATGCTTTTGGACTCTCGAGACGTGTTTTTTTTTTTTTTTTTTTTTCTCAAAGTTGGATAATGTCAGCTCTCCTACAGTCACACATACATTATGTCAGGAGAATGTCTTTAAATTATAATCAAGGAAAAATCATACCTTCTGTTGTCTTCTTTTTAAAGAACTTCAAAAGTTGCGCTTGAACCATTTTGCGTGAAAAATGACGAAATTGCTTCTGCTTGTGCGCAGCTTGGTACCAAGCTCTGATTGGCCAATCTCCGTTATATAGTTTGTAAATTATCATAAGTAGAGAATTTTAACATTTCATGTGCATGATAAGTTTTGCATAATACACAAAATTAATAATCCAAAGGGGATGGTAGGGGGGGATGGTGGTTGTACAGAGGGGATGCTTTTTGTCATTTTTTTCGACCAGGGGATGCCATCCCCCCGCATCCCCCCTCAATTTGAGTCCTTAGTATATGTCACTTCAGCCTGCCTGGGAAACAAGCCCTCACTGAACTTTTCCTCACACTTGCGTGCTAGCATACAGTGCTAAACCCCATACAACAATCAAGGAGACTCCAGAGGGAGACAGGTGGCTATGAGATCAGCAAGCTCACAGAGACTCTGAACCTAACAGTAATGGTGTGATGGGTGATTTATTGAACTTCATGCAAATGTTGAAACATAATAGCAAAGAGCACTCAATGGAAGCTTTGAGATGGTAAGACTTGTAAAAAGAGAAAGTTGGACAATGTGAAAGACATGGAATAAAAAAGAGAACTGAGAATAGAGAGACAGTGTGTTCTCAGCTGGTTTTGCTGTAGGATTTTACATTGGATTTAAGATCAAACTTTGAAATGTATTATTCTTATAACAACAATATATCAGTATTATTAAAACAGCAACAATGATATATTTAATAATAATTACAATAATTTTTTTTCAAGGCAACCTGTATTTAATGCATTGCATTTTCTTTTTACTTTTTTCTTTTTACATGTTTAAATGTTTGACTCTAAGGTGACAAATCATTTTGTGCCAAAATACTATGGCATTTGATTGAACATATGGCTTTTGGGGAGCGTTTTCTCCTTCTTTCAATAAGTTTATTCATTTTGCTATACTGACTGTGCAGGATTAGATGATTAGTTCCATTTTACTATTTGCATTTACAAAATATTATATATTCTGACACATTTTGGATCTTTACCCACCAGTTGAGAACCACTGCAGTGAAAGAGAAAAATGCATATTCTGTAAGTCTGTGAGAAGTGAAAAAAAAAAAAAACTGTTTAAGAGAGAAAGAAAGTAATATTGAAAAAGACAAACTTTGTTTTTCCTTTTTTTGATTTATCAAGCTCTTCTTTCTCTGATTACATCTTCTGCTGGAAAGGATCAGACGCAGATGTTCTTTGCATGTGTGTGTGTGTGTGTGTGTATGTGTGTTTGCTTACAGTCCAGGCCTTTTATGGGGATTTATGTCAATGTATGATTATGGCAGCACAAGTTAGATCAGAATCAGAAACGTTGTAAATTACTCTTCTTCTCCACTGAGAATAAAGAGCAAATCATTTTATATGAAAAGTCTAATCAGGAACAAGATATTCTTTGACTCAAACATCAAATCATCCAGTCTAATAATACATCAAGTTTCACCTCATGCATTTGGAAAAAAAGCAAGTGAGGAAAAAAGAGAGAGAAAGAGAAAATCCCTGTGGAATAAATGGGTCAGCTCACTCTCTGTAGGACTGTGTTATAGTCCAGATTAGCGATGAACGTCTGGCTTTAAAAGCTGAATGGCTATCACTCCACTCTTCCCCTGATGAAAAACAAGAAATAGAGGGGGGAAAGAGCTAAACAAAGCACGCTTTCCTAATAAATTCATTCAGTAATGGCAATACTGGGCTAAAGGGGGCAGATGGACGAGAATAGTGGTGAAGCAGCAAACCCTGGAAAGTTACTAATCCCTTATTCTCATGCTCTCTGTTTTCCAGTGCCTAAATAAGGTCACACATTATTTAGAGTGTAAAATATTAGCTTAATTGACTTTACAGTGGATTTACTTTATGACTTTTACAACAAATCATTGCTTTTAGATTTTTCAGCTCCGAGAACATACCTGTAGCATAGCCAAGATCAAGGATAAATTGATAGAAGCAGGACTGTAGATTGATTAAAAAACAATAATTAATTAATCGCAGATTTCTGTAATTGATCTCAATAACCTAACATCACAGTTGTAGTAATCATAAATAGTATTTATGATATTTTAACATTGACCAGTGTCAAATCTAGTGTGAATCGAAGTAGTAAACTGGTAATTATATTACTTAAACTGGATATTTTGAAAGAAATTTGCGCAGCAATATCCATGCATCTTCCTCATTGTAGTTTCTGTATGTGTGTATGTGAAAAGACAATAAATACTCAAAAGTTTTTGGTGGATGTTAGGATGAAAAAGTTTGGGAACCTCTATAATATTAGGCAAATCAAACCTGTCCTATCTTGACTGACTGCTGCAATGCTTTTTCCTATATGCACAATCAACCTTTGAAAATGATAGATGATGGTGCATTTGGTCTTCAGCAACCCCAAGAGAGCATGTTACACCTCTCTTTGTCTCATTCTACTGGCTTCCAGTTGCTGCTTGCATTAAGTGATGATTACATACAGAAGAGTCATTGGATGTGCACAAAGAGACACAAAATGGCTTTGCCAAATCTTTTCTTTCAATATACCACTATGGTGGAATATTCTTCTCAACTCCATCACATGATTCACGTCAGATGAATCCTTCAAAAACGCACCTGTAACTGTTAATGCACTTTTTTCTGTTGTCTTATAGTGTCTCACCTACACTGTAATAAAAAGATTTTTCTAAGTAGCAAGAGAAAGTATGGAAATCTTTTTTCACCCCAAAATTAAAAAAAGTAATTGCAACTTTTATCTCACAAATTTTGCAAGATACAAATTTACGAGAGAAACTTTAAATTCAATTAAAAAGTCTGAATTGCAAGATATAAACTCAATTCAGAATTGATATCTTGCTATTCTGACTTTTTTTCTCTGTATTCTGAGTTTACATTTCGCGATTATGTTTTCTTTGTTTCCACCATGGAATAAAAAATAAAGATGTAATTGCAACTTTTTATCTCACAATTTGAACTTTACTTCTGAAAAAAAAAAAAAAAATCTTAAAAATGTCATGTTCAATTCAATGTGTTACTTGCTGTTTCTTTGCAATAATTTGTAAACTAGCAATTTCTAAGTGGAAATTTTTACAACATTTTTTTCAGTGAAAATAAACATGAACTGAACTGTTACGTTTTTTTTTTTTTTTTTAGCAAAAATTCCACATACAATTTAAATAAGGCCAAAATGTAACATGCATTTAGAGAGGAAATGTTACTTGTTATTTGTAATCTGTTACTTGTCGTTTCTTGTGTAATTTACTAGCAATTTCTGAGTGAAAGTTGTTTGAAAGTAAATCCAACACCAGTGTATATGTCTATTTTTCTACTTTTCTGGCAATTCTGGCTGTTTGTTTTGCACATCGCATATAGGGCAAGCTGAAAATCAAAATATCATATTATTAGACCACTGTCTTTTCAAAAATAAATGGCAAAACAGGGGTGCAGAGAACTAATAATCAACCTAATTATGTAATTAATTATCTAAGTTTTGTGGAAAACTTGATCATTAGGTGTATTGGATTGTAACCACACTATACAACAGATACACAGTTCGCAAGTTTACTTGATTTGATGTAGAAGGTCAGAACCACAATGAACCCTATTGCAATGTACTGGAACACCAGCTGTCAGTCAAGCCCCTTTACCTAACGTAAGTGCCTGAGCTCAATGATGCTCTTGCATCTGAATCAAACAAATCATTGCGTCATTGTTCCAATACCTAATGGAAAAGCTTCCTAGAAGTGTGGAAGCAAAGGCAAGGATTAATGCTTTTCTGCCATTATTTTGAAAGTAAATATTGATACAATCAGTGAGTTACGTTACTGATATGATGATGAGGTCTGGCTCACTGTTCTATAGGGTTCAGGTCTGGGTTTTGTGCAGGCTATTCACTGATGCAAAACATATGACTACCATATCTCACTCTAATCTACATGCTGACCGTTTTCTCTTAGCCAAACAGCGTAAGCTGCTGGTCTATGGGATTTTAAGGCCATGGTATAAAATCTAACCCTTCATGATAGCTAGGAGTATGCTATGAATATTGTCAGAATGTATGATAAAATGACATTTCCGCCAATATAAGGAAAATGCCTATGCTGTTTGGCTGTTTTGGTGTTTAAAAGCATTGGTTATTGATTATGAGGGCACATGAATTACAAAAAAAAAAAAAAAAAAGTGCACAGATAAATCAGATAAACATAGAAAAAAAGAGATTTCATGATGACTTAAAATAATATTTTTATCTATTTTTTTTTTTCTATTATTTTATGGAAAGACAACAGCAGTCCAGGAATCCAGGGTCCCTTGTTTGCAAATGTTCTGGTGTACCTTTTAAAGAAATCTGCAAACTCAGTCTTACAATATTACCATAATTGGCACAGAGCTGACCAGAGTCATAAACTGAAGTAATATTGCTGAAATACTAAGGGCATGGGTGAGTTTGACCTCTATAAATAGTTTAAGGGAATCCCACACCTTAAATGGATAGAATGGAAACCCCCACACGCACTGAATGTCCAAACAAAATCAATCAAAGAGCTTTAATTATGCTCTGTCCTTAAGGGAAATTAAAGACACCAAGAGCCTGCTTTCAGGAATGGAATGTGTTACTTATCCAAAAAGTCACAAACCAAGTTCTCTGTTTGACAGGTTATTATTCAGAGGAGCAATTCCAGTTCCAATGCTAATGTGGAAGTGTGGTGGATTGTACAAAATTAGTTCCATTCCTCAAATTTGATTGGCTGAGTGATGTTCCAAGAGTGCTGATTTTCCACTTGTTTATATCAGTCTGCTTGTTTGTGTTTACGCAAAAGGTAAGTACTTTGGTTTCTTTCGGAACTATACGAACTAACTCGTCAATTTTTAGAGTTAATCAATATTAAATGTCGTTCAGGCTTAACACCACTCGTACATCACAAATGTATTGTGCTAGGTGTTAACTGAAAGTATCGAAAGGAAGTCAAGCATACAGACATGCACTTGATGCGCGCCCATACCATACACTCATGCAATGAGTTAACCCATAATACCCTGAAATTATAGGTCATAAAGCATTTCTTTCATCCCGTCCTTGTCATGGTTGCTCGCGTCTAACATTGGCGTAATAGCGAGAAGACCTAAGGATGTTGTGCGGTATTTTTGTCAGTGCTCATGCGTCAATGCAATCATGCCAGATGTTATGGGGTATTAAGGGGTCGAGGTGCTGCAAGGCAAATCGCACACAGACACTCTTACAAGCTGTACACAAAGATAAACACACATGCTCATATATTTCTACAGTGAAATGATCAATTCTCGCTTTAATTTAGTTACTCTAAGTCACTGTTTTGTCATACTTCACGTATTCAAGCTAAGTTAACATCTTCCGAAGTAAAAGCATCTTGATGCACCTTGAGTTCACTTTTACGATGACATATCTACGTAAATTTTATGTTGCGCACAATACTTTAGTAAAAAGCAACAGCCCCTACCTTTAATACAGAATGACGTCCATATAAAAATTCCAAGGTGTAGAATTCCAAAATCTCTTTGTTTCCGCATCATTCCTGTTATGGGAAGTTGTCCTTATACACACAAGCCGACGAAACTTTAGTCTGTCAGCATACGAGCTGCGTGCAGAGGTAGGTATCTCTCTCTCTCTCTCTCTCTCTCTCTCTCTCTCTCTCTCTCTCTCTCTCTCTCTCTCTCTCTCTCTCTCTCTCTCCTTTGCTTTTAATTTTCTCAATCACATTTGTGACCGCAATGCAAGAGCAGTCTGTCTATAATTAGCATGTTATCCTTAAACGGTAACCCATTAACTGTCTTTTTTCTGTGGTTTAATCAATCCCATCCAAGAGTATAATCACTATGCATAACAATCCACAAACGATTTACGGAACTGGCGCGCGCTCTTACATTATGCGTAAAGACGCCATCTGGATACATGCTAGCTGCAGGAATTATTTCACTCACTTGCTATGGATAATATGCTGCAAGCGCGACATGATCCTTGTAAAATTTACATTTAAAGTATTGAATCCGAGGGGAGATTTAAACCCCCTTTTATTGGGCAATGTTCTTCATGGATCATTATTTGGTTCAGTGCGGATTAATAAATAGGATTTGTAGCCCGAGCGCATCATCAGGTGTTTGTGATCGGTGCACTAAATCTTAAGTATTACATTCCTCTCTTTCATTTATTTTAGAGGTTAAAGACTTGAACCAATAATCCGAAGGTCGCTGTTTTAAACACTGTGAAGTTTAATTCATGATTCCTGTCACTATTGTGCCACTGATCAAAGCATGCCATGTTGTTCACGTTGTTCAATGTCCCTGAAGTCCAAAGGCTGTAGACAGCGCAAACCGGGTCACACTTTTTACTCCAGTGAATATTTTTCAGGGTAGATTAATTTTTGGAAGTTAGTTCCTATATAAACACATTGAAGTCTTGACTACAAAAAGCTATTTAATATTGTTCAGTCTTATTGCTCAGGGGAAAAGATTCAGTGCACTTAAAACACGCTGACACAATCTAGGATAAGTTGTCACAATTGGAACCTGTTGTTTAGACACTGATTTGAGAAGAATACCTTATTTTCTGGAATATGGAGTAAGTAAAAAACAAAGAAAAATCTTCTACAATATTTATGCATTTATAATATAAAATATAAGAAAAAAAAATAAAAATGTAATGGAAAATTACAAAGAAAATCAACAATAACAGACATTCAAATAAATGAATTGTATAAATTAATGAGATCACATGTAAAAACTTAATCCTGATATCAGTGTTACAATTCTTTCCAACCTGACATCTGACAGAAAACTCTTGTCCTGAGAACACATTTCAATGTTTCAGTTAAAATTTACATGCTAGTGTGATATCATTGTTCACTTATTTAGCCAAAAACTATGATGATCCAAGATGTAGATGAGTTTGTTTATCAGAAACGGTTTGGAGAAATTTAGCATTACATCACATGCTCACCAATAGATCCACTGCAGTGAATGGGCCGTCAGAATGAGAGTTCAAACAGCTGATAAAAACATCACAATAATCCTCAAACTCCAGTACTTCCTTGTGAAGTGACAAGGAGTGGGTTTCTAAGAAATTAATCCATTATTAAGGCATTTTAACCATCTCTTCTGGTCAAAATACAAGTCTATAATTCATAATAACTTCCTCCAGTGAAGTCCATCCCCTGTTGTCCTCTCACATCAAAATCCACCAGCATATTTGTTTAGAACTGTTTTAGGCTGTTTTAGGTTGCTTGATTTGTGCACATTTCTCACCTGATTCAGGCAAGCCAGCTTTTTCACTGGAGAAACAATATTAAGGAAAGAGTATGGAGTACAATGCAATGCATTCTCTGTCTAATAAAGTGTAATCCCATGTGAACAATAAACAAAAACCTGTTTATCACTGCAGTAGTACATTTTACCCATACAAAACGATTATCATTAAAAACAATTTCACACACTGTTGTACTGCTTGATGTTACAGATTGGCAAAATTGAATTGGCCCTCAGAGCACATATGCTTTTACAGTGTGCTGCACTTTGCAGCCGTATGAATTGCAAACAGATTCATCACACACTGGTGCCCCGGCAGGCGTTGGTTCTCACACAGGACTATGAATGAGAGAGAAAGGCATTGAATCTGACAGTCCCCAAAACCCCATCTGTGGCAGACACCGGTATATGACCTCTCCCTCTTCTCTCCTTCTCACGTCATCCACAAGCTTTGCACAACTGTCTCTCAGCATCAGACGAGAGCAGAAAACAGTTGGGGGAAAAAGACAAGCCTCATGCACCATCAGCTCAACTCAGAGCGCATTAACTTTTTTTTGTATTGCTCTCTTCTTTTCTTGTCAGAGTCATAGATCATTTAATCTGTCCTTACTGGTAAATAACCTACAGCAATGCAAGTTTTGCATTTGGAGGAAAACAAAAGGTTTTGATTTGTGATAAATCTTTAAAATAATCCTACTTTCATAAAAAACATTAATAAATTTATAGGTTTTGAATATTTTGTATTAGAAAACATATTTTATAAATATTAATATGGAATGTTTCAAAACTATTTTTGTGTAATAGATTATAACCCCCACACTATGTACCCTCAATAAAATGAACGTAATATTGTTAATAATAATAATAATAATAATAATAATATGGTTCTAAGTTATAAGCCTTTTGTTGATTTTAGATTTTTTAGAATGACATTTTAAGAATCAAAGGATAAGGCAGAAATTAGATCTCATAAGCATATAGAGTACAAGAAAGAGAGAGATGCGATAGGAAGTATTACAGGCTCAGATTTATATTAAATGACCCTTATAACCTCAGAGGAGACCCTAGTGGGCACACTATCAACGTTTCCATATCTTTCTCTCTCTCTTTTACCCTCTCACTCTCTCACCTTTCATTATATGAGAAAGAATATGAGTGTTCAGAAGATTGGAGTTGAAGCTTCAAAGATTGGAGGGCAGAAGGCGAAAAGAAAAAAAAGTTGTAGAAAAAGAGAGGAACAGAATTTAACTTTTGTGACCCTCAATCAACTCAAAGAGAAGATATGAAGAAAGAAAGAATAGCTTAACTGGAATCCTGATTTCACTTTAAAAGAAATGCAGTTTTTAAATAACTTGCACTGTTGCATTTCCTTTATTCAGAAGCACATATTATACTACATGATTCTTATAGACAAAGACAGTTGTTTTAACCCAGAATGACATGATGTCCTTTCAGATTAATTGAGTATGCTACTTTTAGAAGGTGACATTAGTTTCATTTTGGCTATATAGTGTTACCACAGTAACAGAGAAAGTGACTATGTGATGTGAAGTTTTAACAAACCAGTTAATCACTCAAAAACACTTGAATAAAGCATAAAATGCAGAGAAATAGAATTACTTTGTTGTTGTTGTTGTTGTTGTTGTTGTTGTTGTTGCTTTCCTGATAAATGCAGTTATGAGACCTATAAAGACAGTCTTGAAGACATTAGGCCTGGCTCCATAGAACGGTACATATAAACTTGTAAATATCTGTTAGATGTAGTGATTAATCATACCCCAAACAGATCAAGGACATGAATGAGAGCAAAATGTTAGTTAACTCCTTCTGAGAAAGTTGAAGTGTAGTGTTATACTTATTTTTTATATATTTTTTTTATATATTTCTATACATTTTTTATTTTTAACCTGATACTGTATATTCATTATGCACATCAATGCTCCCTCACAATAGATGCTAGTAATAAAGATGAACGTTATTACATCCAGTGTTATTAGAGTGGGATATGCTGCCATCTGTTGGCAGTGAATGACTTTTTTATTTTATTTTATTTTATTTTATTTTATTTTACACTACACTAAATCTCATCTTAGTGGCTATGCTCTACTTCATTTAGTCATTTTACCTGAATGTCAACATTTGAAAGAGTTATTCAGTCGAAGTTTTGAGGTTAATTGATGTAATTTTGTAAAATAGTGGTATGTGAAATTGTATTAGATTAAATATCAAAGGTCTTTTTTCTGTAATAAGTTATCTGTGGACACATTAATGTTTTTAGATTTGTGAAGTAAAAAAAAGGGACAGAAGGCCGCAAAATGACATGCTGTTACTTATGTTAAATATAATACTTTTTTTGTAGTTCATTGCATTATTATTCAGTAATTCCATGAACTGGATGTACATTTCAGACATCTGCTATTCATTAAAACCTAGGCTAATTGAGTGGAATCATTCAGTTTGAATTGTGAACAGCGGTGCTAACGTCATACCTTTTAAATAACAATTAAAATTTATGCAATAAAACTCATAGAATAAATGTAACTTTCCAAAGACTCATTTTTACACTATAACTATAATTTTGTGTCTGTGCGTGTGTGTGTGTGTGTGTGTGTGTGTGTGTGTGTGTGTGTGTGTGTGTGTGTGTGTTGCAGTTGGCTAATGAAACAATGAAACATAATTTCTGACCCTTGTAAAATAAGAAATACGATTGTGAGTGTGGGTATTGTAAAGTAGGTTAAGTAAACTTGTTAGGATGTTGTGAGGTTTCTGAATTGAGACTGCTACAAGCACCAGTGCTGTCACATCACATAATATCTCCTCTACTGAATTATACAGGAGGAGATGAAGTCAGACTATTCAAGAGCTGAGGTTGCCTGTTTTAAGTTCCTTTCAATTAAAATACAGGTCTGTTACACATTTGCATCCATTTTGTACTTAATTAACTTGACAGGTGAAGCCTGTTGTGGCATCCTCTAAGTCTGCATTATGCATTATTAGAACAGTACATCCATAAGACCTGAAATTATAATGTAAAAAAGTCCTTTAAAAATAAACCTATCTACTGTGATTTGAGTCTATCAGAAAGCCCCAGATCTTGCATACAAAATCTGTTACACAGGCCTCTTCAAGTGTCTCATCCATCAAGAAATTTATCTTCTTTTCTGCTGCATGTACTCTAAAAAAAAGAAAAAGAAAAAAAAAGACATAATTTTAACTGTAAAAATCTGATAGTAAAAACCTGTTGATTGGATAGCAGTAAGTTCCCTTACTATATATGGTGAAAAACTATAATAGGCCTAATGGGATATTTTATTGTAAAACAAGCCTAATTTTACATTTACAGTTTTTGGAAATGAAAAAGAACAAGTAATTTTTTAACCATGAAAAACTGTAAATTGACATTCCCAGAATTCCATGTGTGACACTTCACATTTGATGGTTTTTCAGTGAAATAACCATTTTTCTTTCTTTTTTTTTTTTTTTTCATATCAATTATGTATATGTAGGGTTTGATCGGTTTTGATATGTTGTTAAATTATTATTGCATTTTAGTGTCATGTGATTGGAACAAAAAATAAGGTATTTTGACATGCATTAGATTGATACGGATAAATAGTCAACAATGAATTTTGATCAATGATTTTTAACATATACAGCTCTGTGATTTGGAGCATGTGGGAGACTTCGAGAGAATATACCTAGTGCTCGTGACTTGAAAAGAAAGAGATGGCACAACAGCGTGAAATTCAATCTACCGTTTACACACTATGGGTTGCTAAGCCAGTGATTACAGAGCCCAGATGTGGCTTGAAAATATATCTGAGGAATTCACACACTCTGGAAACAGAAATATTTCATGCTCTGTGCTTCTCTGAGAGGCCAGACAATATCACTCCCAGATGAGGTGCATTGAGATTAAAGCCTATCAAGAAGGCAAACTATACTGTCAACAACATGCTGCAGCGTTGCACATTTGAATAATTTATCTTTGATGCAATACAAAAGCATAAATACATAATCATGAATACAAAAGCCAACATGAAATTATATGTATTCATTTTACTTTCATATTTTGAAAATCAATAAAAGTCATTGGAGTGGAAGAGCGTGCACTGATGAATCATGTACAATAAGATTTCGGGTTGACTTTAATATGTGACATCAGTTTCATCAATGGTAAAAGACAGTAACATGTTGCCAATACATTCTTCTTTTGAATAACACTTTTCTTGTAAATGTAAACTGAACTAGCTTCTTGTTAGTGAAAATAAAATAAAATATGTTAATACTTTATTTTACGGTGTGCTTGTTACACGTTACATGTGCTTACTATACTAATAACAGTAGATTCTGCATAATTACCATAAAAAAACATAATCCTGACCATAACCCTATAGTAAGTACATTGTTGATTAATATTACTAAGCACTTAATTGTATAATTACACTGTAACAAGGGCAAAGTAAAATAAAGTGTGAAACATAATTTCTGACCCTTGTAAAATAAGAAATACAGTTGTGAGTGTGGGTATTGTAAAGTAGGTTAAGTAAACTTGTTAGGATGTTGAGAGGTTCCTGAATTGAGACTGCTACAAGCCAAACCAAACCCTAATATTAACCATAACCCTGTAGTAAGTACATGTTGTTGATTAATATTACTAAGCACTTAATTGTATAATTACACTGTAACAAGGGCACAGTAAATAAAGTGTAACTATAAGTATATTGTGAATATATACAGCAATATGGTCAAAGTATCAAAAGTTTCCATTTTACATGAATTCCCTTTCGCATTTTTTAATTCGTCTCCAAAAAAAGGTCCAGGTTTAAGGGTCTCTTGAAAACATTATTTTAAGGACCCAAATAAAACTGATTCAAAGTTTCCTGTGGAAAACACCAGGCTATTCTGAACCACAGAGAAATGTTTTTGATGTGTCACTGCAGTGCAGAGTAAAAACACTAGCCCGGGTCACTGAAAAAAATTATTTACATAAATTCATGTGATTTATTTTGTACAATTTTATGAACTATGACATCTCCATTTACTGACCATGGATAAAACAGTATCTATGAATAGAAATAAAGAAGGGTGTCATAATACAGTCCTTGCTAATGATGCCAAAGACAAGTTGTGATGATTTAATCTCTCCCACTGAATCAGCAACAGTATCTCCATGGATTTAGGGAAAAGGATGTTTGACACCTGGTGTAAATTTCATCCTAAAAGTATACACAAGCATAAATGGCAGATATAGTGATTTATAAAACAAAGTATGTGCCAAAATCTTGCAAGTTAATTTTATAAATTCCAGATCGTGGAAAATTTTAGATACATACACATGCCCTTTGTATTATGCATGACCTCATCTGCATAAAATTTACATATGCATACTATCATCCAAGGCATGATACTACTGCATTTAACAGTAATAAAAAATAGCAAAACAGATTATAGACTGCACAGTAAATGTCACCTGTGCAATTATATACAATTATATTAATCTGGACAGTGATACAATTTTTACATTTACTGCAAAGAGACTGCATTTTTAATAAAATGAACAGGTTTGCAACCTAGTGAGCAGAATAACAAAATCACAAAGTAAACTATTACTTACATGGACAATGACACATTTTTAACCTAAAATAAAGAAATAAATAAATAAAAAGACTGAAAGCAAAATGACAGGCGTAAAAAGGTGGTTACACCTTTTATAACACAGTAAAGCCAAATTATTGAAGATCTTTAAAACCATGATCCCCTTAGAGATTACACAGATCCAAACTCCCTCAAATGTATAAGCTGTCTTTTAGTTATGTGTTAAAAGGGCAGAAAATTCCTGAACTTCATTTTAGCTGAGTTTTGCTTTTTTCAGTCTAACCACTGAACACAGCATCTAGGCAGGAGAGATAGAAGCTGATTTTGTAGAGGATTACAAATGTGGCTAGGCCAGAAAAGGAATTTTAGAGGAATTACTGTAGTGTTGTGGGAACTAGACATATTTCAAAGAGGTCATAAGAATGTCATAAGAGATTTCTAAGATGTGCTGAGGTACATCTGCAGAGCTGGGGTGAAGATGAGGATGGTCCCAAGCACAGAAACTGTGAGAAAGACCCAGAGGAAGATCCGGTCCAACACCTGAGCCACAAACTTCCAGTCCTGAACGACCTGAGAGACAAACAGACCCAAACTGAATTAGCATATACTGTCAATAAATTGCTTTTTCACCTTAATAACAAAGCATGGTTCATAGACTACCTCTAACACTGAATTGTTCCAAACAATTAGCATTAGGGGCTTTCACACAGGATATACTTTTGCCTTAATTTGCGCTATTTTTTAATTGCACAATTGTGTCTTTGACCACTTTTCAATCTGACAAACAAAAAAATCGATATTTAAAACAGTTTAATTCAATTCAAGTTTAAAAAATGTTCATGTAAAGCAATACATTTATAAAACATTATTAAATGCAACATTTACATTGCATTTCTTAAAAAAAAAAAAAAATCCAAATTGGCTTTCTTTATCCTTTTGTCAAATGCTTTTCTTGATCTATCTGTCAATCGAATGCCATTAGACAGTTCACATGTGACAACAGCCAATGAGCTTTCCGAATTTTAAGACAAATACCCTAAAACACAGATTATTTTTTAAATAGGTCTTGTTGTTAAGAGAAAATCTTGCAGACATAGATGCATTTATGTAGTTAAATTTAAAATGATGTTGATAAAGTTTGGCTTCAAGCTAACATCTCCAACATTTGCCTTTGCAGGTGGCTATCATGTGTGTCATGAATCCGGTCCATGGACTTCCATTCGATCGCCACCAGAGGTCACTCCTCCATCACATTGACTCACACATTGCACAGACTGTCACATTACCCTAGACTACAATTCCCATCAACCATTGCACTGACGACACACACACAGCTGTCACCAATCACACTCTCACCTGTGAGCTATTACACACACCATATAAAAACACTCAGATCCTGCTCTAGTTTGCCGAGTATTGAATGCACTTATCGCTACCCTAGCCGATAGCTAGGTTACCTTACGGAGCCTATAGTAGTTTTTATAGTCTTAGTCTTGTCTTGCCTGTTTCGGATTGTGTTTTCCCCTGTCTGGATTATTGCTGTGTACCTGGATTATCTCTCTTTGCCTCGCCTTGTTGGATGTTGTTCGCCGATCGAAGACCCACGCTTGTCCTAGGAATACTCTTTGTCTTGCCTGTATTATACCTGTTTGCCACTGTCTGACCCTGCCTGTGTTTTGACCATGTTTCATAATAAAAGCCTGCAAATGGATCTGCATGCCTCACGTTTCGTTTGCCCCGTTACAGAATACTCGGCCACATGAGGATCCAGCAGCTTTTCTAACGGACCCTGGTCAGGTATGGACCAATTCAATCAGCTGCTTGACCTGTGTCAAGGGAGTCTATCCATTGAGGAGTACGTCACTCAATTTTGTGAGTTATTTGACAAGGTACCTTTTGATGAGGTTGTATTAAAAGACATTTTACGTTTCGGACTAAGTGAGCCTGTAAAGTCATGGTTATCTGAAGGAAAGTTTAATGTTAGTTTAAAGGATTTTATGGACTATGCTTTGCTGTGTGCTGGCTCTTCGTTTACTGTGGGTGTCGCAGAAGAGGAACGCGACACCGCGTCTGTGACTGAGATGGCGGACACACCAGATTGCACTCACAAAATGGCAGACGCAACAACTCACCGTCATTTCTCAGCTGATCTTAAAGAGCCAAGTCAAGTTATGGATGATCTCCATGAATCCAGTCAAGTCACAGCTAATCTTCACGAGTCCAGTCAAGTCACCGTTGATCATCACGAGTCTCATCACGTCACAGCTGATCTGCCAGAGTCTTGTCACGTCACAGCTGATCTGCCAGAGTCTCTTCATGTCACAGCTGATCTGCCAGAGTCTCGTCACGTCACAGCTGATCTGCCAGAGTCCAGTCATGTCACAGCTGATCTGCCAGAGTCACGTCCTGGCTGATACACCCAAATATTCAAGGTCAGTCCCACGGTATCCTAGTCTGGTATCTAGTCTGAGGGATGCACCGCTGGTGTCTGCAAGCGCAGCTGGTATCCCCAAACCCACTCACTTCAGCTCTCCTGTTCCTGAACTGATTCCCCTGTCGGAAGTGCTTCCCATGATGGGGATCGCTTTTCAGTGTGGTTGGGCTGCGTACACCACCTTAGAACCTCCCAAGGTGGTAGCGTCCACTATGGTGTCTCTTGAGGTGGCGGCTGATGCTGCAGAACCTCTTGAGGTAGTGGCGCCCACTACTGTGTTCCCCGAAGCAATGGAGCCCGCTGGAGTTTCTCCAGAGGTGGCGGCGTATGCTGCAGAACCTTTTGAAACAGCGGTGCTTGCATCAGCTCCCTGAGAGGTGGTGGCGCCCAACAATACACTCTCAGCCCGTCATATTATGGTCGAAGGAACCGTGGATGAGCGCTGTACCTGTCCTGTTAATAAAATCTGTTTCCTAATGGTACTACTGTAGGACCTCCAGAGGTGGCGGCACCTGCTGCAGAACCTCCGGAGGTGTCAGTGGTATCCGTCTGTGAATCCTCGCCCTGTCCTGTCACGGCTAAGGAGGCCATCTGTGAATCCTCATTCTGCCCCGTCACGGCTATGGAGGCCATCTGTGAACTTCTGCCTTGCTTTGAACTGGCAATGGAGGCCAGTTATGAACGTTTGGTAGGTCATGACCCGGCCATGGGGGCTGGTTATGAACTCTCGCCCTGTCCTGTCACGGCTAAGGAGGCCGTCTGTGAGCTCTCACCTTGTCCCGAACCGGCCAAGAAGGCCATTTCTGATCTCTCATCCACTTCTGAACCAGCCATGGAGGCTGATTGTGAACTGTCTGACCATCTGGTCACAATCAATGAGTCTGATTCTGAACTATTTGTCTGTGTGAATGCTGTTAATGAATCTGATTCTAAACTGTCAGTCTATCCAGAATCAACCCAGAAGTCTGTTTTCCTCAAGGGGCTTGATGTTGAATCACCAGTCTGTTCAGATTCCATCAACAGTTCTGATTTAGTATCATCATACTGCCCAGTATCACTCCATGAATTATTTGTCAGTTCAGTCCCAATCAATACTTTTGGTTTTGAACAGTCAGCTCACTCTATCTCTGCCAATACACCCTGTTTTGAATCATCTGCTTATCTGGTTTCAGTTAACGAACCATTTGTCTGTCCGCTTGTAAGTAACGTGTCTGAACTTACTGTCAATCCTGTTCCAGTTACTGATTTTGGTTATGAAATTTATACCAGCCCAGTTTCAGTCAATGAGCTCAGCTGTGAATTGTCAACTCAACCCGTCATTGCCAATAATTCTGATGTTGAACTGACTACCGAGGAGATGCCAGTTAACTTATCTAATTTTGGGCCAGCTGCTAATTCCATTGCAGTCAGTGCGTTTGTTTATGAACTGTCCGCTTGTCCGGTTTCAGTCAGCAAGCCAGAATTCGAACGGTCTGCCTGTCCAGGTTCGGTCATTGAACATGTTTGTGAACTGCCTGTCTTTCTAGTTACAATTGAAGGACCTGATTCTGACCTGTCTGTCTGCCCAGTCTCTGCTAATGTGCCTGGGTGTGAACTGTCGGCCCGAAAGGCTATTGATGAACTTTTTGTTTTCTCTGCCTTGGCTCTTGGGGCCAAAAATGCTCTGTGTGTCTCAGTGTTCCCTAGGTCCCAGTCCCTGCCATGGCTTACAGTCCCGTCTGCTCCGCCGTGGTGGTCTTCCGCTTAGGTCTGGTGGTCTTCTGCTTCATCTGCTCCACCGTGGTGGTCTACGGCTCAGGTTTGGTGGTCTTCTGCCCCACCGTGGTGGTCTTCTGCTCAGGTCTGGTGGTCTTCTGCCCCACCGAGGTGGTCTTCTGCTCAGGTCTGGTGGTCTTCTGCTCCGCCGTGGAGATCTTCTGCTCTGCCCTGGTGGGCTCCTGTCCCGTCTACTCTGCCCTGGTGGGCTCCTGTTCCATCTGCTCGACCCTGGTGGGCTCCTGTTCCGTCTGCTCTACCCTGGCTCCCAACTCTGTCACTTTGGTTTTCTGCTCCGCCTTGGTCATCTGTCTTGCCAGCTCTGCCTCAGTCCCCAGCCTCTCTACTTCCACATAGACCTTGCCCTCCGTCCCTCCCCCTGTTCCGCCTCCGCTCCACCGCCCTCCTGGAGTATATCATGCTAGGAGCATCTGGAAGCTGCTCCTTGGCAGGGGGCTCTGTCACGAATCCGGTCCATGGACTTCCATTCTATCGCCACCAGGGGTCCCTCCTCCATCACATTGACTCACACATTGCACAGACTGTCACATTACCCTAGACTACAATTCCCATCAACCATTGCACTGACGACACACACACAGCTGTCACCAATCACACTCTCACCTGTGAGCTATTACACACACCATATAAAAACACTCAAATCCTGATCTAGTTTGCCGAGTATTGTATGCACTTATCGCTACCCTAGCCGATAGCTACCTTACAGAGCCTATAGTAGTTTTCATAGTCTTAGTCTTGTCTTGCCTGTTTTGGATTGTGCTTTCCCCTGTCTGGATTATTGCTGTGTACTTGGATTATCTCTCTTTGCCTCGCCCTGCTGGATGCTGTTCGCCGATCGAAGACCCACGCTTGTCCTAGGAATACTCTTTGTCTTGCCTGTGTTATACCTGTTTGCCACTGTCCAACCCTGCCTGTGTTTTGACCATGTTTCATAATAAAAGCCTGCAAATGGATCCGCATGCCTCACGTCTCGTTTGCCCCGTTACAATGTGAAAGTGGTGTGTTTTAGTGATGGCCACTTTTGAAACACCGCTTCATGAATTTTTGTTTTGTTTTAGTAGTTCGGAATATGTATCAACTTCGCCAAGTCACATGATTTAAGCAAATGAGTCAACAAGTTAATACACTACACTAACATAAACGCAACAAATTATTAAAAGATCATTATACAGACACATCTTTTTAAATGGTATTTGATTATTTGCAGATTTCATTGAAAACTTCCTAAAACATTAATTGATTGACTGGAGTCATGTGGATTACTTAATTTCATGACTTGATGAATCGTGGATTTGTGATATCTTTATCGGCTTTGTAAAATCTCGTTCTGACGACACCCATTCACTGCAAGAGGATCCATTGGTAAGCAAGTGATGTAAGAAACAAACACATCTACTACTTGGATGACCTGAGGGTGAGTACATTTTCAGCAAATTTTGATTTTGGGTTAACTATTCCTTTAACAGATTATAGTTTTAAGAAACGATTCAAAACCGTGAATAATTTGGCATACACAACTAGTTTAAATGATTCAGATTTAAAAGTTTGTGTACTTAAATTACATTTTAGAAATTTAAAAATGTTTCATTAATATTTTGTTACATTTTACATTTAAAGTTGAAAATATAAATATTTGTCAATTTATTTATTTTTATTTTTGAATTCTTAATTTGATAACTGGCGGCTTTATTGTATTTTTACTCTTAGTTCTCTATAAATAGAACAAATCATTACTTAGAAAGTTAATACTGTGGGGGGAAAAAAGCCTAAATACCTCTCTGATGAAGTGTTCCTTCCTGATGTGTCTGGAAATGTAGTGCACGGAGTAAGTGGCTTTCTCCAAAAGGGCAATCCAGGCCTGGTTCTCATCTTCCTTTAACCCCCCTAGTCCTCCTCCGGCACTCTTCTGTTGCCCTCTTTTCATCCCTTTTTTTGGCTCTGGGCTCCGCAGCTTGATGTCTGGGTACTGATAACGATCAGTGTGTCCCCTCATGCAGAGCAGTCTGGGTAATCTCTGGAGGAAAAGACTCTTAACCCAAGGTGCCATGGGATGGTATGAGGCAGAAGAACGATGATGGACGTTAATGACAAAGACAGTTACGATGATGGAGAATGTGACGAAGATCATGATAAAAAGCAGATACTCTCCTATCAAAGGAATGACTTTAGAGGACGATGGAATGATCTCTTCAATGACGAGAAGAAACACAGTGAGAGACACAAGGACGGAGGTGGAGAGGGAAAGCTTTTCTCCTTCATCTGAGGGGAGGTAGAAGACCAGCACGGTGAGAAACGACAGACCAAGACATGGGATGATGAGAAAGAGTGTGTAAAAGAGAGGAAGACGTTTAAGTATGAATGAATATGTGACGTAAGGATAGGAGTAAATGCCGTCACGCCGACTGCCTCTCTGGCCCGTAGCGTTGAGTATTTCCCATTCGCCATTGTCAAAGAAGTCTTTACGGTCTACGTATGCGTCCACCAGGGTCAGGTCCACCATAGTGCCATCATATGTCCATGACCCAAACTTCATCGAGCAGTTCTGTCTGTCGAAAGGGAAAAAGGTGACATCCATGGTACAGGAGGATTTATAACTGGCAGGAGGAGTCCACATGATGGTACCATTAAACCTTACAATGGCTTTGGTCATTAGAGAACCCTCAAATCGGCCATCAGCGCTATAAGAGATGGAGAGAGGGAGACATGATATTAACAACTACATTTTTCATTTTTTGAAGAAAATTTAAGTAGTGATTGCCCATGCAAATTTCAGTGTTACAAGGTTCTGGGTGCTTTACAGGACATTGCTAAAGTGTTGTGAGTGATTGTTGCATTGTCTCAGATGGGTTAGTAAACCCTACTAATTAGATTAGAGATTGCAAACATGATCTTATGTATGGGTTTTTGGTGGTTATTGGTAAGAATAATAATTGTGTCAGATGGAACATTTAAAAAAGAGTTTCTTTATTCAGTTTCTGCTCAGCTTACACTTCTCAGGCTCTTTTGAGCATGTTATGGATCATTACTGTCTAAAAAAATCTATATACATATCTATATACATTTTATATAGATTATCAGACTTTCATTCAAATATTGTCTGACACAGTGGTTCCCGACCTTTTGTCCTTGAAGCATATCAGATAAAAGATAAAAATCTGATACGCGTCAAACATTCCCCTCCCCTCACCATGTAGTTATTTCATCATTTGAAAATTATATTAATTATAACACATAGGTGTGTTTAAACATGAAACATTATTAAACTTTAATTAAATATTACACTAAAAATAAGACTGGAGAAGATTTCTTTGAATAATTTAATTTTTTGTGAATTATTGTAATTTTATTGTTTTATTTCATTTAATAATATTTAAATATTTTATATTTTATTCATAAATAATATTTTCAGTTTTTTAATTCTTTCGGATAGTGGTAATGTTTGTTTCTCTTATATTTGCTCTCCTGCAGATATGACCACTTATTATATTGTGCTTTTATGGGGCTCATTTTGAGAATACTACCTCCTATCCAAAGCACAATAACTAGTTGCTTTATTAGACCAGGTTGCTGGCAACCCTTTATCAGGAGCTTTAATAAAGTGAACACAGTTAAGAGCAGCACATGTTTGCAGACTAAACAGCAGTTACTGTTAATACCAGCTGGTCAGGAATAAAGGACACCTTGGTTATTTTTCTCTCGTCTATTGACTAAGACACCACAGCTGCTGCAGAGCTTTTCATATTCGCTATACATGCTCACATCTTTTGCGTCATAAAAATATGATTAATGAGTTGACAGACAATGTATCGAATCAAAGGAAGTGATTATCAGCTGCTTCTAGTCAGTGGCCAGGCATAAGAAGCATTTCTAAAAACTTGGTTTTTTTTTTTGGTTTTTTTTTGTTTGTTTTTTTGCTTATTTAAGGTACAGTCTAAATCTGTCTGTATATTATACATGACACAACGCAGATATTTGGGAGACTAAATAAACATTGTTATCTATGCCTTTCAGAACAAGCGCATACAATTCATTATATTCATTAATATGTGCATCTGTATGACATTGATACGGATTAGAGGTTATAAAAAGAATTACTTCTCATAAAGGACAATGTCTGGTAGCCAGATAGTTTCTGAGGGCACTCTGATGGATGTGATTCCACCATAATCTTCTGGATTCCACCGCAGCTTATAGTCTGTCCACTCCTACAGCAAAGAGACCAATAAAGCATCAATCAGGAGAGTATTTAAGTAAAAAATAAAGCAACATTTCTTTGAGTTACCTGCCACAACCAGACATTTGTAGTCATTAGTTGATTCTTTTCATCCTGAAAAGAAAAATGAAGAAATGAAAGATGATAAATATCCATTGTTGCTAAAATGATTTCAGTACCATACATGAGCTTGGACTCATGTTTTCAACAAACCCAAATGCGATATTTCTCCCAAAGTCTCTAAAAATCTCTCACCAATGACCTACTTGTGTCACACAGATGATTAACTCAACTGTGCTATTTATACATGCAGCTTAAAAGATAGTATCTTATGTCCTTTGTTTCATTAAATTGAAATTCAGACCCTGAATAGAAACCAATATACTGAGACTCATCTGTTAAATAAGAATGGTGTGAAAATCAATTGTTCCCACAATGTTCAGTGTTCCACCACCCAGAAAATTCACAGTTTCGAGTCGTGACAAGGTGAGCACTGAATACCATGTAGTGTTGATTACAGGATATGACCATCAGGTGGCTCTGCAGAACTATCACATATAGAATGTGTCTGAATCCTAAAACAATAGACTTGCTGCCTGTCCAGACTAAACAGACTTTAAAGAGGCTTCTAACTAAGCACCATATTGTCAAACTGATCATCTTGGTTATGTCTAAAGTGAGCTTGCAAAGGTAATATTTTCAGCACCCAGCACCTTTATTTTATAATAATGAAAGGTTTTAAAGGGATAATTTGTTCAAAAATCAAAAATCTGTCAGTCTTCACTGAATGATTGTATTTACAAGTTGAGCACACATGAACTCCACCATATAGCTGAAACCAGCAGCATGAAACTCTAGATCAATTAAGGAATAATGACAAAAGCAAATTGGTGATTACCATAATAGGTTTGATTGCTGATGGTACAATTTAGTCTGTACGCATTTTGTGCACTTTTATTAAAGAATGGTGATAATACTTGACAATGAAGCAATAAAGATAACATTACTTCATGCACATCAAGTTTTAATTGCGTTTTCCTTTTCAAACTTGTAAGTAGGAACTTCCCAAGAGGACTTGAATGTAGCAATATTATGAGAACATGTTCCTGTGAAATTAGTTAGTGAAATTAGGGTTAGTTCATTATACTTTCATTATAATCACTGCACAAAGTTAATTTGAAAACATTACGCAACTTTCAGAACTTAATCTCTCTCACTAGTCCAAAAAGACCATCTAATGAAACAAAGTGCCTAAAAGGCATGAAATGTGGTGCTACACGTTAGAAATCGTAAACATTATTCATGCCTAGTGTTCAGACACTTAGTCTGCCTAGTCATGATGATATAAAAAAGAGGACATAAAAAACTTTTCTTAAGCAGCTCTGGTCCCAGCCCAACTAGAACTGTTTGTGCAGCACATTTCAGCATTGTTTTGTGAACATGTTACAGTGTAAAAATGGCATTGCTTATTGGACAGTTGGGGCAGTTATTAAAAAAAAAAAGAAAAACCTATTTTGGACCTGTCAAGCAAATCTTAAAACATATTTGTTTATTATTACTATTATTATTTATAAGCAACAAATGCAACTATTTGCAAAATGTAAAAAAAAAAAAAAAAAAAAAAAAAAACATTGAGTGCCATGAACATTATTATAGGCCTTTCTGTGTTTCTTGTGCAGTATGTAAAGGAAATTTATATTTCATAGATCAGAGTTAACCATTTGTACATCACGTAATTAAACTCCCACTATTAAATAGAGACAATCTGACTGCAAAATCAGGAGGAGGCATCACATGCAAATACGTTCATACAGTAAGACATAATTACTCACATACTTCCTGTGCAGTGCATTATTGCATGATTTATAGACTGTTGCAGGTCTGACTCAGACTGTGATTTGATTTAACTTGGGCAACTGGCCCTAGCTTAAAGAGATCACACAGAAGTGAAAATTCTGTGATTATTTTTGCTTGTTGTTCCAAACTTGTATCCTATTCAAAGAAAGATTTGAAGAATCCGTATGCAGCTCTTACCATACAGTGACAGTTCATAATGACCAGAGGGCTTCCTCTCACAACACCTTACACCACTGGTTCTTTTTTTACATTTTTTTTTTTTATTTATTTTTTAGGGATTGTCCATTATCTAGGTCCCTTTCTACTCTTTATCAAATATAATGTAGGTTAACTGTCCTCCTGACTTTACCCTTTGCTTATTCACCACAGTAAAATGAATGAATAATGAATGTAGGTATATATCCACACAAACCACCAGTACGTTTAAAAGAGAAGTATAGTAGGTTTTCTATGGCAAATCAACATAAATACAGTAATGATGTAATAATTATAAAATAATTATTTCTGACAGACGAATAATATATTTTTAATATATATCTACATGATAGGTAATATCTTACTTTAAGGTTAGTCCGAAGTCAGATGTCCAGTTACAATATTTTCTCTAACAGTATGTTGGTTTCAAACACCTAATTTTCCAAATTATTGCCACGCTTTATTTGTGATTTAAAATACGAACATGCTTCTGTATCAATATTTCTTTACAGTTATTATTCCTTTTTATGTATACCACGTTATAATCAATGTACGTAATATCCAAACAAACTACACACATTGGCAAGGTGGAAATAATTCCTCAGAGATTTTGGTCCATACTGACATGATAGCTCCTGCTCAGGACCAGCTCAGGACCAGCTTCAACAAGCTCATGACCAACTAAGGATCAGCTTAAACCAGCTCAAACCAGCTACCATGCTTCAAAACATACCTAACCAGCATATGCTGTTTTTTTTTTTTTTTTAACAGGTGTACATCTATGATGCGAATCTCCTGTTCCACCTCATCTCAAAGGTGCTCTATTGGACTGAGATCTAGTGACTCTGGAGGACATTTGAGTATAGTAAACACTATCAAGTTCAAGAAACCAGTTTGTGATGATTTGAACTTTGTGATAGTGGTGTGTTATCCTTCTGGAAGTAGCCATCACAATGTGTGTACACTATGGTCATAAAGGGATGGACATGGTCAGCAACAATAGTTAAGTTGTGGCTTTAAACAATGCTCAACTGGTACTAACTCAACTGGGGCCCAAAGTGTGCCAAGCAAATATCCTTCACACCATTACACCAGCACCACTAGCCTGAACTGTTGCTACAAGGCAGGATGGATCTATGCTTTCATGATGTTTACACCAAATTCTGACGCTAAAATTCAAATGTTGCAGCAGAAATCAAGACTAATCAGATCAGGCAAACTTTTTTCCAATCTTCTATTGTCCAATTTGGGGACCCCTTGAAAACTGTACCCTCAGTTTCCTTTTCTAAGCTGACAGGAGTGGCACCCGGTGTGGTCTTCTGCTGCTGTAAAGTTCGACATATTGTGCATTCAGAGATGCTCTTCTGTGTACCTCTGTTGTAACGAGTGGTTATTTAAATTACTGTTGTCTTACTATGAGCTCGAACCAGTCTGGCCATTCTCCTCTGACATCTGTCATCAAAAAGACATTTTCACCCACAGAATTGTCACTCATTTAATTTTTTTTTTTCTTCTTCTTCTTTTTTGGACCATTCTCTGTAAACCCTAGAGATGGTTGTGCATGAAAATCCTAGTAGATCAACAGTTTCTGAAATACCAGCCCATCTGGCACCAACGACCATGTTATGTTCAAAATCATTAAAATCACCTTTCTTCACCATTCTGTCCTTCAGTTCGATCATGTGTACATGCCTAAATGCATTGAGTTGCTGCCATTAATTTATATTAACAAGCAGTTGAACAGGTGTACCTACTAAAGTGTCTGGTGAGTGTACAGCATATTAAATATGTTATTTTAAAGGGATAGTTAATCCAAAACGTCATCATTTACTCATCCTTGTGTCATTCCAAACCTGTATGACTTCTTTATTCTTCTACAGAAGAAATAAAATCATGCAGGTTTGGAATGATATTTTGAAAAATGTCTCTGTTTTTGTCCATATAATGAATGTAAATGGTAACTAAACCCTTTGAGGATGAGTAAATGATGACAGAATTTTTATTTTTGGGTGAACTCTCCCTTAAATATTACACTATGTTATACTATATGTCATGTTGAAGTATGAATATAATATAGAATAATATCAAAAAACCTAAAGGCATTCTTGAAGGGTAATGCCTACATGAGCACTACATTACATCTCAGCATCCACATGTGCTAGCTGCTAGGCCATGGCTCTGGCAGTCAGTTATTTTTTTCATGAACTCAGTAATAAGTAAAAAGGAAAAAACGTGGATGATACCATACACATTTTTGGGTTGTCAGGTAAGCTTTGCAGTTCAGATGTTGGTGAGACCTCAGATTAATACAATGTCCGTGTAATAGTTACATTATTGACTTAATTCTGTTTTACATTATTGACTTAATTATATTTATGTAATGTTTTTTATACTGTACAAACTCTATTTTCTGTCCCCTTACCCTACCCCTAAACCTAACCCTCACACAAATCTTTCTGCATTTTTAGATTTTCAAAAAACTTCATTATGTATGATTTATAAGCTGTTTTATTCATGGGGACCAAAAAATGTCCCCACAAGGTCAAAAATTACTATTACTATCCTTGTGGGGACATAATGTAGGGAATACCAAGCACACACACACACACATTCACAACATACACACATGCATTTTTAATCAGGTTTTTGAATGTTGAGCATCAGCAAGATCAATACAGTGGGTCACAAGTAAAGAGGAGAACAGAGAAAGAGAGAATTAAGTAGATAGAGAGACTATAGTAAAGGCAAAGTGTGATACAGCAGGTTGTCATGATGTGTTGGGTAAATTTAGTCTATAAAATATAATCTGAGTTGCCATTCTCATATCCTTTCTAGACTAATTCAGTTCTGTACTATAATAGAGAGAAAACAGGCTTGTCCTTTAAAGTTGTAACAGACATCAGCATAGTGATAAGGAAGTCCGTTTCCGCCACTGAATAAAAAAAAATGTAATTGCAACTTTTTATCTCACAATTCTGACATTTTTTCTTGCAATTGTGAGTTTACATCTTGCAATTCTGACTTTTTCTCAGAATTGCGTGATATAAACTCGCAAATGTGAGTTACAGCTAAAGTCAGAATTGCGAGATATGCGTAAACTGGCAATTGTAACTGTTTCTCAGAATTGCCAGTTTATATTTCACAATTTTGACTTTATAACACGCAACTGCAATTCTGTCCTTTTCCCCCTCAGAACTGGACTTTATAACTTGCAATTGCGAGTTTGCATCTTACAAATCTAAAAAGTCAGAATTGTGAGATATAAACTCACAATTCCAATAAAAAAGTCATAATTGTGAGATAAAAAGTCGCAATTAGCTTTTATATATTTTTCATTCAGTGGCAGAAACGGGCTTCCATAGAGTGACATATAGACTTTGAACCTATTTTTGACTATGTGCAAATGCATCTGGCTGTGCAGCAACAATAGACAAAAACAGTTGTCACATAAAATACATAAACTGGAACATTCAAACTTCACTTTTTGAACTTTAGCCATGCAGAGTTTTTTCAACAGCAAAGGAACTGACAGTATTTAGACAGCTGTTTTAAAGTAGCTTTTGAAGAATTCATTAGCCTAGGGATTCACATACTTTTTCCTCCCTGCCTTTTGCATGTTTACGCACTGTGTTCAGTAATTTGTTTAGGTGTTTCATGACTGCTAAAGATCAGATGTTGCAGTGCAAATGTGTGTTTGTCTCACCACATCCACCAGCTGCGAGATCTTCAGACCAAAGCGGACGGTAATCGTGTCGTTGGCGTGAAGGACAGGTCTCACCCACTTCTGATAGCCCCGAAAAAGATTCCTCAACAACGTGTCCTCCATCTCAGCTAGTGAGACAAACTCTTCAGGAGCTAGAGGGAGAGTGTGGATTATTTTAGAACAATTAAAAGGAACTAAAATGACATAACAGGCTCAGGTGGCATGTGGTGATGAGGTAAAGCATAATCTAAAGCTTCCATGCTGATTACCAGTATTGTACAGGCCTATACATACACATATCTGTCTGGTTATGTAGGAAGTAGGTCCACATTAGATTTGCCATCTAGAGAAATCCCACATTAAATTCAGAAACACTCTCCCACGAGTGTTAGATGAGCACAGAGTCATGAAGTGACAGCTGGCCCAGGTTCCTCAGAGCTCCTTCTGCTGACGTAACTATTGCCATGACATGATGACCTCAGACAAGTGCACTACACAGAGCATCAGGAGAACAAGATGAGCCCACGACTACACACACATATGCACATTCTAGCATTAATGATTTTTTCTCATGTGCCCCATAGTATGTGCGTTCATAAATGTTTATATGTGAATAAAAACCTAAATTAAAACCTAAATCTGATAATTATTTAAAGAGATAATGTTTTAAGTACTTTTTGAATCTTAAAAATATTGATTACATACTTTCAACTGATATAAAAAATTGTGAGAATTTAAAAAAAAAAATTATAATTAAAAATTAAAATTCGTGTTTCAAAGAAGAAGGAAAGTTTAATTTATTTTGGAACAATAAGAGTAAATAATGACATAATCTTTATCTTTTGTCAGTATATTTATCTGACAAATGCTTTTCTTTATACTTTTGTCAATTTAAAAAAATGAACAACACTCCACTTTCCTCAAAATGGTACATGCTACTCTAGTAAATAAATATGTCTGCACTATTTCAGACATGGATATGTAACAACAAATAAAATGGGCATTGGGCAAAATTTCTGACTGGCTGAGATGCAGAATTATACAACTTAAATGAAAGTTTACATTGTAATTCTCAATATGATTGTTACATTCAGAGTACTTCCAGAACATTCATGAGTTCATAATTCCATTACACAGTATAATTCATAATTCTATTTTAGATAATTATACCTAGAATGGTCCCAGTCCTGTATATTCCAGACATGCTAAAATATGTAATAATGTATGTTTAATAACATGTGTATAATGTAATTTTATATAATTTTGCATTTTATAATATAAATTTAATATAATGTATATCTACATGTCAAGGATTATATGATCTGTTTGGAGGGTAACACAGAATGAATTTTCTTAATAAAATAACATTTCACAGGCCTGTTTATTATGGAGAAAAACACACTGGAGGTCGTGCTATATTGGATATAAGTGTTGTGCCAAATTGGCTTATATGATTATTTGTAACCTACTCTCTGTCCATTCTTTTATTTTGTCTCTTCTCTCTTCCTCCTTGGTTTTGATTCTCTCTATTTAAATATGCCCTTTCCTGATTTAATTCCATTACGCCCTTGCAAGTTTATAAATGCATTAGTTTATAAATGTAGGTAGAGGTAGGTTCCATTAAATAAACATTAAGTGCGTGCATTTGGGGGTTGGGGTTATCCATAAATGTCCTCTGTAAGGTACCCTCCATCATTAGTGGCACAGCAATCTGTACTCCACCGCATTAATGACATTTTTACAGGATGTTATGCCCATCATTGCTGAACGACCAGCATTACTTCCTTCCTCATCGCAGTCTGTCATGCCCTGGCGAAAGGTTTCTCAGCCTGTCTTTGGGAAGCTGTTTTTCCTGCTCAGCAGGGCTGTGGGTCTTGCAACAGCAAGTATATGAAATGACATCATAAATAAAGACTGTGCGCAGGGCAGGCCATCTCACCTGGGTTTTACGATTCAACCAACCAGGGAGTAGACAAGGACGTGTAAATCAAAAGACAAGAAGGGGGAAGAGGATGAACAAGAGAGTGTGAAAAACAGAGTGTATTTGTATATGCATTCTGAAGTGTGTACAAAAACCTATTTCAAGGTAAAAGCAGGTTAAAGTTTTGTGAGAAAAGGGTTATGAGTGAAGTTGTTGGTTCTTCATTTATTGTGTTAATGAGTTCTTTTCTCTTCTCAATAGAAGTGAGATTTCTGTCAATTTCATCAGGATGTTCAAAGCAACTTTAATATACTCAAGCATGCTGCAATTCATAGGACATCCCTACACAAAGAGTAAAAAACACAGACTCGCTATGAATAACCCTCTCAGTCCAAGGACATCTGCATTCATCTGTTGCTACAGTGAAAATGATGTTATTTCCTTCTTACAGTATCAAATAAAAGATCACGAAAACCTTATTATTTGCATATAGATGGACAAAGTTCACAGACATGACCTCATTAGTCACTGGCCGCAAATGTGAACAAATGACCTCTTGTCCTCCCCGACAGCAAAACTGTCCAAACAACATCTGGTCTGGTTTTTTAAGGGGTCAATTTTAGGGCTGACTCAAAAGCCAAGAGTCAAATAAGCATATTCATGGCGTTACAGATATGCTTTCAGTCAAATTGTCCTGCTTTGACTTCTTTGGAAACATTTTGTATAGATGCAGCAGGAATGGACATAATATCCAGCCATATCGCAATTGAAAAGTTACTTGATACTAACTTCTTATAGGAATTGTTGTATGAATGGATATATAGGCCTTGTGTTACGATATAAACAGAATATAAACTGAAATTCAGTGAATTTATGAATGCCAAGTTTGACAGCAATTTCCCCTTGATTAAACAATTTCTCTCATTTCAATGAACAGAGAGAGGAAGAGAAAAGATTCCAAGTATTTCTCTCCAGAGTGTTGCTGACAGACAGATAAATGAAAATCCAGTCAAGCAGCTCCATTTTCAGATTAAAGCTGCAGATGAAGGCTCTCATCGCCTCTACATTGATAAGAACCCACACTCTGCCAAACCCAAACAAAACACACTGTCTTGCATTAGTGCTTCAGTGTGACACTATTAACACAATGTGTTTATGCCTGTTAATTTTATTTATTTTTTATTTTTTGTTACAAAGCTGGTCCAAAATGACATTTGAAGAGTGGAAAACCAGTAAAAGTGTATGGTTCAATTCAATCACGGGTGTATAACTGAACAGGTCACACAAAACATTAACACTCAGAGACCCAGCTGAGGGCGCTAGAAGCCAAGCAATAAGCGTAAATTAAACGAATTTCTTTTGTATCATCCATTTGTTGCAGGGTTGAAAGCACAAGATAAAACGTCTGATAATGCTTGAATGCACTTGGCCTCATTCTGATTATTTATGAATTCGTCTAAATTAACATTTTAGGTCACATATAGGCTATTGGAGCTGAAAGCGCTTGCATAATTTTAATAACTGACTATGAAATAAGTAAAACTGAGCAATGATATATGCAACCACACACGGAGAAATGCAGGAAAACTCTTAAAGATCATCAGTTTCAAGTGCAGTAGGTTACTCACCCTCTATCGTTGCATAGGCTACTGCCATTACGAGCAAAAGACCGGAGATTTGTAACTTCATGCTGTCTTTCCGGGCTCCAGTACCTTCATTCAATGGAATTATTTCATGCTGTCTGAACAGTGAGCCTCTGTCATCGACAAAAGGGAGTATTCTCTTTTTTTATTCATACGGCCGGACACCGAGCCGTTTCGTAAAACGATCAGATGTACTGCAACCTGCTGTGTGATAAAGCTATAAATAAATCATGAACGGAGTGGGGTTTTCAGCCTGCTCCGTCCGAGGCGAACACAAGAGGAAGATGCTTTCGCTCCCCCCGTCGGCGTTTACGTGATGTTGAGAAAGATGCCATTCATTCGCCGAGCAGCTGCAGCGGAGCAGGGAGAAAAAAATGAGCGCTCGAGAGCGTAAGGGGAGGGGATAAACAAACCAACGTCTTCAAGACGAAAATATACATTATTTGAAGACTTTAAAGACGTAGTTTTGATTCAGGAGCCAGAGTTAAAAAGAGACATCAAGTGGCCACTTGACACACACAACTGTATAGTTTAAAAGGTAATCAAAACTGGCCTTCAAACCGAACACTTAATTTTATAAATATTCCCAAAAATCAGGCCAAGCAATATGAAAAACAATTACCATGAGGCTGCAAATGAAAATAAAAAATTATAAAAGTATTAATAAAAATTCGTATTAATCAGCATAGCATAACAGTCATAACTGTTTGCATAGCCTACAATTAAGTTCAGTATAGTTTCTAGCCATAGGCAAGCTAAGAGGTCGCCTAGAGCGCCACCAGCTGGAGGGGGCGCCAATGAGCGCACGTACTGCCACTACATTTTAACAGGGTTGTGATCAAGACTGGCACGGTCACCCTGAAATATGATTGCCGCCCCCACTGGATCCCCCAACATTATTGGGCTAGAGTACTGTCATTCTGACGATGCCTGTATGCCATTGGATCAGAGCGCTGTCATTTGCTGCCTCTGATTGTTGCATGCAAAGTTTGCATTTGGATTTGGAGCGCTCAAAAATGCCATTAGATCAATGGGTTCTGTCAGTGTTTTGGCAAGGTAAGGCTTTTTTGCCATGCAAGTTCAAAGGCCAATTTAAAATATTGGAAATAAAAAGTGCACAAAATCAGTATTTTGTTTAGACAGTATTTGTGGCAGACGAGAAATTGTGTTTCATGTGAAACTGGTCTAAAAGGTGTGCGTTTTTGCGCCAATGCATTGTTAAAGGTTCAGTGTGACGTGTAATATTCCCATATAAAACTTTTACAGCCAATTAAAAAATATTGGTGTAGTAAAATTTGCTAATTCACAAGATCAATACATACTTTATTAAACCGCTTTTTCAAATTTAACTCATCCTTACGGAAGTGTCGAAATGCTGAATCAATTAATTCGCTTCAAAAAATAAAAAATAAAATAATAATAATAATAATAATAATAATAATTCGCTTCCAACAGCGCTTAAAGGGAGCAGTGTCATACATATAGAGGGCAGAGCGTCACGTTATTTAAAGGGGAAGTTCACACGTCAATGAGTAATAAAAGAACAAGTAGCTGCATTCTGATTACTTTTATGTCACTGATCAGGCTTTTATAGTCCTATGTAGTTAGAGCTAACAAAGGGTTTTATAGGTTTGACTGAAATAATAATGCAATAACTGACACAACAACAACAAAACAATTGAAAAAAACAAACAAAAAAAAAAAACAGATAAAGTCAAATAGTAGCCATTGATAATATCTAAACATGTATCCAAATCCAAATATAATAAAATTAATTTATGTGTGATGACAATTTCTTAGCAACTAGGGATTGTTACATACAGCTATTCAGGCATCCAGTGGCTATAATGGTATCACAGATAATAAACTGTGCAAAATATTTTATCTTAAGTCAATTTACAAATAGGCCTAATGCGTTCAAATTTGTGGAACTCACAATGCGCTGAATTTCCAAAAATTGTCGTTACTATGACAACCAATTTGAATGTGACAAGAAACTGATGTCTGATAAAACTGTTTTCACATTTTGTCTGATTTTCACGTTTTATTCTACGACATAAAATACGTCATTAATTGTGTTTTTAAAGCTTGAAAATGGCGTTTTTTTACAGAGGCCCTTGGGGACATTAAAGGTCTTTGCACTGAACAAGAATACGTCTCGATTACGTATGTAACCCTCGTTCCCTGAAGGAGGGAACGGAGACGTATGGGATCTCGCCACAGAGACCAATCCACTTCGAGTGTAACTAAACGAGCCAATGGACATTGGCATGCAGTATTTCGCATCTGGCTGCCACACCCCGCAGCGCGGGTATAAGAGGCAGCAGATGCACCGCATTAATTCACGTTTTCACTAAGGAGCTGAGCCGGTGACCCAGCAGCTCAGCTGTGGTACAGCGACTGTGGCGACAGGACGTGGCATCTCCATTCCCTCCCTCAGGGAACGAGGGTTACATACGTAATCAAGACATTCCCCTTCAGTCGGTCACTCCGAGTCATGTCGGTGACCGACGAATGGGATCCCTACCAAAGCGCCACAGGAGCACTGGAGTCAGCCGGCCCGAACTCAAGGCATGATTCGTCGACTGAAAATGCCTGCAGGTCCCCCACCCTCTTGATCGAGGCCAATCCAGTCAGGAGTAGGGTTTTCATAGAAAGAAACTTCAACTCGACTGACTGCAAAGGCTCAAAAGAGGGCAGTTTGAAGGGCTCTTAGCACCAATGCCAAATCCCAAGAGGGTAGGGAGGGAGGTCTAGGAGGATTTAACCTCCTGGTCCCCCTAAGGAACCTGACGACCAGATCGTGCTTCCCCACCGACCTCCCCTCTACGGGGTCGTGGTGGGCGGAAATAGCAGCAATGTAAACTTTAAGGGTGGAGGGAGACAGCCTACGCTCCAACCCTTGCTGCAGAAAGGAAAGCACGGCTCTGATCGAACATCTCCAGGGGTCCTCATGGTGAGAGGAACACCATTCGACGAACAGATTCCACTTCAGAGCGTAGGCCCGTCTAGTGGACGGTGCTCGAGCTGAAGCGATAGTGAGCACTACCTCCTGGGGTAGGTCACCTAGAACCTCCGTAGGTCACCTAGAACTTCCACAGGTCCGGACGCGGGTGCCAGAGGGTGCCCCGTCTCTGAGAAAGTAGATCCTTCCTCAGAGGAATCGGCCAGGGAGGGGCTGTGGCGAGGAGCATGAGTTCTGGGAACCAGGTCCTGTTGGGCCAATATGGAGCCACTAACAGGACCTGCTCCTCGTCCTCCCTGATCTTGCACAGTGTCTGTGCTAGTAGGCTCACTGGGGGAAACACATATTTGTGCAGGCCCCAGGGCCAGCTGTGTGCCAGTGCATCCGTGCCGAGCGTTGCCTCGGCTAGGGAGTAGAACCACTGGCAGTGGGTGGTTTCTGGAGATGCAAACAGGTCTACCTGGATACCTGCTCCAGAGGCACTCCTGCCCAAAGGAACGAGGGATCTGCCCACGGGCTGAAGGTTCTGCGGCAGACCAGTGTAATCTGAACCCGGTGAGTACTGCGTCGCCACGCCCACCTCGAGACTCGGCCATGGAGTCAGTGCTGAAGCGGTCTCATATGGAGCAGCCTGAGCAGAACTACCTCTGCAGCTGGCGCTATATGCCCCAGGAGCCTCTGAAAAAATTTCAGTGGGACCGCTGTCCTGCCTGATAAAGTCTTGAGGCAGTTCAGCACCAACTGAGCATGTTCCTGGGTGAGGCATGCTGTCTGGCTGACCGAATCCAACTCCATGCCGAGAAAAGAGATCCTCTGCGTTGGCACGAGTTTGCTCTTTTCCCAGCTGACCCAAAGACCCAACTGGCTGAGGTGTCTGAGCACCAGGTCCCTGTGTGCGCACAACTGATCCCGAGACTGTGCGAGCCAGTGAGCCAGTCATCGAGACAGTTGAGGATGTGCATCCCCCGTTCTCTCAAGGGAACAAGGGCTGCCTCTACTACTTTGGTGAAGACACGAGACGACATGGACAGCCCGAAGGGTAGGACCTTGTAATCATATGCCCGACCCTCAAACACGAATCGCAAGAATGGCCCGTGTCACGGGAGAATCAAGACATGAAAGTACGCATCCTTCAGGTCGACCGCTGCAAACCAGTCTTGGGGACGGATGCACCCAAAATGCGTTTCTGCGTCAACATCTTGAACGGCAGCTTGTGAAGCGCACGGTTCAAAACACGCAGATCCCTGACCTCATATCGGCTGGAGGGACCGGCTCTATCGCATCCTTCGCCAGCAGGACTGCGATTTCCGTACGCAAGACAGGGGCATCGATGGCCTTGACTGAAGTGAACCGGATGCCCCTGAACTTGGGGTGACGCCGGGGGAACTGAATCGCGTAGCCGAGTCTGATGGTCGGCAGGAGCCACCGGGACGGACTGGGGAGCGCTAGCCAGGCTCCGAGAGACCGTGCCAGCGGAAGCAACGGGGCCACCGACGTACCTGCGGTGGGGCAGTGTGGTGGAACACAAGGACCTGGCCCGGGGCCTGTGACGGCCTGGCCTGTGACGGCAGGGGGTGGGGTCTGGGTTTGAAGTGCAACACTCACCTGATTCCTCCTCGGGCGGGAGGAAATGCAGGAACCCGGCTTGAACCCGCGGTGGACGATTCCACACGAGCCCGACATTCTCAACGGCCCGGGAAAGCATGGCCATATTCTCTGGGTCTGGCTCAGACAATGCTACCACACCCGAAGGGGGCAACGCAGCCGGGTCATCATCCCCGGAGAGAGAGGGCTCGGCCTCCGATGCAGCGATCGACATTTGGTCGTCAGAGGGGGCACCGAAGGAAACGCGTGGTGCACTCTGTCCAACAGAGGGCCCAGCACGCTCCGTCGGTAGCTCCACCAGCTGCGGAGTGCTTGAGGGGTGAGGAACTCCACTTGGGGAAGCCCTCACCGTGATCCTCAAATCACCTCGGACTCCACCGGACGCAACGCTGCCCCGAGTGTGGATCGCGACAGAGGCAGAGGGACTCCGCCATGTTCGACATAGCGGAGCCTTTTATGCAACTCCGAGATGGTCATGTCCCCACAAGAAGAACATGAACCGTCCACGAAAGCTTCCACAGCGTGCTGAATGCCCAGACATGTGAAGCAGCGATTGTGACCTTCCCGAGGCGCCAGGAAACGACCACACCCAGAAATGCACGGGTGATAAGACATCTTTAAAAAGACGCAATCACCCGTGTTGCTCTTTTAGAGAAATGCTCTTTTAGAGAAATGCTCTTATAGTGCTGAAGCACGCAGGGGAACTGGCCACCACACGCTCCTGGTGTGGCTGTCTACACGGAGAACGATCTTTCCTTTTTTCCCGTGAGACCGCGACCACCGCTGCTGCACTGTAACGCCCGCACTCGCTCGCTTTCTCAGTCACTCGCAGGACAGGAGAGCAGTAGTGATGCACCACTGCTAGGCTCTGAAGCGAAAAGATGAATTAATGCGGTGCATCTGCTGCCTCTTATACCCGCGCTGCGGGGTCTGGCAGCCAAATGCAAAATGCCGCATGCCAGTGTCCATTGGCTCGTTTAGTTACACTCGAAGTGGACTGGTCTCTCTGGCGAGATCCCATTCGTCGGTCACCGACGTGACTCGGAGTGACCGACTGAAGGGGAACTGACTAATTCGCATTCACAGACTTGCATTGTAATTGCATTCTTCCATTTCATTCTAAATCAAACTTTAATGGAAAAGGTTTTTTTTTTTTTTTTTTTTTACAAAGTGCATCTTTGACATATATACATACATTTTTTTTTTTAAATGAATTCAGAATGATTGTTTCTCTTTCATTATATAATTGTTTAACCTTAAGCATGGCTTAATTATATATACAATAGCAATTTAAACTTTATATTATTTATATTTCATAGACTTTTTATTGTGCCCTTCTGGCCACCCCATTGTGGTGCCATCAGCACATATCCCACACCTTCATCAGTGGAATACAACAAGGCTCTGTACTAAGACCAATGTTATTTCCTTTATACCCTATCTTCACCACGCCTTGAGCTGTGTCCTAAAACACTATTTGTATTTGGAATGCTGAAAATATACATATATAACATTACGCATTTACTGAAAACTGTAGTATTGGGTATATATTTATCTGTATACTATTTAACTTACCCTATTGCATTCAGTAAACTCAGTTCATTACAGTAAATTATTATTTATTCAGTTTGCACTTAATAATAATACCTGACTAAAAATAGCAAAAGGAAATGACAAAAAAAATTACAGCGCTTCTTTAAGAATAATTCTTTATTATATATTCTGCCATCAAGTTTATATTTTCCCTCATAATGTGATTAAGGGAGGACTTGAAGCTAATGCAAACAGAATACTGTGATTATGTTAATGTGATCATGCTCATAATTAGAAAAACCCTACCCGTATTAAAATATGCAGAGTACTGACAAAGTGTGCATGTGCTGCAGATGGAAGGCGTGTGACATTCATCCTCAGCTTTGAAAATATGCTGGGATAGAATAAACCAGATATTATGTACAATTTTTAAAGCTCTTCTTTCATTTACTGATACCTAAGAGTGTTTACCACTCCTAATTTTAGAAACGGGGCCCAGTGAGAATTTGTATTATCATTAACATGGTCTGCCTGAAAAATAAATCTAAGACACGCCCAAACACTTAATATGCGTGTAATGAAATAAGAGATTAGCCTGCCAGCTGGTCAAAGACATGAAAACAAGATAGCATGCTAATACTAGGCACCCCAACTGGTTAATAAAAAAATCAAGGTATAGAATGATTATGATATATCATGATAAATATAAATTACAAAAGAGATGTTATAAAAGAAAATATAAGTTACAAAAGAAAATATTTTTTCCAAAGGTAAAATAGACAGTCCCTCCAGGATTTCGCGGCACTTTTTTCTGATTTTTGCAGCCTAAAATGACTGATTTTGCTGCGGCTTTTCTAAACATTTGCGGTGATATTTGCGGCATTTCTTATTGTTTTGCAGTGAAAATATACCACAGACAACATTCTTCTAACATTGTTATGACTTTTCTGACTTCGAGAACCACAGGGCTCCAGACTAATATTTGAGGACACCAGCACAAGTGCCATTAAGTTCTACAGAAGGTGGCACCAGCACCTGACAGTAAAGCACTCACCCTAATCGCACATGTACATCTCGGAGATGTCTATTTGATGTCTGCATTTACATATGCAAGATGTATTTTTTAGGGTATTTGCTCATCTGCAATACGTCTCCAAGACGTTTCCTGTCAGATGTCAAATAGAGATTTATTAGAATGCATGTAAAACTGCTTCTGAGACGTTTATCAGATTACAAGACAGATGTTTCCCAGATCTTTAGCAGACGTCTTACAGATTTACTTGTGCTGTCTGGGTAGTTGAGATGCAGATAAAATTAACTTTTATTACTGTCATTCATAATGTCTAAATATAATTTAATACATACAAAAATATATATATATTAGGGAGTGGAAATGGCTAATAAGCCTATAAGTCTCTGCAGCCATATAGTGGTAATTTAATGTCTTTTTTATTTTTAAAGAAGTGTTTTTACTTTCCTACATTATGAAACTTAGTTTTACAAATGGAGGCAACATGAAGGATGAACAAATAATGTCATCACATTAAAAATAACTTTCAAATTTGGTTACTTAAAGCTTTGAAGTGCTGGGAAAAGTTGTGTGAAGCATTTAAAAACAATTGAAGACATTAGAGCATTTCTGCCACAAGTTGTTCCTGTAGTTATGTTAAATCCATGGTGAATGGTGGAGATTTGTGTTTACTGAAAGATGTTTTTCCTGGTTTCCACATCAGTGGCGTTTGTTCTGATATCCGTAGCTTTAACAGAATTCTGCGCCGAATGTGAATGCTTCTCACAAGATTTGACAGAGATGTTACTGATTCTGCGGTGAATTTGACTACTTTCTTCACTGTATCTCCCAGCGCTGTGTATAACTGTCGCGTGATCAAGAGCAGCCCGCAGCTCCGGCCCGAGCAGATAAACGGTCTGCGCCGCGTAGCGCGGATTAGTTCCGCTTTCGGTTCGTTTGTCCAATGCAGCTCTAGTAAATCAGTCATGATGAGAACGCAAGGCTTCATTCCATTTTTGTAATTAAGAAACAACCTTTCTTTAACTCAATGCGCGTTGCGATGACGTCACAGGACGCGTCCAAGCCCAAAATCTGCGGAAATTTTGCGGCAATTACGAAAATATGCGAGCTCTTGCGAAAATTGCGGAGTTTCCTTGATTTTGCGATAAATTCAGCGATCGCAGAATCGCGAATCCTGGAGGGACTGAATAGACAGACTGTACTATACTGTAGAATGCTATAATACATGAAGAAAGACAAACTATGGAAGCTTATTTCAGCCACAAAATAAAAAAGATAATTGCAACTTTTAATCTCACAATTCTGACTTTTTTCCCCCCTCACAACTCAGAATTGCGAGATAAAAACACAGAATTCCAAAACATAACTTTTTTTTTCTTGCAATTCTGAGTTTACATCTTGCAGTTCTGTGGTTATATCTTCCAGTTCTGACAATTCTTCTCAGAACTCAGAACTGTTTAAATCTGGCAATGCAACTTTTTATCTAACAATTCTTACTTTTTTCTCACGATTCTGAGGGGGGAAAAAAAGTCAGAAATATGAATTTTGAGATAAAAAGTTGCTATTATCTATTTTATTTTTATTTTTTATCCTGTGGTGGAAACGGGCTTCCATAACAAACACAGGGAACCATGAGAGAAAAGAAAGTAAAGGAGAGTGAGACTGTAAGAAAGAAGAGAGGCCAAAGAGACACGTGTTTAAAGAAGCATGCTGGGTAAATCTTCCATAACTAATTAAGACTCTCCGCAGAACAGATCAACAGAGACCAGCAGGGGTCCTGTCATGCACTTACACCTTTATACAGCATGCACGCTTGTGTGAGAGCGAGCAGGTTTGCATGTGTTTCCCTGCTGGGCCACGAGGGAGTCTCATACTAATGGGCAATGGCAAACCAAAACACGCATCAGCATCAACCCACTAAGAAAAGGAGGTTCTGAATTTTGATGTGTGAAATGTGAGTCTAATTAAGCATGAAAAGCTCATCAAACAGCAAGAGAATCCAGCACCTGATCTCTCCAACACACTCTGCCAAGATCATCTTCATGCTCACAGACAGAACAATATACAGCAGAAGTTCAGCTCCCATTCGTCTATGAATCTGTTATTTCTTTGTTTAACCAGAAAAGGTATCATTTAACCTGCCAAAACACTCTGAACTTAACTAAACGACAGAAGAGAGCAGTAGGGAGCTTTGTTTGTGCCCAGCTTCAGTCGGTTTGAAATATTTATGCAACACAAAAGACTGTTGCTTTCACCAGCAGAGACTGAATAAGGCAGAGAGATTGGCCAGAGCTCTAGCTGAGACAGCACTTAACAGTTCATTTCTTCCGGTCAATGCTGACACATGGTTGACGGAAATGCAGCATGCATGTGGGTGGAGGATAAAGAGAAAATATATGGAGATGTACAGAACACTTGCTACAAATCTGTAATGGCAAAAGTATTAGTAAAAGTGTAGTTATTTGTAGGATAATGACATAATTATAATTTAATGGACTTGTTTATCCAAAACAAATCAATCAATCAATCAATCAATCAATCAGTCAATAAATAAAACATTTATGGATATCTTCCAACCCCGTTTCTTTCTTCTTTCTTCTTGGAAAACAAAAGAAGAAACCTTGATGAATGGACTGATGAATAAATATTATTAATGGGAGCTAGAGCATTAAAGCTTCAAAATCAATGCAAAAGCATCATAAAAGAATCAATAAAGTGGTTCATATGACCTAATATGCTGAATTCCAATTGTTCTTTATACCTATGTGTTATTATACCTATGTGTGACAAACAGACTGAAATTATTCATTATTCACTCATAATATTCATGTCTACACTCTATGAAAAGTCTGTAAAAATAGGGCACAATGTATTGTGTTAATATGAAGGAAGTTTCCAAATTGATTTTTTTTTTTTTTTTTTACTGGTGTTTTGCCCTTTTGTTTTTTTTTTGTTTTGTTTTGTTTTTTTTTTTTTTTAAATTACACATTGCATTGTGTAATGTTTGTAAATTTAACAGTTAATGTCCTGGCAGAAAATTACCAGTAACTTTTGCATTATTTATACTGATTTTATTTATTTATTTTTTCAGTGTGGTAGACTGTTAACTGGAGATTATGGAGTCAGTGGGATAAATTTGAGAATAGAATCAATCTGATTTGTGAACAAATAATTTTGAAGGGTTTTTACAACTGGATTAGTCTTGAACAACACTTAAAATATCAGAAGAATGATCTTCTTCTGAAGAATATCAGAAGATTCCTTTGAAATCTCAAAAGATTGTTTTAATCACAAACATCACTACGTTGCTCAAGAACTTTAATGAATGCACCATAGAGAGCTGATACCAAGATTTTTAGTAAATGATGACAAATTTCAGTCTGTTTTTGACGTAAAACTATATTATACAACTTCAGAAGACTTGGAATACAGCACACAAGTTGTTTGCACAAGTTTTATATTACATTTGAGTCACTTTTGAAGCTTGAAAGCTCAGTCATTGGAATTGGAATTATATTCTTCAAAATATCTCCTGTGTTTCACAGAAGAAAGCCATACTATTTTGAAGTAACAAAACATTTGATAAATTATTGCAGAATATTCATGTCTGGGTGAATTATCACTTAAACTCTCTATTATTACATATGATGAGTTTCTTGTTCCAAGCCTAATGATGCTTTCTCAAAAAAAAAAAAAAAAAAGAGAGAGAAAGAGAGACAATTTTAGTTAATGCACAGCTCACCATATTCCCTAATTTCTGCACATTTAATTAAACATATAATTATCAAGGCTGCAGTTGATTCTCATAAACTCGGCTTGCAGGGCAGCAGACAGTTGTCTTCACCACAGTCCATCCTCACATGAACTTATACAACAAGATTAAATGAGAAAGAGAGAGACCAACGAAGCAGGAGCAGCAGGAAAGATATACATACACATCAACACATTTATTACACATTTATGAACTGTCTGTTTAAATTGTCGATAAGAACTCAAGTGGCTAATGATGGAGGGAAGTTGATGAGAAGTGGGGGTCAGGAGAACTGATGCGAGAACGCCTGTCATAAAGCATTAGATTTCACAGACTGAGTGTGTGCATGTACATATGCTGCAGTGACCAGATGTAGCAAGTGGGTCTGGAAAAAGTGGCACACAAGGGTGAAGGTTTGTTTTGTGAATATATGAATGTATCATACAGAGTGCAAGCAGAGTTAAAGGGATAGTTCACCCAAAAATTAAAATTCTGTCATCATTTTGGTCCATTCAATAGTCACTTTTCCACTGACAAGCCAGTGTGAGCCGGAAGTTATTTCAAAGGCTTGCTGGTGTCTGAAAGTCAGTTTTCATCTAAAAATGGTTTAAAATGTCTTAAATGTTGAGGTTAACTGGTAACCTGATATGAAAACATGGGAAATTAGCAGCATTCTCTTTTGGCATGGAAACAAGGCTAATGAAATTCAGTGTTTTGGACCCCATGGACAAAGTTTTCATTTTGGGGAGAACTAGTACTTTGGTTTTGATGCAGTCCTACTGCAGAAATGTAGACTTTTTATAAAGATGTATTAAAACACAAATCATTTTAACATCTAAACCTCTACGAAGTTTATTCTTTGAGAGCAAATGTTTTAAATACCTAGAGCACTGGGCAGAATTTAAATGGTGTGTTTTCTGTTCATACAGCTTGTGCTTTACTGCTTAGCCAGCTGTGATTGTGTTCAAAGGCAGGTGGAAAGGAGAGAAAGCCCTCCAAGGAGACCTGGGAACAGTGTGTGTGTGTGTGTGTGTGTGTGTACTGGAGGATGAAGGGATGTGGATTCTGGCAAGGGATGCATTAACTCTTGTGGGTATCATGCTGGCGTTTCTAAGGTTCTGTTCAATCTCAGTGTGCAGAAACAATATAAGTCTTTTAGATTGCTGTCTTAAGCTGATGCTTTGTTGTCTTCTTTGGAAACATTATTCATGCTCTTTAGCACAATATCAGCTGTAGATGATTCATAAACATAGAATTCAATCTAAAAGGTCACCTTTCTTGACACAACTGAGCTTTAATAGGAGGTTATGTAAGTAAAATCCTTTATGTAAGAGTTAGTGATTGTTGTAAGCTTACTTTTATCCAACTCTTTGACAACTGCTGAGAATAGGGAGGATGAGAAAGCAAGACCATCTTATGTGGGGTTAAGGGCAAAATCTAAGTATTGGATGCAGGATGAGACTGCAGGTAGGGAGAACAAACTGGATGCAAGATTTGGACATCATCCATAGAAAATTTTGACACTTGGACACCATCCATAGGATGTAATATAGTAACATAGACATTTGGCAATGCTGACAATGTTTTTTTTTCTCTCTCTCTCTCTCTCTCTCTCTCTCTCTCCAGACACATGGTCAAAAGAATTAGATTAAGAGAATATTTTCATGTATAAATATGTAGTGATTTTCCATTACGTAATCTGGGGCAAATGAAATGAATTCAAAAAGAGGATGTTAAGCAGTCTAAAGTGAATCCTGCTCTACCTCATTTGACTTTATTTGTTTATGAGAAAACTATTTTTTTTTTTTTTTTTTATAAATGTAAAATTTCTAAGACATTATTGTAAATATTTACACCAATAACAATAACTTACCTGTAGGTGTGAGTGAATGAGAGAATTAAGAGAAAAGAAGAAGAAAGAATTAGTATGGCACACTTTTTAATAGTGTCCATTTCCATGATTACTCAACAATTTGTTGCTTTGTTGAGAATGTCTTGTGCATTAACCATGAACATATTCTGTGTTGACTTACTCCCGGACACATTTTTGGAACCCGCATGCCTCAAGTAAGCAATCTTTATGTTAATCAACCGAGAGTTCAGGGTATATGTGAGGGTAAGTTAACCTTGTTTTCTGGAATTCCCCCCAGGTCTGATTATTTCGGAGACTGCTGATCTACTGGGGTTTTCACATACAACCATCTCTAGGGTTTACAGAGAATGGTTTGAAAAAGAGTGAGTGAGCAGCAGTTCTGTGGGTGAAAATGCCTTGTTGATGCCAGAGGTCCAAGGAGAATGGCCAAACTGATTCAAGAGTGATAGAATGACAACAGTAACGCAAATAACCACTCGTTACAACTGAGTAAGGTACTTAGATGCTAAAACGGTGCAACCTGAAATATAAGATTTTTTATGCCATTTTGGCATAAATACTGTACCATTTATTGAACAGTTCATGTTAGATTCTGCTGATGATTTGAAATACGTTATTTAAACCTGAGTATGGCAAGCGTTTTTGAGATTTCAGGATTTCCCCATTCTCCAAGTAGATAGGACTTGTTTTTGGATGCCCGAAATAGCTGCCTGGAGGCGTTGCAAATAGCATTGCTGAGTGAACAGACTTCTTGATAGGAGCTTGCCCAAATGTCTTTGCATTGCAATTCAATGAATTCTTCTTCTTTTTATTCCAATTCAGCATATTTTAGCAGTCTTCAAACAAAATTATAAGATCTAAAGCAGGGGTCATCAGTCTCGGTCCTGGTGGGCCGGTGTCCTGCAGAGTTTAGCTCCAACCCTAATCAAACACACCTGAAGCAGCTAATCAAGGTCTATTAGGTATATTTGAAACTTCCAGGCAAGTGTGTTGAGGCAAGTTGGAGCTAAACTCTGCAGGACACCGGCCTCCAGGACCAAGTATGGTGACCCCTGATCTAAAGCCACCATTAAATAAAAAAATTACAATTCTTGTTTTATAAAACGCTGCAGTGTCTGTTATAAATTATTTATTCATGCACATCATCCCAGTGGACATAATCAAGTTTCACCCTAGATTTTTTTCTCATTCAAGAAGCCATTTCACTCTGAAATATGTAACAATGGGGAAGATATTTGTTTCATGCCAGTTAACTTTTAAGTAGAATTTTTGTTTTCAGTCTTCCTAATTAATAGGAAAATTTAAAATTACATATTACAAAAACAGTAATTAAAATCTTTACATACAATTACATAATACCTGACAAAGAACAAAGGGAACATTATTCGTTATTATTTTGCAACATGGAAGTAAGCTATATTCTGTGAATGTGCATGACATTCCATCGTATTAGCCGCTGGTGAATAACTAGAAGAATAACAAAGTGTAAACGGTAAAACTATTTGTGTTACAAACAAGTGTGTTTATAATTAAGATAATGAATTAAAATCATATTAGAATAAATACCAGTTTGCAAGTTGGAAGCAAACGCTCTTACATTTAAAAAATAAGATGGATACTCAAGCAAGGGTAAAAGGGCATAACAAGAGTGTTGGGCACATTACTTTAAAAAAGTAATTAGTTATAGTTACTAGTTACTTCTCACAAATAGTAATTGAGTTAGTAACTGGGTTACATCATTATAAAAGTAACTAATTACCAGGGAAAGTAACTATTGCGTTACTTTTTTTTTTAAATGTTCAAATGTCAAATAGCTTGGATGCCCCCAATATTAATATGTTAAATGAATGAAATGGACACTAAATAGAATAAATTATTATTATAAAACATTGTACATTAATCTACACTATTTATCTACTGACACTTAGCATCAGTCAGTCAAGCATTATAATATGCTATTATGATAATTTAGCATTATGTGATGATAGAACTTTAGTAATTAGAATAACCAAGTATGAATGCATATTTGTCATGTTGACTGAACTTAGGACTGGTGGTGGTGCTTAAGATATTGTTTGTCATTTAGTGTTTCTATAAAAAGGGGGGGGGGGGGGGGGGGGGGGGGATAATAGGTGAGCGCTAGCCAATGAGATTGTCGTATGCGCATTAGTTCTGCCCACCACCGGAGAATCCGGCAGTTCTTAAAAACTGAAGAATTCCAAAGGAACTCCGTTATTTTGACAGGAAAATACAGCAAAGAATATCGTTTACATGTAGCGCGTCAATTCTGCATGTTATGAAAGACTCTCTTGCTCTGTATCTTTCTTTGCGCGTGTGAGACAAAGCGACGGCGAGTCGTGCGCCTTCACATTAGAGTTTACGGTACGTCAAATACAACTACACTGAGCATCCATTCAGATGAACTGAAAAATAAAATTATAATAATATTATAATAAATTATAGTAACGCCGCATTTTATTGTCAGTAACGGTAACGGCGTTGTAACGGGGGAAACAGTAATTCGTTTGATTACTCGTTACTGAAAAAATAACGCCGTTAGTAACGCCGTTTATTTATAACGCCGTTATTCCCATCACTGAACAAAACACATGAAAACAATGAAGAAGTGACACAGAAAACAAGAAGACACAAAAGAACACTAAAAACCAAAAGTCTCAAATACGAAACCATGCAAAAAAAGAACACAACAAACATCCTGTGGGGCAGTGTCAGGATGAATTCATTGGAAAGTGAATTACAGAAACAACGCAGACCCTGCTGCGGGACATGGCCAATTGAATTCAAATTCCATTCATGAATTGAAAGGGAGCCAATTCTTACATTTTGCAGTAGGCCTAGAAACTTCTAAAATAATTACATTTTAGAATTTGCACAAAACTGGCCATTAAATATAGGCTTGAAATCCAGTTTGTGTTTCAATAAAGTGACTAGTGAATGATTAGTAGCTTTTAAGCAGTTTCAGTAATTCTATAAACTGGTACTAGTACAAACTGGAGGGTGTCTGAGAGAACCTCTCCATCATTACATCCTTTGGATTTAGAATGTTACTGTACTGTATTGTACATCACTTTAGACAAAATGGGGTGACACTGAACAACATGAACTGTAAACATAAGTAAACAAGCAGAATGTGTATTGCTCATACACATACAGTCTGTGGAGAGACGTAATCTGCACTGCGTGATGAGACGATTTTCTGCTCCAGTTGCTGCAAAGTCACAGAGCGCAGCGGTGTGGCTGCATTAAAGACACACACTCTGCTCCCGCCACACCACGACTAGTGTCCCATACACAGTACGCTCACATATGGCCTCTTACCAGCTCACAAGATGTTCACACTCAAATTGCTTTAGTAATGGACTGTAAAAAAATATAGAACTATTTATGATGACAGATTTTAACATTTGTGTTTTTTTTAACAACAACAGGCACCAGCCTCACAGTTTATTTATAATTATTGTTAATCCACTCAGGATATTTTCTGATGTAACAATGATTAGTCATAGGATAAATATGTCTTGATGCAGATCTCTTGGATTATGTTTAAAGCTCAGTGAATGAACACCTTGTTTCTATTTATTTTTATTGAAAGTGTCATGTATGTACAATTTATAATTTATAAATAACTATATAATAATAAAGTTGCAATTGTGAGATATAAAGTCACACTGTGAAATATACATGAGAACAGAGATAAGTGTATTATCAGATAAGTATATCTATTTTTTATTATTGGGTTTTGGTAAGATTTTTACTATTTTTGGAAGAAGTTTTTATGCTCACCTAAGCTGTACTTATTGATCAAAACCGTGAAAAAGAGAACAATACAGTAAAAACAGTAATATTGTTAATATTGTTAACATGTTTAGAATTAAAAAAAAAAAAAAAAAAACTGTTTTCCATTTTAATATATTTCAAAATGTATTTTATTCCTGTGATGGCAAAGCTGAATTTTCAGCAGACATTAGTCCAGTATTCATCTCCAGAAATCATTATATTATGCTAATTTGGTGCTCAAAAGCATTTGTTCTTATTTTCATTATTTTTGTCAATGTTGCAAAATATTTTTGCAAAAAAAAAAAAAAAAAAAGTTTATGCAGGATTCTCTGATGAAAAGAAATTTCAAACAGTTCAAACAGTTCTTTTTTTCATTACTGTTACTTTTGATTAATTAAATGCATCTTTGATGAATAAAAGAAGTAAAAATGTATTCAGTATTCATTTCCATATATATATATATATATAAATTTTTAAATAATTGTTGGAATTAAAACTTGTTTTGACAGATTTTCCAAACAACTGTTATGCATTGATATGCATTAGCATGCACTATTAAGTCCTCTGTGCTCGAGTCACACGGTTTCAGAGATTCAGAGATAATGAGGAAAAACTGCATTGCAATTTGCTGTGAATCATAAAACACAGTTAAGGGATTCAGTTTGTGATTCTGCAGGACAGCAGTGAATAATAGTCATGAATAGAAAGTGCATACTTAAAAGTACATCTAAGGCCTAAGATACGAGTAAAGCCATTGCAGAAACTGTAAAAAGGTACCAAACAATTACCAAGTGTTTGGAAACCCCACTGAGCCATGTTGATGCAAGTGTCAGGAAATGTAAGTTACATGAAACAAAACAAATGCTGCCTAGAAAAGGTCAACCTTCAAAACTTTTCATGATCAAAGAAAGAAACTTGTGAGACACAGCCACAGATGATTGCTTTGAAGGAGCTACAGAGTTCAATATCAGAGATCAGACTGAAGTTGCACCAGGGAACCACATAAAGCTCTCTACATAACACTAGGCTTTATATAGAGATGCCACAGTTCTAAAAAGATCCATGTGACACTAAATCAAATGGTGTTTGTCAAAAAGCTTAATAATGACCTAGTTGCAAGATGAGAAACATTAGGTAATCAGGTGGGAGCATTTTAAAGCTTTTATATTTTTCTGGTACAAAATAATATTAGATATTTTAACATTTTTGAAAGAAGTTTCTTAGCTGATCAAAAATATAACAAAACAGTACTATTGTGAAAAACTGTTACGCTATCTAAAAAAGTTTCTATTTTAATATATTTTAAAAAATAATAATTTATTCCTGTGATTGAAATGTTGAATTTGAAGCAGCCATTACTCCAATCATTAGTGTCACATGATCCATCAGAAATCATTCTAATATGTTGATTTGCTGTTCAAGAAACATTGCTTATTATTATCACAGTTGAAAATAATTGTTGAAAGCAGACAATTGTCTGTTGTTGAAATTGTTAAGCATTAATGTTTTTATGGGAGCCATGATACATTTTTTTAGGATTCCTTGCTGAAAAATAAGTTCCAATAGAACAGTATTTGTTTGTTTGATTGCTTATTTGTAACAATATACAAGTATTTACTGTCAATTATGAAACAATTTAATGCCATCTTGCAGAATAAAAGTATTAATTTCTTTAGGAAAAAAAAAAAAAAATCCTACTGACCTCAGTTTGAACAGTTGTGTACGTGTCCAGAGATATTTCTGTTAAATTTCAGAAGATTCACAACACCTAGCAGGCACCAGACGTCTATGTAATGTCAGGTTGACGTTGGACATGATGTCGGACAGACGTTGCATTTTGGTTGAAAATGAAAATCGGGTTGACGTCAATATTTGACGTCAATTTGACGTTGACTTAACGTTGCATTTTGGTTGCACAACCTAAAAACAACAAAATCTCAACGTCAGCTGATGTCGGTATTGGACATCAATTTAACATTGACATTAGACGTTGAATTTACGTTGAATTTTGGTCACCCGACGTCGCAACCAAAAGTTAACCAAATATCAACGTCATATGACGTTGTGTGCCTGTTTTGTGCCTGCTGGGCAGGTGCACATGCACAGTGCCGGCCCGTCCAACAGGCGGTACAGGCGGTCGCCTGGGGCCCCGCCTTAAAAAGGAGGGCCCTGCGGCCGCGAGGTAGTCAATTAAACTTCAAAGTGTGTTCGACTTGAAGCGGCACTGACAGATCGGTGTTTGACATCGAAGTACCACGAGAGCTATATACTAATGGACAGCTCTGCATGATTTCCTATCCTATTGCAGTACTGATGTCAAACACCGATCGATCTGCAGCACCCCTTTAAGTGCGTTTAAAAACATTTATTGACGTTTTTGCTCCAAATTCATTTCATAACATCAGTCGAGTGTTAGAAATAACTTCCTTTTGTGATCTGACGTGGTTTCATATCACATAGCTAATGAGGCAAAATCATTTTATAATATTCTATACAGTGATATTGCATTATAAATGTACAGTATGCAAATAAAAATACCCGAGATGGCTTGAAGAAAAGAGAGACACCATTTAGTCACAATCGTATGTTTATTGTCTTCATTCTTCATCAGTTAAAACGTCCTATCTGCGTTTTATTCAGCTACAGCAGCGATAGCATATGCCTTTGTCCATATTAGGGATTTCCTCCAACGTGATTTTTGTGAGTTTTCATTTTATGATTTTTTCACTTATGGTTTTACTCACGAGGACGCCCTCTGGCTACCAGTGTAAATGAAACAGCTACAGCTACTCACTAGCCTACACCTTATTTTGGATAAAAATAGGGAAAATAATACTTCTAAGTTTTTCTCCAGAGGAGTTTGCTGTGCCTGTTTGTAGATCTGCACAATTTGGCCAAAAAAATGTGAATATATCAATATGACTACTAATAATTCTGATTATAGTTATAACTAAATAAAACATTAAACAAAGTAATAATTATTGATAATGATTATTTTTAATATATTTTACAGAAAACTGCAGCATGACCTGTTAACATGCAGGAGGCCTATAATTATAATTGTTTAGAAAGGTCTAAGGATTTAGGCTATTATAAATGATTATGATTAAAAATCATTAACAGTAATTTCATAATTTTCGTCATGAAATTTATGCCTCCAATGAGAAAGAAAAAAACAAACTTAGTGTTCTTTATCATTTCTGGCAAATCAAGAAAAAGTTTATCTGAAAACTTTTCTAGTTACAGTTCAGATTTTGGAATTGAAATGAAAGCATGATGGAGAGATTAAATTGAAATTGTAGTAGAAACAGAATTCAAATGGTAGGCCTATCTTTATGGAGCCAAAAAAAAAAGGATGTTCAGACTGCTATACATAACCTAATATTTATTGCTGTAGTATTAGTATTTGTTTTATAAATGCAATGATGCCCACGATCACAGACAGACTTGTCATATATTTAAATTGCTATGACAATTTTTACACTAGTGGGGCCTATTTTCATTATCTTGCCTAGGGCTCCACAACCCTATGGGCCGGCACCACACATGCACATACATTCATTTTTTTAAGTGCTGCCTTCACAGACAGTATACAGAGATAGAAATGTTTGTCACATTCTGCTACTGAGATGCCTCAGGTGTCTGAAGGTAGCATCTATCTTTCACTGCTTATGATATCCCACTGACTGAATGACAAATATGTAAAATTGCAAATACAGACAAATACAAAGGACGTCCAATGAATATGAAGCCATTTCAGTCTCATTAATAATTCACGCAAAAGACACCATGCACACATGCCTAACCAAATTCACATGCATGAAAAAAATATATATATATATTCACAAAAAACAATTTATGCGCGCAAAATAAAAATATATATTCATAAATTACGTTTCACAAATGCAAAACACAATTCACAGATGTACAGCTGTGCACAAAAAGTTTTGAATGTTTAAAATTTACGAGTTCATCCTGGACTGTGAATGTGAATCGCCTTGGATTTGTGTGTGTATTTTTGAGACTTTCCTGGCAGCAAACTCCTCTCACACAGGTCACTCGTACTCTTTAGCCAATCAGATTTGAGCCTCTCAATCGACCAATCATAACCCGCCCTGGGCGTGCCTACGTGGATGACGCGTCTTCAGCGCGAGACCACAGTTCAAGTCACGCCAGAGATTTTCTTAATATAGGGAGAGAGAGGGTCTGTGTTACCAAAGACTATAGAATACCCAAGACATGTCACTCGTATTGTTTCGAATGGGGAAAAATGCAACGCTCAAAATGGCCGCTCAATCGCAGAAAGCCCCGCCTTCTGAATGAAAGAGCCAATCGCTAATCAGTAAAGTCAGCGTGTCACTGCAGCTGCCTTTATAAGTCCCGGTTGCTATAGAAACAGCGCTTTGAGACGTGCGCCGAATACTGCGCATGCGCACTGGCTGATCTAGCCTGAAAAATAAGCTTTTTATAAGGCTATTTGAGCAAAAGAAACAATATTTATGATGCAGTTGTTATCAGATTTCTTTGGTGATTTCAAATATGAAATTTAATCGTAAGCTTAGTGAACAGTATTGGAGAATTTGATGTTTCCCCATTCAAAGAGACTTGGATGCCCGAGAGGCGTTTCAAAGATGGCCGCCGAGTGACATGACTTGTCTTAAAGAGACTTTGGTATTATGCACCAAAGCTGGTTTGCCAACCGCCATTAAACGTCAAAGAAGAAGAAGAAGACGACTTTGGTATTATTGGAGAAAGCGTAACGGCTTACTTGGATCACGTTACAGCCTTGTTGTCATAGAATTTCAGTCAGAGTTGTACGACGCTCAATCGCTGTTTAAATGAATGGGAAGTGCCGTAAACTGAATCCCACCTGTCGCAAAAAGTCAGTGACTTCTCTTATAAAACGGCATTTTTTTTCGAGGTAAACTCTAAAAATAGTTGAATCCAAAAGTATTGTTTAGTGTAAAACATGTTGAAGCAAATAGGCTGTCGATTTATTAAATGATGAGCCGTTTCCTCTAAAAAGCTGTTTATTCAGCCTAGTGAAGCCTCTCCTCCACTGACATCCATTCAAAAAAAAAAAAAAAACCGGCCTCCTCTGGTCTCCTTTCCCAGGTACTGCCAGACCGGAAGCGTTAGCTAATGGTTAATGATTGCAGGCTTGCATTCTAGTGGCTTTGGTCACGCTTCAACAGAGGTATGTGCACCTGATCTTAGTAAAGGTGTATTGTTTTATTTTTTTAATGTTTACTTAAGCTTAAGAAGTTAAAGCGGTCGTGTAGACACACTCGCTATTGTAACCAATGGAAGTCAGCGGCTGCTGTTCAGTCCAGAGAGTATTATGATGTAATATTGATCGATTATTATTTAATACAGAATCATTATTCACGTGGATACCATACCATATTATGCTGCGTTCACGTGCTATCGGAATTATCGTAAATATGAGCTTCCTAGTCGGAAATTGGACATGAACGCCTTAGAGAGGCCTTATATGGCCAATTTCCGACTAGGAAACTCGTATTTACGATCATTTCGATAGCACGTGAATGCAGCATTAATATATTACATTCATAAACTAAATGTAAAGCATAAAATAGGGTTTTGACTGATGAGACGTTCCAATGAAATATAAGATTATGAAAATACAGTTTGTGGTCTGTTTTTGTTTATTGAGGTCATGAAAGAGCTGTCACAGCGGAGCTTGTCCTGCGATGACACGCATTCAGCTGCTGCTGCTGTATGTGATAACATGCACACATTGGAGACAATGCACATTTCATTTAAGTTTGTTTATGCTGCAGAAAACTTTTTTTTCAGAATTGTGAGGCTGATGATGTACAAATAGCTGCTTAGACACCCGTGACCCTACTGTTCCTACTTCATCCCTTTACAAGAAGTTATAAGGTGATATGAATCTACAAGTTTTATTTGGATTTGTAAATCTTTCAAAACCCATCCATTTTGACAGTTTCAACAGATTTTTGAAGTCATGCATTAATACTACATTCACTTTAAAAAATTACCAATGACTTTGTAAATGTTCAAGGTGTAAAGCCTTGTTATGCATTGTTAAATGTTCCTGTTATTGTTCTGGTTTCATGGCAGCAATAAAACATTCAAAACAAGTCGGATGTTACATTTGCTGTATAAGTTTTATTATTTTGAAGTTTTCTGAATGCTTTGGGAATAAAATGTACATGAAATGACCTGACTGACCATGAAAAATTGTAACATGCCTGGAACATGAAATACATGAATTGACAATTATGAAGGAGTACAAATGCAGGAGAGCTAAATAATATGTCTCTGACATATTTCTAAGATTCAATACCAGTTTGAATCTGTGCTAGAAGTTCAGTCAAAGGCCAGTAAACTAGAGGGATCGCTTTTACACAGAAGGCTTGTATAGCGTCCCATTTACAGACTTTTAGCTTTAAAAGTAAATTTCATGGCCAAATGATAAATACATGTATCAGTGTAATGTAATTATGTATATATATCTGTCAGGACATGCCAGATTTTGGTCTGATATTCAAAGCAGCTAATACCTTGTCATGATTAATCCTCTTCTTTTACAAGAGATTCAGACAGGGAACCATGAATACACATAACAACGAATACATAAAGAAATATAAATAAAACACAAAGATTAATGTGAATGAAGACGTCTGTAACTGTCATCCAGATGTCGTGCCAAAGTGTTTAAATCCTAAAAATATGCAAATTAATTGTTTTCTATGTATTAATTGAACACTGCATCCCTTTGTACAAATGGTGAGTACAAACATCATTATTCGTGGGGTCTAGTCATCATGAAGAAGGCAGGGCCAGTGCAAAGCGGGAGCTAGGCCTATCTATTGCAGCCGCTGGCACCTTAGCAAGTGTGTCTATGCGACCGCTTTAACTTCTTAAACTTAAGTAAACATTAAAAAACAATACGCCTTAACTAGGCTAACTGAAATGAGACGATCAGCTGCACATACCTCTGTTGAAGCGTGACTTGAACTGTGGTCTCGCACTGATGACGCAGCATCCAGGTAGGCACGCCCAGGGCGGGTTATGATTGGTCAATTGAGAGGCTCAAATCTGATTGGCTAAAGAGAATGAGTGACTCGCGTGGGAGGAGTTCGCTGCCAGGAAAGTCTCAAAAATACACACAAATCCAAAGCGATTCACATTCACAGTCCAGGATGAACTCTTAAATTTTAAACATTCAAAAATATTTTGCACAGTTGTGCATCTGTGAATTGTGTTTTACGTTTGTGAAACGTAATTTATGAATATATATTTTTATTTTGTGCACGTAAATTGGTTTTTGTGAATATAGATTTTTTTTGTTTTCATGCATGTGAATTAGGTTTCATGCATGAGAATTTGGCTAAGCATGTGTGCATTGTGTCTTTTGCGTGAATTATTAATGAGACTGAAATGGCTCCATAAATGACTGACATAAAATCATTTGTTCCACATTAAAATAATTAATTTTGACTTTCAAGTTCTAATCTTGAGTGCTTTGAAACAAAAATATGACAAAACAGTATTTTAATGAAGTATTTTTCATTTCATTAAAAGATACTTTTACTAAGACTTAAAGGGTTACTCCACCCCAAAATAAAATTTTTGTCATTAATCACTTACCCCCATGTCGTTCCAAACCAGTAAAAGCTTCGTTCCTCTTCGGAACACAATCAGTGGCAGTGGCAACACAAGGATACGTATTCTACGTGAATTTACGCTTTTATTTGAACGAAAATAGCGCATCCTTGTGTTGCCGCTGATTCAGAAGAGCGTACGCTGCTTGCGTTCAGTGAATAATATCCAAAATGGTGCTACGCTGACACAGAGAGACAGAGAGGAGACGTATTGTTGAATAAAGTCGTTTTTTTTTTTTTTTTTTCTTTGCGTACAAAAAGTATTCTTGTCGCTTCATAAAATTCAGATTGAACCACTGATGGCAGATGGACTATTCTGACGATGCTTTTCATACTTTTCTGGGCCTTGACAGTGGTAATTACTTGGCAGTCAATGGGACAGTCACAAGCCTCCTGGTTTTCATCCAAAATATCTTAAACTGTGTTCCGAAGTCGAACAAAGCTTTTACGGGTTTGAAACGACATGGGGGTATGTGATTAATGACAAAAATGTTCATTTTGGGGTGGAGTAACCCTTTAAATATCTGAATACTTTTGCATGGTTAAACTTGATGTTTTTCCTGCATTTATACTTGTTCTGTGTTCTGAATGTTACACATGCAGTGATGCATACTGTATATGGCTCTAATGTACACACACACACAGCTGCAGGGCACAGTGAGTAGGTTAGAAGGATTAGAAAGAAGGTGTTTGAGGGAGTTACTTTCATTAGATTCACCCTGTGGGCAGATGAATTGTGCTGCATAGCTCCTCAAAGTAGTTTGCTGTGTGTTTTGTGTCATTGTGTTAGTGTGTGTGGGGAGCTGAGTAAGGCCTCTGTGGCTGAACTTTGTGAATGTCAATAATTCTTTGATTTAACTATCAATAGCAGCGGGACTTGTTCAGTATAAATAGACACGGAAAGCTCTATCACAAAGCAAAAAAGACAGCTCAGTCAACTGAGCTAATCTTGTAGAGTTACCAAGAAATTACAAGATGTTAATTTTGTTGATTTTGTCATTTGTTGTGTAAAGTTATTAAGTGATGATGGCTTGTATATGGTAGACTGGGGCTAGTTGTCACTTTTTACTGCAAATAATATTTCTCTGTACTTTTTACTCATCATTCAAAGTTACTGAGTTACTGCTCAGAAAAAAAAGACAAGGTTCATTGAACACATGTTGATATTTAGTGGTCCAAATAGGGAATGCTGTCACACTAAAGGGAATATGCAGTATAGTGTTGTCACAACAGAATCTGCCATTAAATAGTTTAAAATAGACTTTAAGATATATTTAAATATTTATAAAAAAAAAAAAAATAATAATTTCACAAAACAACAAAATGTAAAAGAAAAGCGACTGACGTCAAACCATTGCTTTGGCATGCAAAAATTGTAATAAATGTTTTTTATGAATTCATATCATTTAAAATTCGACAACTTGCTCCAATAAACTGACATTTTTAATTCCATTTTAGTCTGAAGGACAGAATACACAAAAATCTTAATAGAAAAAACACATATTTGTCTAACTGAACTTTTGACTAAATTTGTGACAACTAGCCCAGTTTTCACCTATTAAGAAATAAACATCTCTGTAAAAATAAATAAATAAATAAATAAAAATAAAAAAAAAATATATATATATATATATGATAATAAATAAACATAAAACATGGTCACAATATGTATATAGATGGTGCACAGGGCCATACACAAAATATCATCATGGTAACGCACATGATCTAAAATAATGCGACAAACATTAACTAAATAGTAGAAAATGTAACACAAAACACCCTATGTACTAATAGCAAAAATACTGATAACAAAAATAAGAAGAAACAAAACTATTTAAATAAAACATAATCATAGGTGATGTGTCACAGAGGAACTAATAGCAATGTCCTTTTAAGATTTTTTTTTTTTTTTTTTTGCGTAATTTATATGGCAAATCTTAATTGAATTAAAAACCATAAATTTGACAGTAATGAAATTTTAAACCATTTACAATTTCACAGTATATGGTAAGGTATTGTTATAAATAGTTATAAATTCCCAAATCCTGTGTATTACTTTACACGGCATTTCGACATGCAGCTGGCCACTACATACTACTTGCTCATATTTGACTGTTTTAGTGCACTGATAAGACAGAATTAGGACACCAGAGATAGATACCCTTGGCCTAAATATTTATTATACAGTATATAGAGATACAGGTACATACTATTTTCAAAATAACCTAAGGACTGTATTTTGTTTTTCATAAAGTGTAATTTCAGGGAAACTGGGTCTTAAAATAGCAGTAATATCATTTCATAGGGTATATTAAACACTGACTGTTATAAACAGAAGTTTGTGAGAGCCTCTCCACAGCATGATACAGTTTTGTTTATTCACCTCTGACCTTTCCTGATGCCAGTTTCTCTTCAGTAAATAATACAATTATAGTTCTATTAAATCCTGTTTATTCTTTCCGTTCTACTTTCTTCAGCACTAATATTTTACACCAGCTTTATAAAACCCACATAGAAATGTACACAACGGATCCGTTGGTTTTTAAATATATTTCTTTTTCTTTTTTCTTCTAGCTACGCATGACAGCTTTGAGACGAGCCTATCTCTGTATTCACATGAAGGATATCTGCGCTGTCAAGTTTTCAACATCTTGCCTGATGATTGCAGCATTGACTAATACTGACGGAACAAAACTATAGCTCTTTTACACCTGCTTTTAAAAGTCAAGTCAAGTCACTATTATTTGTATAGCGCTCTTAACAATGCAAATTGTGTCAAAGCAGCTTTACATAAGCTTGATATAAAGCTGGGTGGCTTTACATCAGCTTTACAATATTTAGACGGGGACATAGTGTGTCAAAATAGTGTCATTCCCCTCTGGCCAGACAAAATCAGCAGTTTAAATCTAGGCTGCAGCAGAGTCAGATTGTCCAAAGGACTCATCTGGTTCCTGTGGTCTTGTCCCGATGGCCGTCTAGGAGTCAGGGTCTTCACTGGGGATCAGTCTCAGGGGCTCATCTAGTTGTCCTGGTCTCCGCTGACGTTCAGGGCTGTAGAAGTTATCTCTAGGTGCTGATCCACCATCTGATCTGGATACGGACTGGATCCGGATGGCTGGAGTGACCATCTGATCTGTATACAGTCTGGATCTGGGTGGCTACAGTGACCTCGGAATAAGAAAGAAACAGACTAATATTAGCGTAGATGCCATTCTTCTAACAATGTAACAAGTATATCGGGTCTTTTGGGAAGTGTTCCCGGTTCCGGTTGACCTAATTAATGCAGCCTAACAACAGATTTGAATTATAGAAATGAGATAGTGTATTATGTGTAAGCCAGGTTAAAGAGATGGGTCTTTAATCTAGATTTAAACTGACAGAGTGTGTCTGCTTCCCGAACAGTGTTAGGTAGATTGTTCCAGAGTTTGGGCGCTAAATAGGAAAACGATCTCCCTCGCGCAGTTGATTTTGATATTCTAGGTATTATCAAATGGCCAGAGTTTTGAGATCGCAGCGGACGTGAAGGGCTATAATGTGATAAGAGCTCACTCAAATAAATAGGAAAACGATCTCCCGCCCGCAGTTGATTTTGATATTCTAGGTATTATCAAATGGCCAGAGTTTTGAGATCGCAGCGGACGTGAAGGACTATAATGTGATAAGAGTTCACTAAAATACTGAGGTGCCAAACCATTCAGGGCCTTATAGGTAATTAGCAAGATCTTAAAATGTATACGATGTTTAATAGGGAGCCAGTGCAGTGTTGACACAACCGGGCTAATGTGGTCATACTTCCTGGTTCTAGTAAGAACTCTAGCTGCTGCATTTTGAACCAGCTGGAGTTTGTTTATTAAACGCGCAGAGCAACCACCCAATAAAGCATTACAATAATCTAGCCTCGAGGTCATGAACGCATGAATTAATGTTTCTGCATTTGACATTGAGAGCATAGGTCATAATTTAGATATATTTTTAAGATGAAAAAATGCAGTTTTACAAATACTAAAAACATGTTTTTCGAAGGAAAGATTGCTATCAAAAAGTACGCCTAGGTTCCTAACTGATGATGAAGAATTTACAGAGCAGCCATCAAGTATTAGACAGTGATCTAGGTTATTACATGCAAAAGTTTTTGGTCCAATAATTAACACCTCTGTTTTTTCAGAATTTAGCAGGAAGAAATTGCTAGTCATCCAGTTTTTGATATCAACTATACACCCCCTGACAAAAGTCTTGTCGCCTATCCAAGTTGTAGGAACAACAAATAATAACTTGACTTCTAGTTGATCATTTGGAATCAGAAGTGGCTTATATGAAAGGCAAAGGCCTCTAGGTTACACTTATTTTACCAAAATAAAATCTTATCATGCCTTAATTTTTAATTATTTAATTAGGACAGAAAGGTCAGACTTTGCTTAGACAAAAGTCTTGTCACTTAACAGAAATAATGTACAGTACAGAACATAAAGTCATGGTGCAGTGGAAAAAGAATTAATATTGTGTATGACTCCGATGAGCTTGGAGGACTGCATCCATACGTCTCGGCAATGACTCAAATAACTTATTAATAAAGTCATCTGGAATGGCAAAGAAAGCATTCTTGCAGGACTCCCAGAGTTCATCAAGATTCTTTGGTTTCATCTTCAATGCCTCCTCCTTCATCTTACCCCAGACATGCTCAATAATGTTCATGTCTGGTGACTGGGCTGGTCAATCCTGGAGCACCTTGACCTTCTTTGCTTTCAGGAACTTTGATGTGGAGGCTGAAGTATGAGAAGGAGCGCCATCCTGCTGAAGAATTTGCCCTCTCCTGTGGTTTGGAATGTAATGGGCAGCAAGAATGTCTTGATACCTCAGGCTGCTGATGTTGCCAACCACTGTGCAGATCTCTCACACGCCCCCATACTGAATGTAACCCCAAACCATGATTTTTCCTCCACCGAACTTGATTGTTTTCTGTGTGAATCTTGGGTCCATGCGGGTTCCAACAGGTCTTCTGCAGTATTTGCGACGATTGGGATGCAGTTCAATAGATGATTCATTGGAAATATCAACCTTCTGCCACTTTTCCACAGTCCATCCTTCCTGCAAGCTGTGGGCCTTGGCAAATGCAACACGATTTTTTAGTTGTCTTCTGTTTAATGCTGGTTTCTGAGCACTAATTCGGCCATTGAGACCACTGCGTGAGAGAATTCGACAAACTGTTCTTGTAGATACAGGGGTTTCTGGTGACTAGTTGTTATGTAGCTCTGGTGCAGTTGAAAAAGGGCTGACCCTGGACTTTCGAACCAACAAACGATCCTCTCGAACAGTTGTCTTACGGGGTCTGCCTGACCTGGGCCTGTCATGAACTTCACCAGTTTCTTCAAATCTTTTTCTTATCCTCTCCACTTGACGTTTAGATACATTAAAGATGTCTGCTACCTCAGCAGGAGACTTGGTCTTCAGGCTCTTGATGATCAGCACTTTGGTCTGTGGTTGAATCTCTGGCATGCTGTCAGAGGTCAGGATGCATTTCAAATGAAGGTTGGGTGTGCTGGGGTTCTTCTTCTACACACCTGGGAATGTGTTAATTACAGTATTTGTCACAGGTGACACTTTAATCTGTGATTGGTTGAATCCTTTAAAGATGTGACAAGACTTTTGTCTAAGCAAAGTCTGACCTTTCTGTCCTAATTAAATAATTAAAAATCAAGGCATGATAAGATTTTATTTTGGTAAAATAAGTGTAATCTAGAGGCCTTTGCCTTTCATATAAGCCACTTCTGATTCCAAATGATCAACTAGAAGTCAAGTTATTATTTGTTGTTCCTACAACTTGGATAGGCGACAAGACTTTTGTCAGGGGGTGTACATTCCATTAGTTTTGCAAATTGGTATGTTTCATCGGGTCGCGAAGAAATATAGAGCTGAGTATCATCAGCATAATAGTGAAAGCTAACACCATGTTTCCTAATGATATCTCCCAAGGGTAACATGTAAAGCGTGAAAAGGGGCCTAGTACTGAGCCTTGAGGTACTCCATACTGCACTTGTGATTGGTATGATGCCTCTTCATTTACTGCCACAAACTGATGGCGGTCAGATAAGTACGATTTAAAAGAGAGCTTTATTAAAATGCCAATCACTTGCACAATAGTCATATAAAAAAGACTGACCCACAGTGCAGTCATGTAATAAATCACTGCTCTGTCTCCCACCATAGGCCATTCAAACGTACACAACACAGTAAACAGTAAGTTTAGAGCGCTATAATCATGAGGGCGCACTGTTGAGCTTCGGTCACTGTGTAAGTGGCATTTAAAAGGCTGTTAGTCTCTTAGAGGGGTTGCAAGGGGCATGTGACTCATCGTTAACGTGCCGCTAATTAACAAAGTGCTCGATGACCAGATAAAAGCACTGTGATTGTGCAGTGAGCACAGTGCTTATTGCTAGAGCTGAGCAGAACTAGTTTAACAGCAGGGGGAGGACGAGATAAAACTGAGACTCAAAAAGAGATAAATACAGACACTCTCTCTAATGTAGCATAGGAGCATGTGATTTCAGTTGTTTGCAGATTTTTTTTTTTTCAGTTTAAAATGAGTTAAAAGTTTTTCGCATCAAATAAACTTGAGATTGTCAACATTTTTTTTTTTACCATTTTTTATAATAAAATATATAAATGACATTATTTTTTGGATTAAACATTGAAGCAACGTAAGTAAGAAGTAGAAAAAAAAAGTTTGTTTTATAAAAAAAAAAGCGTACAGTGGGTAAGGAAAGTATTCAGACCCCCTTAAATTTTTCACTCTTTGTTATATTGCAACCATTTGCTAAAATCATTTAAGTTCCTTTTTTTTCCTCATTAATGTACACACAGCATCCCATATTGACAGAAAAACACAGAATTGTTGACATTTTTGCAGATTTATTAAAAAAGAAAAACTGAAATATCACATGGTCCTAAGTATTCAGACCCTTTGCTGTGACACTCATATATTTAACTCAGGTGCTGTCCATTTCTTCTGATCATCCTTGAGATGGTTCTACACCTTCATTTGACTCCAGCTGTGTTTGATTATACTGATTGGACTTGATTAGGAAAGCCACACACCTGTCTATATAAGACCTTACAGCTCACAGTGCATGTCAGAGCAAATGAGAATCATGAGGTCAAAGGAACTGCCTGAATAGCTCAGAGACAGAATTGTGGCAAGGCACAGATCTGGCCAAGGTTACAAAAAAACTTCTGCTGCACTTAAGGTTCCTAAGAGCACAGTGGCCTCCACAATCCTTAAATGGAAGACGTTTGGGACGACCAGAACCCTTCCTAGAGCTGGCCGTCCGGCCAAACTGAGCTATCGGGGGAGAAGAGCCTTGGTGAGAGAAGTAAAGAAGAACCCAAAGATCACTGTGGCTGAGCTCCAGAGATGCAGTCGGGAGATGGGAGAAAGTTGTAGAAAGTCAACCATCACTGCAGCCCACCACCAGTCGGGGCTTTATGGCAGAGTGGCCCGACGGAAGCCTCTCCTCAGTGCAAGACACATGAAAGCCCGCATGGAGTTTGCTAAAAAACACCTGAAGGACTCCAAGATGGTGAGAAATAAGATTCTCTGGTCTGATGAGACCAAGACAGAACTTTTTGGCTTTAATTCTAAGCGGTATGTGTGGAGAAAACCAGGCACTGCTCATCACCTGTCCAATACAGTCCCAACAGTGAAGCATGGTGGTGGCAGCATCATGCTGTGGGGGTGTTTTTCAGCTGCAGGGACAGGACGACTGGTTGCAATCGAGGGAAAGATGAATGTGGCCAAGTACAGGGATATCCTGGACGAAAACCTTCTCCAGAGTGCTCAGGACCTCAGACTGGGCCGAAGGTTTACCTTCCAACAAGACAATGACCCTAAGCACACAGCTAAAATAACGAAGGAGTGGCTTCACAACAACTCCGTGACTGTTCTTGAATGGCCCAGCCAGAGCCCTGACTTAAACCCAATTGAGCATCTCTGGAGAGACCTAAAAATGGCTGTCCACCAACGTTTACCATCCAACCTGACAGAACTGGAGAGGATCTGCAAGGAGGAATGGCAGAGGATCCCCAAATCCAGGTGTGAAAAACTTGTTGCATCTTTCCCAAAAAGACTCATGGCTGTATTAGATCAAAAGGGTGCTTCTACTAAATACTGAGCAAAGGGTCTGAATACTTAGGACCATGTGATATTTCAGTTTTTCTTTTTTAATAAATCTGCAAAAATGTCAACAATTCTGTGTTTTTCTGTCAATATGGGGTGCTGTGTGTACATTAATGAGGGGAAAAAAAATGAACTTAAATGATTTTAGCAAATGGCTGCAATATAACAAAGAGTGAAAAATTTAAGGGGGTCTGAATACTTTCCGTACCCACTGTAAATATAAAGGATGCAAAAGGGTTAATGTGTGTGTGACCAAATGTCCCCACAAGGATAGTAAAACCTGAAATTTTTGACATTGTGGGGACCGGCCTGTGATCCCCATGAGGGAAAAAATGATTAGAAATAGTAAATGATGTTTATCTGAAAGTGTAACAATGCAAACAGGTTTTCTGTAAGGGGTAGGTTTAGGGTTAGGGGATAAAAAATATTGTTTGCTCAGTATAAAAGTAATAGAAGTCTATGGAAAGTCCCCACAATTCACAGAAACAGTGTATGTGTATGTGTGTATAAAAACATAAATTATATATGATATTAATCATTGAAATTATATAAAAAAAAAATTTATATTAAATATTCCTGAAGCAGCATTTAAAAAGTGGTTAAAAAAAGTGTTTACTAAAATCTAATGGAAATATTACAGCAGCCAGGATGCAAACAGTCTTAAATGCATAACGTAATAAAACAAAATATATTTTATAATAATATTTTAGAATAATTCATTTGTATTAAATATTGGTAAATCTCTGTGTAAAAACAAGTGGTAAAAAGTTGTTTTGATAAAAATACAAAAAATTAAAAACATATAAAGGCAGCTAGAGGCAAAAGGCCTCAAATATATAATAAAACATATAAATTATATATTATAAAAAAAACATAAATTCTATAATATTTATATTGAATATTGGTATAGTAACAAGTACATACATGTAACATGCATGTAACATCAAAATTTGCTATATACATTAAAAAATGTCACATCAAATGACCTCAGATTTAACCTTTTGTTAATGACCTTATGAATTCTAACAATTTAACAGTGTATAATGGCAAAGAAGCAATTTGCAATGTAAGGGCCTTTAATGGCCCCTTAAGTAAAGGACTTTATCCCCATGAGGACCTTTACCCCTGTCGTCCTTACTCCCCTGTAATTTTAACAAAACCATAATGTAACAACCCTAACATCACAGCTGTTTAAATGCTTTCTGAATAGCACCATAATCAAAGGGCTTTATGATGAGAAAGTACTGGTTTATGAGGGGTTTTCTTGCTAGTAAAACAAAAGCTGCTGTGTGGCTTGGACAAGCGTAATCTAACAGAAGCTCTGCACACTAAAATGAATTATTGAGTGATAGCCTCTTCCCTTTACTTCCAGTCGACTTGACTGAGACACGTGTGAGTGAATGTGCACACAAGTTTGCATGAGCATGTACTCTCTTCCTTATGTATTCTTGCTGACCATAAACAGATATACGCATAAACAAACTATTTTACGTTTCCTTTCTAACTCGAATAGGAATGAATGACATACTGTGTCTGTTTTTGTACTCGTGTGTGTTGGACTGTGAACCCTTTACACTAAACACACAAGAGGCTGCAGCAGATGAACCATCCAAAAAAAAATCACACCTGGGGCCCTTTTATACTTCATGTGTGCCAATAGCTATATTCTTCCCCCTGTAATTTTTCAGAAATTACTTCAGTAATGAGTACACTGCTTTTAGAAAGAGTGCTCGCATTGATTTATCTGTAAAACATATCCTTGTTAAAGCCTTCTGAGAGATCCATTAGACATTTAAAAGCTCTCTATCCCTCCAATGTGCCTGTATGTGTGTGTGGAATGCAACAAACATTCCTCAGCTCTGCTTTGTACATTGAAAAAAGAGAAAGAAGTAACAGCATAAACACAATAGACAGTGGGAGTACAAGGAGCAGTCGGTGAACAGGTGACATTAAAAAGTTTGAGTTTGCCCTACACAAGCTCAAATACATAGATCAGTGCAGCATTTTGTGCTCTGTGAGTTGAAATGAGGTGATGTCCTTGAAAGACCAGCAGTGACAAGATAAAAACCAAGCCAGTCAGTCAAGCTTAGGAAATGATTCTGTTTGCCTGATCAAAACGGGGAAGAGAGAGGATTTTATTATGTAGTTTGGAGAGAAAGTGAGATAGAGCGAATGAAACTCACTGCTAACATAACTGACAGGCTGTCCTTAGTGATCCCTAAACTCCCTAAAAAAAATGTCCCACTCCTTGAAAATATCACGGATAAAATGGGGATTAAAGAAATGACAGCACTTACTAAGCAAATGAAAGTGATCCACTTTTTAAACCTCTTTGCATTTAATGGAAAAATGTTTATTATTCAAAAAATTTTCAAAAATAGATTCAGCATCTTGACTGTCTACCTCCCTTGGAGTAATCCCAATGGATACTGTAGCTATAAACTTTCATAAACCATTTCTATTTTGAGAACAGAGAGGGATACAGCTGTGTGCTCTTCTGTGGTGACAGTGAAGCCGATTATTAGTGAACTGAATAGAATGCACTCACAAATCAAGTTTGGCTTTTCGGGCCCATCACAATCATATTTAAAATCCATGTGGTAATATTGAACACCATGTTGAGCAATGCTAAATGCATGATACAGTTCTGAGCTCTAAGACTTCAGTTTTATGTTTTTTCTTTTATTTATTTATTTATTTATTTACCTTTTTTTTTTTTTTACAAATAAGGACTTCCCAAAATTAGGTTTTGTCATATTCAACTCACATTTGTTCATACACGTTTATTTTTATACCTTTGTGGGGACTTTGCACTGACTTCCATCCCTTAACCCTCTCAGAACCCTTTATGCATATTTATATATTAATCAAAACATTATTTAGCAGGTTTGTTAAACAGTTTTCCTTGCCATTGACGGTCCCCACAGTATATCTGTGTTCAGGTTTTACTATTTTTGTGGGGACCACAATGTAGGTTAAACCTGTACACATAGACACACATTCACACACTTACCTATGTAACTAAATGAGGACATGCAGCAGACATGATAATGTGCAGCATTTTTTAAAAATAAATAAATAAATAAAAGTGAATCATTTAATCTTTAAGGACATCCCCGAAAACCCCTAAGCAAGGTTTGTCAGATTTAGCTCATTTCTAGGAACAATTTTGTCTCCGAAGGATATCTAACTAACATACAGTTCCTTAGACAGACACATACTACAAATAGGTCAGTCCAATATGAACCAAAGTGACAGCAGCAGAATCTGTGTTTGAGTTATGAAGGTACGATGTTGCTGTAGGAAGCACTATGATTGGGTCTCTGGTGTTGAATGTCATAGTATGATCACTAGCCTTGAGTTTGGCATTAATAAGAATCCCAGGTCTCTCACTATGAGATGGGATGATTTAATCATCTTGACCGAGGATTATAAAAAAAAATGTAGCAGAGGCACAGCAGTTAGGTATTCATATAGAAAACCTTCTTCTTATAGGGAAGCTCATACACAGTATGTCCTGTTCTCCTATTCCTCGTCATGGCCATGTGTCGTTTTGAGTTTTAGTGGCTGCTGTCCTTGGTGTTGAAGAGCTGCCTTTAACAAAGTGACTAAAGTGTATGCTCCACTACAAAGGAAACAAAGTCAGTCTCTCCTGAAAACATCACTCTAAGAGACACTAGAACCACAATTGAAAACGTCAGGTTTAAAACAACCTCAGGGTAAACCCTAGAGCTCAGCTAACTGAATGTCAAATGCTATAGGTGCTGAATGCCACATTAAACAAGCTTAATCAAAGAATTTGTTTTGAAGTTGCACTGTAAAAAAAATATTGTATTTCTGTCATGACAACTCTCTGAAGATTTTAGCATGGCAGTGGATATGACTGTTAATGTATTTGGTCTTGGCAGAATAGATCTGGTACACTGCTGAAAGGCTGCTTCTGTTGGTTATAGCTGTTGTTGTAGATTATTGCTTCTGCAAAGTACAGGAACTTGCTGCTGCCAATATAAATGCAGATGTAGTGCTGTGAGTATTTAAGAAATACTGCCGCTGCACAAATAGCATATAAAATAACCCAGCGCAGATCTATATAGGTGGAGCTGGAGAAGGTGGAGGGTTTCAGAGGTACTATAAACTATAAAAGTTATAAGTAAAATCTTATAAAAAGACTATAAAAAACTTTATACTGCTAACTTTAGATTTCATGTAATTATATAGTGTAATATTAATAAATTACATTGCAAGAATTCCCTATGTGATATTTATTTAACATTTTATGGTATTTTTTTTTTTTTTTTAACTTAACTGTGCTTACTGAAATTTGACCTTGCCATTCAGCAGAAAGCGGATGTTGGACGTACCGAATCAAAAAGTAATATTATTATTATTAGTAGTAGTACTAGTAGTAGTATGCACAGGCTGTTCTGTAACAATGTTTACATTTTTACTGCATTTTTTGCAGACACCACAGCTGCCATTGGTTTTTCTGTAAAAGCTGCAGGCTTTGCTGTCTTTTGCTTTGCTTTTATCCAAAGCAACTTACAGTGAATTCAAAGTATGCATTTTACTCATGACCTTGGCATTGCTAGCACCATGTCCAACTGTTTGAGCTACAAGAACACTCTCAAAAAAGAACACAAACTACAGGAACAGCAGTTCCTGCTGGCTCAGCCCAGTTACATCAGCAGGTGTGTTTGTTAGAACACATACACAATACGCTCAGGAGAAGGAGGCTTTGCTATTGGATTATGGGCTGCTGTTGCTGTGACAAAGGCTTCAGATTCCATATATTGTGACAAGGAGGCTATAGCCTGGACCATGGAGACCAAGGCACACCACAACAAAAAGCTCAAAACAACTATATTAACAAGAGTAACAATAATATTACAACAGCACAATGTTGACCGACTAATCCTGGATGGACAGAAATGCAGTATTTTGAGGTAATCCTGACCTCCGAATTTAAGCACTGCAAAATAAGAGAACAATATCAAAAGTACTATGCTTTAAGAGAGAGGATTGCAGGAAGGTAAATGTGTGCATTTTATTTGAGGATCTTATGCGTTCTCATGCCACAGCCACACACATCCAGTTTTGTAGGCAACCAGAAAAAATGACAAAGGAAGAGTGATACAAATGCAAAAACATGCAAATGCACAAACAAATGTTAATTTTGGATATGGCAGCACATCTAATCAGTATAATGAATCAGATGAAAACACAGAAAGGAATACAGTAAGAGAGAAAGAGGTTTTGATAAGCACTTTTATGAAAATTTATTTTCAAACAACAATCAAGAAAATGAACTTAATGTTCATCCACTTGAGTAAACATGCACAAATAGAAAACGCCGATCCTTTATTTTACCATTTCATCAAAAGACATCTAAATGAATAAATACATTTATTATGATCACTTAACACAGATCTTGGACTATTATCTGTGTCCCAAATTCCACTAGAATGTAAAATGAGAGACAACAGTGATTACTATTTGTTTTTTAACCTGTGTGACTTTGTAAAGTGTATTGCATTTTAGTTTTTTGTGTTATCAAGTGCAAGACAGAGCACTCCACTTATACCCCAAGTGTTATATAGGTATTATATATTATATTATATAGGGCACCTATTATGCCCCCTTTTACAATATGTAATATAAGTCGCAGGTGTCCCCTGAATGTTTCTGTGAAGTTTCAGCTGAAAATACCCCACAGATCATTTATTATATCATTTTGAAAATGCCTGTTTTGGGTGGAAGCAGAAACACGCTGTTTTCCAGCATGTAAATGCAAATGAGCTGCAGCTCCCCGCCCCCTTTTCCAGAATAGGGCAGTGCCTTTACAGCTCGTTCCTTGGATACTCTGCCAAAAAACATCTGTTTGGTTTTGATTATCATGTCTGTTGTGCTGAAATGTTTTAAACCATACTAGTTTAAACTTCTGATATACGGTTTTCTAAGCACACACATCCAAAGCATGCACACAGAAAGCGGCTGTCACAGGGCATGTGAGTACTAAACTAAGCTCTCTTTCATGTCTTATTGCACTTAAACTGTGAAATACACACAAGTTTATGTAAACAGCTGGGAAAGAAATTGCATGTTTATATTAGATCTGTGTGGCAGCAGTAGTAAATAAATCAATAAATATACTGCTCTCTGGTCTCCTCTGAGGCTGAGACTCTAAATATTGTTCTGTGCTCATCTGTGCAGCCAAAGAACAGTTAGCGTGCTTTGCGCAAACTTTCGCCATGGCATTAGAACTGGTACACCATTGTCTTGCGAAAACACAATGGCGGCACTGTGGGTGGAATCTTGCAGATTAAGGGGTGGTAATATTACGTCACATGGGGAGAGAAATCTGAGCGGCTCGTTTTTTCACAAGCTTACAGAGAAAGAAAAAAGTGAAAAAAGAAGAAAAAAAAGTACTGGGATGTTCTTTTTCCACGTTTTCTGGGTTGGTAGACGCACTGGGACCCGATTATAGCACTTAAACATGGAAAAAGTCAGATTTTCATGATATGTCACCTTTAAAGTGTATATTCATATACATCATGATTTTCCATACACCTACACCAGGGCAGAGATGGTGCCTTTTCCCCTTGATAGTCCTCTAATGCTCAAACAAACAAAGAAACATTTTCCTGCATTATTCTGTGATTTTGATAAAGTGTATGCTGCCTGAAGCCATTATATCAATAATGAGCAGTTGTGTGCAAAATTGCAGATTAAAGGAAGAGGTCTCTTTAGTTTTATGCTAATTCCAGCAAAATGTTGGTAATTAGCTTTTTTTCTTTACATCAGTCTGAATGTGTATAGAAGAAATTTTCTTTGGAATTAATGCATTACATGAGCCTTTGGAGCCACAGCCAAATGTTGGCACATATCAAAGATGCTACTGCAGTCTGTATGCTTGAGATGCTACTGATTCAAGACATTCTGCTGATATAAAGAAGAACATAGACATTCCTGAACATAAACCAATCCAGACACAGCACAGTCTTAGTATTTATACACTAATACATTTGGCTTTTTTCTCTCTCTCTCTCTCTCTCTCTCTCAAATGATGGCAGTGTAGGAACTTTACCGTTACCATTTTTAAAAAATCATTCTCATGCAGAATTTGAAACTGGAATTATAAATGAATTGCAGCAAGATTAATGTACATAATATACTGGGAAATGTATTTAATTTATCTAATTATTTATCTTTATTATTTAATTCATTTAGAGTTTCTAAACTGCTCTAAAGTCATATTGAAGAGTTTTATTTCTGTTGTATATATAAATATAGCACATGATTAATCACAATGCTAAATCACTACTATGTTGCAAGAACCGTCATTTCCACACACCACAAACAGTGCTAGATTACAACTGTGCTAGAATTAAAGTCAGATAGTTCTGAAACCGCTTTTACACTTAGGAAAATGATTATAAAAAGCTGCTACTTCAAAAGACCTAATGCTGCTAAAACCAATCATCAAACCAGAGGCACTTCCAACCTCTATAGCAGCCAAGCGAAGATAAGCATGTGCGTTTCACAGACATACGTCACGTTTCCCAGACACACACCACATAAATAAATACACTCATTGCTTGCTGAGTTTAACACAGAGGCAGTAAGACAGAGATGATAGTGTGTACAACAAAGAATAACTTATTTTTATTTGAAAGACATCTGTTTAAAAAAAAGTTTTACAAAAGTGGCAGAAGCTGACAAGTAGAAGTGGAAAAAAATGAAATGATATTAAAGAGGGGATTATGTCTCTTGCTGATGGAGCAAGAGAGAGAGCGAGTGAGTGTAAGAGAGAGAGAGAAAGCAGTCATTTTAATAGCCTGCACACCACTAAAAACAGTTAAGGATTTAGACATCATGGTCAATACATCTGCTTCAAATGAAAAAAAAAAAATCTTTACCATGTATCACAGGGATGAGACACACTGAGGAAAAACAGAATAATTAATCTCATTCTAAACAAATTATTTGGCATAAATGGGACCTGATTAGTCATTTTTATTCTGGAGCGCAGCCATGCTACAACTCAAAGTTATTTATAGATCACCCATATTCTTGACTAATTTCATTCCATAATCACACGGCTCACTGTTTATCCTCGAAGATTTCAGTGAACTAATCTACACAACATATTTCTTTGCGTTTAAACTGGATTTCCTTTACTCTATTCCTACTAGCAAGAAAAACACCATCACTGTCTTTTGCAGTTTTTCCTGAGTGGCTGTCAAGTAGTTGAGAGAAAATGGCCATGTTGTTTGGTATAAAATGGCACAAATCTTGTGTGTAATCAGATATTGTAAGTGGAATGTAATTTTGAGCAGTGGACACAGAACACCAATCAGTCTGATTAGTCTTCTTATGGACATTTCAGTGCTTCAGGACAGATGGTGATTAGAAAGTTCACTTGGAGTGACTGATTGTTAAAAAAGGCAAAAAGCAGTCTTTAAGTCTCCAATTGATGAGTGGCAGAGAGAAAAACAGAACACCTGATTATTTATTTGCTGCGCAAGTACACCAGTATATAGTTTAGGAGGGTTTTGTTGTAGTGACAGAACACTTGTGATACTAATTAAATATGGAGCATGTCAGTGACTCTGATAATTATTGGTTAGAACAGGCAAGCTGGCATAGTTAATTATGAGAAGAAGCCAATCAGAGGTTGCAGGAAGAGGCCCATAGTTCCCAGCACACACACCAGCACAAAGACCCAAAGGAAGATGCGGTCAATCACCATGGCAACATACTTCCAATCATCCTCCACCTAAGAGAGAAAGGGCACACAATAAACAGAGAAAAATAGGAGAGATGGAAGGTTAATAAATGAAAGAATAGAAAGGTTGGAGGTAACAGGGAAAGAAAATGAGAGAAAGAAGGAAAATCTGAACACAAGAAAGCAAGGTAAATGGAGGAGAAAATGGCAACAAGACGATGAGAATGAGTGAAAAGAAGGCCTGTCCAGAATGCTTCATTCACACTACACGGGGATAAGCTAAATTAGATTGTGCTACTATAAGCGGAGCTACACTAAACATTTTCCCTCTACATATTTAGGCACTGGGTGCATTACAATGCTAATGTGATTCAGTAGTGAGGCTCTGAGCCAAGAGTGAAGATGAAGGATGAAGTGGTGAGACTTTCCATATCAAAGTGTGATGTCTCCACTGAGGGATCTAAAGCACTTATTGTCAGTGAAGCACTCAGTAAACATTTCCACTGACAGCAGCTGAGTCGTTTCCGTAAGCTAGATGTCTGTGATGTATAACCTGTCCTTGTGAGGGCATTACAACCAAAGCATGACATGATGTTGGAATTTGAGTCATATCCATTATCCAATGGGCAATGCGGTTCTTTATTATGAAGACATTATGACGTGTGAATGGACAAGTCGATGGAACAATGACTGACAGATTGAGTGCATGCCTTGTCATGTGAGTAAAGGTACAGTTAAGCAAATAATTACTTTTCCCAGAGGGAAACAAGGTACAACACATTGACTATTGGAAATCAGACAAGAAATGCATGCCTGAAAAGCCATTAACACACAGTGATACCAGGTAGCTACATCCACCAGGCAGGAATACAAATACTGCTGTGTATGTAATTCCTATCATTCAAGGAGGCGCTTCACGGTAGCTAAGGTAAAGAGGGACTGTGATGTGTTGAACATTGTTCCCCTGCTTCTGGGACAGTTGTTATGTATTCATAGTTATATATAGTTGCTCTGCTCTGTGCAACACATTGACTACAGGACCAATGCTCACGCCCAATGAATCTAGCAAATATAGAACAAGAATTAATACGACAGCTCAGAAACAGCCATCCCACGAGTTGAATGACTGTGCACTCCCTCGGGCTGTTACATGCCAAGAGCCTCCGCAGTTCAGTGAGAGAGACGTTTCTTAGGATGCACTGTAGAATGAGCTGGATTGGCAAAACAGACGAAGAGTTGATCAAACAATCTGAAAGGTCCTAGACATATAGTTGAATAGTTGATAGTCTGGATGCACCTTACATCTCTCAAAGGAACCCCACAGATTTCCTTATGACATGCTGAAAGTTCTGCTAGACTTTCAGATGTAAAAAAAGGAATAAAAAATAAAGCCTTTTTGTAGAGAAGGCTTTACCATTATGAACTGTAGAAACAACAATCAGTCCACAACACTGACCTCAAAAGCCCACAGCTCTGGTCAGGGATGCATAACTTCCCCTTTTGGTTGGCTGAGCAGTTCTGTGCGCAAATAGGAAACACCAATGCTGTTCTGCTAGAAGTTTGATGATGTCAGCATACCATGTTTTTGACGGTACAAAAAGAAATGCATAAATGAGTAGCCTTGGGCCACTGATGCACGAATGCATCTTTTTCTAGAGAAGCAAACTGATCTGTTTTGGATAAAAACATAGGACACCTCACATTTCTGCACCATTTGAAGAGACCTATACTGGCATAGGAGATCTGTGTTCACCCTTGAAGATGCCATTCCTTGACACAGGGTCCTCCCCTGGAAAGGAGGTCCGCCACTGCTTGGTGCAGAGGCCCCATTTAGCTTATGTAAGACAACAGTTGTGTTGTCTGTTCTGATCAGAACATGCTGACCTGTATAACTGGAGACAAAGACCACCAGTAATTCAAGGGAGTGTAGCTTGTGTTACTAGTCACACCCCTCTAGGAGACATTACATGGTTCCCCATTCCAGTCTCTTTTGTCACTACAGGGGCTTTCGCAACCAGAGGAACCTTATCATAGTTCCAAGAACTATTGGCGGACGTTCCTGCTTTTTGGCGTGTTCGCAATGCAGGAATTAGGAACGTATTTAGTTCTAGGAACTCTGTTTGGGAGAACAAAATTAGCTCCTACTTCAGAGTAGGGTCTAAAACAGTTCTATAGGAACTACCAGTGACGTACATGTATGCCGATTGGCCAAACGCATATGAAACAACGGTTACCCGGCATTTTTAAAAAGCCATGTAAAAATATTTACTAAACAGTGATAATGGCATTTACCTGTTGCCTGTAGCATTTTGTTCTTTTCTCAGCCTCGATGATATGTAACACTTCAAGTTGTCATAGGAGATTTAGTCAGATTTTCAAGCTGTTTCAATCAGGTAAATTGTGCGTTTACATTCCATCTCCGTTACGCGCAGAGGTGGGTAGTAACGAGTTACTTCGTTACATTTTACTTGAGTAAATTTTTTGTGTAACTAATACTTTTAGAGTATATTTAAAAATGGGTACTTTTACTTTTACTCAAGTACATTTTCAGTGAAAAAAACAGTACTTTTACTTCGTTACTGTGGGCGACACTCCTCTCGTTACTTTATCTTAATGCAATACAAGTTAAAAATGCCTCAATTTATTCCAAATGCGCCATCTACTTTTCTCTGGGCAATGAGCGGTGCCCATTCACGAATGATTCATTCTTTTGAGTCAATTCTGTTTGAAGGCTTGATCAAACCAGTTGGCAAACCAGTGAATTGGTTCGCGAATCAGTTTGAACGATTCGTTCAGCTCCCTGCCGCACGCGCTGAGTCGTCTGAAGCGGCTTTGGATCTACAGTCAGTTGAAAGCAAATCTGCAAAGGCTATGGTTTGCTAGCTATGAAGATCTTTATTAGATGAACACCGCGTGTGCTGTTGGTTCCACAGGTATAGATTCGATTACAGTACACGATACCACTATGACATTACCAGTTTGTTGTACATGTACCTTACACATTAAATACAATGTATAATTTATTCATTAAATAAGCCGTCACAGAGTATGAAATGAACACCCGCCAAACCCGCGTTAGTTCCAGGAGGAATGCCGTTGCCTAGACACAATTAATATTGATATTTTCACAATATTTACACTTGCAGAAATAAAGGCTACATTTGTTTACATTTTGCAGAACAGACGGAAGAAGATCCGTCAATGTGCATTTGTTTCGTTATGTTCAGATGTTCTGTAGCGGTCATGTGAGGAGTTTTCACTCTTCTCTGTGTCAGAGGTTATATACATTTACATTTATAATACATAATTAATATAGGCTACTTTGAAATATAGTTTAATTTAGTGATGCAAATCAGAATTTTTAACAGCTGTTACTCCAGTTTTCAGAGTCATATGAACCTTCAGAAATCATTCAAATATATTGATTTATTACCAGTGTTGTTGAAAAAAATAACAGCTGGTTAGGTATGTTTTGAAGCTGAGATGCTGATTTATGATGGTCCTTTGCTGGTTTAAGCTGGTCCTTAGCTGGTCATGTGCTGGTCTTAAGATGGTCGGACCAGTTTAAGACCAGCACATGACCAGCTTAAACCAGCTAAGGACCAGCATAAACCAGCAAAGGACCATCTTAAATCAGCTCAAACCAACATCCCATGCTTCAAAACATACCTTACCAGCATATGCTGGTTTTTTCAACAGGGAAAAGTTTTGCTGCTTAATATTTTTTAGAACTTGTGACATTTGTTCAGGATTCTTTTATGAATAGAAAGCTAAAAAAGAACAGCATTTATAATAAATCAGGCTGATAAAAATTCTGATTTGCATCACTGAAATAAAATTACACAGAAAAAAAAAAAAAAACATTAAAAGTATTTTGAATGGCAGTGTGTGTGTGTGTGTTATATAAATTTTATCTAAATATCTATACATCTAAATAAAAATAGACTATATTCAGTATATGATCCAAAGTAACTAGTAACTAACTACCTGAGTAGTTTTTTTATCCGATACTTTTTTACTCTTACTCAAGTAATTATTCAGACTATTACTTTTATTTTTACTTGAGTAAATATTTCTTCAAGTAATTTTACTTGAGTACAGTTTTTGGGTACTCTACCCACCTCTGGTTACACGAAACCCACAACACACAACATGGAGGTGTTTTCCATTCACCAGTTGTTGAATGGAAAATACCAGGAATAAAGACGTCGCTGTCGGCCGCTTCAGAGTTCCCGTTGCCGGTGCGAATGCAACCAGGAAAACGGCCTGAGGGAGAAATTGGTTCTCAGGGAACCACATGCTGGCTAGTTCCCAGAACTAAGTTCCTAGAACTACGCTGTTCGAAAGCTCCTTATTTGGCAAAACAGAACCCTGCAAAATGGATCTCCCTGTGTAAAAAGGGATCCTTCCGTGGGCCTAGAGATGTCTCTCCCACCATCCTGTGAACAGGATATACACAGATGGCTGGAAATAAACTGAGGACTTAAAAACTTAAATCAACATGAAGCCTAATTTGACTTCTGCTATCATAGGGGCCATCAGCCCAAGCAGGCACAGAGGTTTAGATTGCTGCCCAGCTGACACTAATGTGACTAATCTCTGCATGTGGATCAAAATTCCATGTCAAGGAATAATAATTTTGGCAGTGTGTTTATCCAGAGATCACAATTCCTTATAGTCAATGTGTTGTACTGAGTGGATTGACTGAATGGGAACCACTTTACCTCTTTGGCTTTGTTGCGGCTCCTCATGTTCTCAGCAATGTACTTCACACTCTCAATAGCCTGTTTGATCTCCGGTGACACCACAGAGAAAGCCACAACTGTGTTAATAGCCTGTGGACTCAACTGACGACTCACTTTCCCACAATCCCCCTCAGTTGCCTCTTTCATTGGGTGACATGGGCATCCGCCTTTCTTTCCTTCTAATGCTGCTTTCCCCTCTCCAAATTCCAAAGAGTTCATTGCTCCCTGCTGAGATCCACTGTTTTTCCTCTTCTTTCCCTCTCCTCCTCGTCCTGCTCCAGTCCCGGACGAGCCCCCACTTTCTAGTCCTCCTTTTCCAGAGGACTCTGATAGATCGAGAGGCCGGCGCATGAGCATAATGCGGGGTAAAGCTCGGAGGAAGACGGTACGGACCCAGCTAGGCATAGTGTGGGTCATAGGGGTGCGATAGTGCACATTCAGTACAAAGACGGTGATGACAATGGAGAGGGTGACGAAAATCATGGTGAAGAGAAGGTACTCGCCTATCAGAGGGATCACGAGTGAGGTGGACGGGATGGTTTCCGTAATGACAAGAAGGAACACAGTGAGAGAGAGGAGTACAGAGATACACAATGTCACTTTCTCACCACAGTCTGATGGAAGGTAGAAGACAAGTATTGTCAGAAAGGAGATGAGGAGGCAGGGGATAATAAGGTTGATAGTGTAGAAGAGGGGCAGTCGCCGTATGTAAAAACTGTAGGTTATGTCTGGGTAGATCTCTTCACAGCAGTTGTACTTGATATCGTGCTTATAACCGGGTGCATCAATGATCTCCCACTCTCCACTCTCCCAGAAGTCTTTAAGGTTTACCTTTGAGCCAATAAGAACAAGGTCAATCTTGGCCTTGTCATAGGTCCAGGAACCAAACTTCATAGAGCAATTCTGATAGTCAAAGGGGAAGTATGTGATGTCCATAGGGCAGGATGATTTGAAGATTGCAGGAGGGACCCAAGTGATGGTTCCATCATATTTCAAAAGAGCTTTGGTTTTGTCCTCCACCAAGAAGTCCCCAACAGCACTGTGTCAGAAAAAGAACATTTGAATTTTATGACTGCTGATGCATTCATATTTCATTTTCTCAGACTGCTAGCTCTGACCATGTTCATTTGGCTTCAAATAAAAAAGGACCTGAAAATATCCACAAAATTACTATAAACTTAAATTCATAGAAGTTGAATGTTAGGTTAGAAGACTCGACTTACTTGTTGTAAAGTACAATGTCAGGCCTCCAGATTTTATTTGATGGGACTCTGATGAACTCAATTCCATCAAACTCTGCAGGTGACCACTTCAGCTTGTAGTCATTCCATATCTATGACAAAATCAGAAAAATACATTTTTAATCTTATGCTTAAACCGTAAGATAAAGATTAACGCACATGCTTCAAGCTTTGGTGCTCATACAAGTGACACATTTTAATCTGGCATTTACAGTACACTTGTATGTGTACATCTGTCATCTGTGCCCTGTCACAGCCTTTATATTTGTATGTGCATCTCTCCAGCAGAGAAAAAAGAAAGCACATTTTTTGCCTTAGCAGGTTTATTAAGGTTTGTTAGCTTAGTTTGTGTATACTAAGCTGTAAATGTGTATAGCAGTGAGCTGTGTATTTGTGCCCATTCCGGTCTCATTTTGTGGTTTGTTGACATGTCTGTGTAGAGATATGTTCTTAGGACTGCTGATCTCTGTGTTCAATGATATCAAGCATCCTGCTATCAGGCATTTCACAGACTTATTGTACAATACTACAGGGCTTAACAAAAGCACATTCTCAGAAAAAATCAGCAATATTCATCCAAATCTAGAACCCTCCCCCAATCCAGCTAGGGCAACACACTCTTAGTAACAATATTGTACAATGTATCACACACAAATCACTCTCAACTAAACACAACATGCTGATTTCAGCGGAAAGCTCAGCAGTAATCATTATTGTAACACTGAAAACATGTAATGTATCTATGTAATATATATTTAACCAGACAGTCTCATAGAAACTATTAAAGCACAAGAATATTTTCACTATAAAATATAGCACTTCAGACATATAAAGCCAAGATCATATCATGCATGTATCTTCATACTTGGAGGATGAAAAATAGCTAAATTAATAAGTTCAACTAAATAACAAAATCTTTGCTGACTGTGAAATAACTATTCATAAAAGTAGTTTATTATTATTCTGCTGATTATTAAAAGCAATAAAGGGAAATGTTTGATCGAGTTAGACTAATGTCTTTTTGCACATATATTACCATCTTTTTAACTTCTTTCTTTCCATTCGTTTTTGGAGATAACTACTGTGCTACCTTTAAGTTTTCCATTATTTACATCATTTTTATTTTTCATGGTGTTCTGTTTCCACCTACTCATCTGCTCCATGTATAAATGTATTGTTCTTCTCCTGCATTACTCAACCCAATCCTTTGTAAGTTGATGCTATACAAGTTATCTTGTTACATCCTTACCGACAGTGGTCCATCAAGACACAAAGAAGATGAAATGCTTGTGTTAACAAACACATGCACAAGGCCTACATGCTGCACACAAAAATCACTTACATGTCTCAGCCAAAGATTTGTTTCCATGATCTGATTGACTTCATCCTAGAGAGAGTAAGATACAGGCAGGGGCAAAGACAGAAACAATCAGAAAGAAAGACAGCCATCCTCTGTTATTTAGAATGGAACATGTTCTGGCAATAAAATCAATACAGTTCTTGTCTAATGAGAAAGAGAGATCTGACAAGATCTTTCATCTACTAGCTTCTCATCTACAAGCTTCAAGTCATTCATCACAGTACCCTCAACAGTACTAATAGGTCCTGCATATTCACAAGAAAAATCTGAAAAAAAAATGCTTGTTGAGCAAAGTTTCCGTAAAGGGATAGTTCACCCAAAAATGAAAATTGTGTCATCATTTACTCACCCTCAAGTAGTTCCAAACCTGTATGAATTTCTTTGTTCTGCTAAACACAAAGGAATATATTTTGAAGAAAGTTTGTAACCAGGCTGTTTTGGGGCACCACTGACTTCCATAGTAGGAAAAAAAATACTATGGAAGCCAATGGTGCCCCAGAACTGCTCTGTTTCCCACATTCTTCAGAATATCTTCCTTTGTGTTCAGCAGAACAAAGAAATTCATACAGGTTTGGAACTACTTGAGGGTGAGTAAATGATGACACAATTTTCATTTTTGGGTGAACTATCCCTTTAATCCTGTGAGCGAGTGAGTGAGTGAGTATAATCTATAATCCAGGATTGTGTTCTCTAGAGTGGTGGGTTATGGCTTGTTAATCTCTCAGGTGTCTGTCTCTGTGAAGCAAGAAAAAAGGTGTGCTGATAATCTTGGCCGCTTTCCCTGGTGAAGTGGAAATTTAATCCAGGAGTTTTAAGAAGAGTGCTGATTTGTATGACGCCGGGGAAAGCACAGAGTCTGCACTACTTCCTGTAACAGTGGGGCGCAAAGGCTTTTAACTCAATTGCTCTCTCTGACCACAGTAAATGAAACAAAAAGCCCTCACAACAACTGAAAACAGCACAGAATTCCACTCACAGGAAGCCACCTGCGGAGCAAATCTCCTTTTTTCCATTTTTGAACAAGGAAAAAAAAAAACAGTTTTTTTATAAAGAGGTCAAAAGTCCTTATATTTGTATGAGCTTAAATTTGTACACTTTAACTAATGTGGACTAGAATCCTCTAGTGTATGGCACTATTGTCTCCGCTTTGCTTGATTCTTTCCACAAGCATAAAATAATATGATGATTATTAATGGATGTCATACAGAGTTCATTCTTTAGACAAATATTCACAAAGATGCACAAATAATAAAAGTCTGGCCATTACTGATAAGTTTATATTATGTCAGATAAATAGTCAATATTAAATTTCTATTTTTAAAAAATAAATGTTACAAAAAAATAATAAAAAGTAATAATCTAAAACAATCCATTATTTTAAATGCTACATGTGAATTTAGGCATCACAACATTATAATGTACAGTACAATATGAAAAATATATATTCATATTGAAATTACATTTAACATGGTTATTCAATTGGTTTGAAAGATTTAAATGAATGTTAGATTATGGAACATGAAATCTTATTGTAAAAATAGGGAGAAAAATTGTGAACAATATGAACAATATCCAGTATTTTTGTATTATTATTTTTTTTTTTTTTACTAAATATAAATAATGGCTTATACTTCAAAACCTCTAATATTGGTTAATAACTTAATATATTGTGTAACCCTTGTAATGCTAACAGCAATTCAGGTCAAGAAACAATTTTACATGCTTAAATCTCATCTCAAACTCAATGTTTGGACAAGAATTAGGTTAAGTATTTTGAGACTGTGGGCACTGGTTTTCTTACCACTTTAACAAGCTGTGAGATGGAGACCTCGAACTCCACAGTGACGGGGTCAGACACATTTTCCACTGGCCGAATGAACTGATTATACCTCCTGAATAAACGACGAAATAGCCTGTCTTCTCCTTTAGATGAGAAACAATCTGCACAATCATGCCCATACAGAGACAAACACACACACACAGACACACACAGGCATAGAAATCTACTTTAGTATGCAGTGCACTGGGTGGGACCCAGGGATAGACTTCATTCATAATACAGTGGATGGCAAAATAGGAACTACAGAGAGTGAGACACATGCAATATAACATTCATTATCAGGAATGTAATGTGCTATACATCAGCAATAGTAGTTGAGTGATATTTGGTGCACTATCCATTGATAAAGCTGCCAGTAGTCTAACAACAGCTGTTGACTTCTGTCAGAATCTCAAAATCAGTCAAATAATTTTATACCTGTATATGCCAAATAGCTATATTTGTGTGATTAAAAAAAAGCATGTAATAAAGCAAAATTGTGTTGTTTTTGTGATTGGCTATGCCCACACGGTTTCTTGCTTTACATTTTGAATGCTTGTTATTGTAAACATGTGAGTGTGTGCACTCTGTTGCTTTTAGCACATTCCTCAGGGTCAGAACCAATGTCCTACCAGACACTCTAAGTGCACCAAACATAGCTCTCAAGGTTAGAGGTCATCATCAACTTTTACCAAAGAGACCAGGTGTAGTCAACTGGAAAATGGAATCACTTTAAAATAATGCACTCTGATGGAGCTAGACAAGTCTGAAGGAACGCTGAAGAACACAGGAGAAGTCAAGAACAGGTTAAGGTTGAACTTTTACTTGAAACAGGATATAAAATTTCACTCTTTACTAGTTAGTTTGTGACTTTGAACTTAACTTGTTTGCACCAATTTCTCTTAAGGCAAATCTATACTGGTCAAAAGTATAGTCACATGATGTTTGACTTTACTAATGCAAAAAGTATAAACAGAAGCAATGTGAGTTACATCATTTTCTCTCCAATGGACTGGACTAAAACTTTTATATTATACAATACAAACACTCAGTTTTATACTTAATGGACTGGAGTCATGTGGACTATTTTTTTGTGATGTTTTAATCAGCTGTTTGAACTCTCATTTTGACGGCTCCAATTCACTGCAGAAGATCCACCGGTGAGTAAGTGATATAATTCAAAATTTCTTCAAATCTGTTCCAATGAACAAAGAAAGTCAACTTTATCATGGTTGGCATGAAGGTAAGTAAATGTTCAGCAAAATTTGGGTAAACTGTTCCTTTAAGATTTAAGTTAAGAATTATTAGTTCCTCTTCAGGAACTCGAGCTGCATCGAGACGCTTTGGGAACGCCTTCAGCGTGATCGCGCTCTGAACCACGTGTGTAATCTGTCCAATGGATGGGCAAGACGTCATGGGCGGGTGACGTAATCGACCAGGAAGCTTAAAAGCACATGCAGTGGAACTGGCGTCAGCTTTCTCTCATTCAGCAAGCGCTCTGTGTGTGTGTGTCTGTCGAAATTATCTGTTGTGAGTCTCTAGTGTTGTCTGTCCAAAAACTAGCATCACAATAAGCTCCACAATGTCTAAAAGTGCATCAAAAACTAAGCACTTGGGCTAGAGCAGATCGCACTACAGGCTGTGTGTTCCTCCCTGCAAACGCTACATCACTGCTGGGGATACACACAGTGTGGTCTGTTTGGGAGCGAGTCACACAGAGTTGGCTCTCAAGGGACTGCCGCATTGCGAGCGCCTCTCACTGCGTGCACTTCACTCCCGCGAAGGCTCTCTTTTGCGAAGGAGCCTTCGCCACCATTCCCCGCGGTGCTGGTCCTGTTGCCGCCGAGGCAGAGCAGCAGCTGTATTTGTGGGGTTCGCAGGTGGATCTGGTGGAGGGAATGGAGACGGGCGAGTCCCTATCTTCTTCCTCACCCACCAGATCCAGTGGCCGCTCTCTGGGATTGGAAGCCCGCTCTGCGGTTTCTTCCCCCCAGGGACGTAGCTCGACGCTTCACCTGTCTTCCTCTGAGGAGATTGATTTGGTGAGTGTAGACAAGGATTCGCACCCTCAATTGCCCCAAAATGAGGAGCTAGTGGAGGTGGTTACTCATGCTGTGGCCAAGTTGAACATCGAATGGCCCACTGAGAAACAGGCTGAACCGCAGAAAAGCAAACTCGACGAACGCTTTCTGCGAACTAAGCCGCCACCTCCACGCCAGAGCCTGCCATTCTTCCCCGATCTCCACACCGAAGTGTCGAGATTGTGGGCTAGACCTTTCTTGGCTTGCCTCTTCATCCCCGCCTCTGACTACTACGGTTAATGTGGCAGGGTTGAGTGGGCGTGGATACAGAGCGATGCCCCGGGTGGAACAGACGCTGGCGAGCTATCTGTCCCCCGGCTCGGCATCGTCTTTGAAGGCTCCGACTTTGCCCTCCAAGCTGCTGCGCACAACATCAGCGCTGGTGGGCAAGGGGTACGCGGCTGCAGGTCAGGCTGGTGCGTGTCTGCACACCGTGGCGGTGTTACAGGCGTACCAAGCCGACCTGCTGAAGGAGCTAGATGAGGGAGAGGAGCTCAGACCTGATGACATCACTGAGCACCGCAGAACCGCTGATTTGTCTATCCACGCTACCAAAGAGACCGCCCGTGCCATCTATGGCAGCACTGGTGGCAGCGGAGAGATATCTCTGGTTGATCCTATCTGATATGAAGGAGAAAGATAGGGTCTTCCTCATGGACACCCCGCTTGTGCCTTCTGGCCTGTTCAGTCATTGACAGGTACCAGGAGGCCTGTAAACAGGCGGCGACGTTCCAGTGGTTCCTCCCTCGCCGATCTCTAGCTCAGGGGGCTGCTGGGTGGGAGCAGCCTTCGCAGCGTACCAGCTCCTCATATAGAGAGGCACAAAAAGAGAGCGTCGCCCCTCGCGCTCCCCCGCATCGGGACCGAGGTGGCAAACGCTCTGGGTTGGGGGCTTCGAAGGCTAAGCCGGATCTGTGGACCATCCTTCAGTCTAAGAAGTCCTCAACCAAGATGCACTGACAGGCATGGCCCAGGGCTTATGAGGGCAGGCCCCTCAGGGGAAGAGCGGGTTACAACGCATTACATGGTGTCTGTCTCTCCTCAGTGCCCTCAGGAGACCAGTCTGCCAACCCTGCCAGAGTTCCAGGGCGCAGCGGTCTCCAGCGAGTGCTTCTCTCAGTTATTTCCTCCCGGAAACGTAGCAGAGCTGAGAGGCTCGCTGCCCCTTCGGGGGTCTCTAGAGCAGCTGATTCGGCCATCTCCTGCCGGTTCTCCGCTTCAGGGCACCGAGCTAGCAGCTCTAAGTACACCAGAGGCCAGTCTCGAGAGACTGGTTCCCTTAGTAGACTATTTGGCTGTGTGGAAACTACTGCCAAATCTCAATGGGTCCTGCGCACTGTAGAAAAAGGCTATCGCATTAAGTTCAGCGCTCCGCCGCCGCCCTTCAACGGGGTGATTCCCACACTGGTGGGCCCCAAGCAGGCTCTGGTCATGGAACAGGAAGTAGATACTCTCTTGAGGAAGGAGGCCATCGAGGTGGTCCCTCCTCACGAAAGAGGGTCTGGGTTCTATAGCTGGTACTTCATAGTTCCAAAGAAGGATGGAGGGTTGCGTCCCATTTTAGATCTGCGTCAGTTGAACCGCTCAGTCATGCGACTGAAGTTCAAGATGCTCACTCTCAGACAGGTCGTGTCTCAGATCAAGTCCAAGGACTGGTTTGTCATGATCGATCTAAAAGACGCATACTTCCACGTTTCCATCCTTCCCACTCACAGGAAGTTCCTGAGGTTTGCTTTCGGGGGGGGGCAAAGCATACCAATCCCTTCAGCCTTGCACTCTCACCCCGCAATTTCACGAAGTGTGTGGATGCTGCTCTGGCTCCTCTGCAACTCCAGGGCATCGGCATACTGAACTATATCGATGATTGGTTGATTCTAGCTCAATCGGAGCAGTTGGCGATTCAACATCGAGATGTCGTTCTCGCCCACATGAAAGACTAAACGCCAAGAAAAGTGTGCTTTCTCCAGTACAGAGAACCACTTATCTAGGATTCGACCACAATGCAGGCACGTATGTCCCCTGCTCGGATCGAGTCGATCCTCACATCAAGCAGTTTCAGAGACTGCTGGGTCTGATGGCAGCTGCGTCCAACGTGATACCTCTTGGCCTGCTGTACACGAGACCCCTACAGTGGTGGCTCAAGACCAAGAGGTTCTCCTGGAGGGGAAACCTGCTTCTCATGATCAAGGTCACACGGCGATGCCTACGTGCCTTAGACATGTGGAGACAACCTTGGTTCTTGTCTCAGGGCCCGGTGCTGGGAGCTCCTTGTCGCCGCATAACGCTAGCGACGGACGCATCCCTCACCGGTTGGGGAGCGGTCATGAGTGGCCAGCCTGCCCGCGGTCTGTGGACCGGCCGCCATCTCAAGTGGCACATCAACTGCCTGGAGATGCTGGCTGTGTTCCAAGCACTGAAACACTTTCTCCCAGACCTAAGAGATCGCCATGTGTTGGTCAGGTGGACCTCTTTGCGACTCAGGAGATATCGCAATGTCCCCTCTGTTTCTCTCTGACTCATCCAGCTCCACTGGGGCTGGATGCTATGGTACAGACTTGGCCGAGGCTTCGTCTGTATGCCTTTCCCCCGATCGCTCTGCTCCCGGGAGTTCTGGCAAGAGTGCACCGGGACGGGGTCCGTCTGTTGCTAGTAGCCCCGTTCTGGCCGGGCCGAGTATGGTTCTCGAACCTGATTTCTCTCCTCGACGGCTCTCCATGGGAGATTCCAGTCAGGAGGGATCTCCTTTCACAGGCAGGGGGCACTATCGTCCACCTTCGCCCGGAGCTGTAGAAGCTGTGCATGTGGCCGCTGAGGGGGCATAGCTCATAGCTTCCGGTCTCTCAACCAAGGTTGAGACCATCCTCCAATCAAGAGCTCCCTCTATGAGGAAACTGTACACCCTGAAGTGGAAGCTTTTCACTTCATGGTGCAGAGGCCACCAGCTCGACCCAGTCAACTGCCCGATTGGTACAGTTCTGGAGTTCTTGCAGGCCCATTTCTCTGCAGGGTTAACCCACTCCACCCTGAAGGTCTACGTAGCGGCTTTATCGGCCTACCACACCCCTCTCAGTGGCCGGTCAGTGGGTAGACACCCACTAGTTACACGTTTCCTCCGGGGTGCGCTGAGGCTGAGGCCTCCAGTACGATCCTATGTCCCCCCGTGGGACCTGGCTGTGGTGTTAGAAGCTCTCTGTAGGCCTCCATTCGAGCCTATCGAGGAGATTTCTGATCGTCATCTTACTCTGAAGACTACCTTTCTTCTGGCGATATCTTCTCTTAAGAGAGTTGGGGATCTGCAGGCCCTCTCAGTGGCCCCTTCCTATCTCGACTTTGCACCCGGTCTGGCCAAAGCTTTCCTCTACCCTCGAGCGGGGTATGTCCCTAAGGTCCCCTCCTCTACACCATGGCCTGTCGTACTCCAGGCCTTCTGTCCTCCTCCCTTCAGGGAGCCCGACCAGCAGAAGCTTAATTGTATGTGTCCGGTGCGAGCACTGGACACATACGTCCACAGAGCTGCCCTGTGGAGAAGGGCGGACCATCTGCTGGTATGCTATGGTCCCCCTAAGAGGGGTCTGCCTGCTTCTAAGCAGACCCTCAATCGGTGGATTGTGGATGCCATTTGCATTGCCTACGAGTCCTCTGATCTCCCCTCGCCTCTGGGAGTCAAGGCTCACTTGACCCGAAGTGTGGCGGCCTCCAAGGCCTTTTTGGCAGGTGTTCCTATGCAGGACATCTGCAAAGCTGCGGGATGGTCCACGCCCCTAACTTTCATAAGGTTCTATGGCCTAGATATGCAAGTCACCCCTGGCTCTTCTGTTCTCTCGCCCTAGCTGTGCTCCATCCACGCAAAGTGCGTACGCTATTCTCTGTCATCAGTAACGCATGGATACGTATTGTACGTTTATTTACGCTTTGATTTGAACAGAAATCACGAATCCATGCGTTACTGATGACAGAGAATAGCATACGCACTTTGCGTCCATCGGATGCCCTCCAAAATGGCGCTACGCTGACACAGAGAGGAGACGAATTGTTGAATAAATGTCGTTATTTTTATTTTCTTTGCGTACAAAAAGTATTGTCGTCGCTTCATAAAATTCAGATTGAACCACTGATGGCAGATGGACTATTTTGATGATGTTTTTTTTATACTTTTCTGTGCCTTGACAGTGTAATTTACATGGCAGTCAATGGGACAGTCACAAGCCTCCCGGTTTTCATCCAAAATATCTTAAATTGTGTTCCAAGGACGAACAAAGCTTTTACGGGTTTGGAACGACATGGGGGTAAGTGATTAATGACAAAATTTTCATTTTGGGGTGGAGTATCCCTTTAACCCTCAATTCAAATACATAAGATACAAAGTGGAGAGTTGAAGTTTAGAGTTAGTTATCTGAACCCCATCAAGCTTAAGATAACCCTTTTAAATTAAAGTAGAAGTGTCCGCATGGACCATAAAGTCTCGTAAAGCTGAACTCTTAAACAGATCCTGGTGGGAAACTTAAAAGTATAGTCCACACATAAATGAAATGATTTTTGATTTACTTACCCTCATGTTATTCCAAAGCTGTATGACTTTCTTTCTTCTTAAGGACAGAAAATAGGAGATATTTTGAAAAATGTTGGAAACCAATTACTGCCATTGACTTCCATTGTATGATCAAACTAAATATCTTTCAAATATACACATTGACAAGAGTTGGGTGCATGATCTCTTTAAGAATTTTTTTCAGTTGACACTATTGTCCAATGTGCTTGGTGAGTTTGGAGGTTCCCTTTCAGTCAGTCATGTTCAACATATTGACTGTGTTCCCTCCTTCAGGGAACGAGGATTACATATAGTACAAAACTAAGATGATACTTAGTATTTACGAAAACTTGCAAAACATGAAAATATTTGCCAATTGATAAAATGTTGTATTAATCTCAGTTAAAAACAAAAATAAAACAGGATGAATCCATATTTTATATCCAAGATACTACTCAATTACATCATATTTATCCATTTCAGAGCTGTCAGTGGCCACAATGAGGATGGAGGCTGATCAAAAATAGCAGTTGTACTTACATTAAAATTACAGTTCATAACGGTTAAACCCAACACATTTGATTTGGTTCACTGGATTAAGCACTGAAACCCATTAAAATTGCAATTACATCCAAAAAAAGCCACAGGTATGAGTCACTGTGGATTTTTTTCCCGTTTACTGAAATTCGTTTTGTTTTGTTTTTTTTTTACCTGAGATTGTGCATATGCTGCACTTCCTGCACCTTAGAGGTGCAGAGATTTTATACATTGTGGTCTTTTTTATTGGTAAATTTGTATTCATGAGCACAAGGTGATGAAACTCCAATAAGGCATATAAAAGGGTTTTGTTAAAGGCACCGGTACCTAGGGATTGGTGATACATGAAATATTTACAAGATGTGCAAAATGATTTTGCTAGCAATATTAAAAAAACAGGGCACATTGTGATGCTGCAAATGATTTTAACACACTTTTTATTTGGTCAATAAATTTACTAAAGAGCAGGCCATTCGATTCATTTTGTAATCCTTCCATATCTCAAAACTGCATGTTATATTGTTTCATAAGCATCACTATTTAAAATTTCAGTAGCAAAAATAGTTTTCACTCAAAAAATGCCTACTGAAGTCTCTAGGCAAGGCAAGGCAAGGCAAGGCAAGTTTATTTATATAGCACATTTCATACACAGTGGTAATTCAAAGTGCTTTACATAAAAGGACATGAAATAGTCATTAAAAAAATAATCACAACAATAAAAACAAGGAATTAAAAAAAACAAAATGATATAAAAATTGATTTAAAAACAATTTAAAACAGTTAAGAGTAGAAAATGATTATACAGAGTGCAGTCAGTTCGGACGTAGCACAGTGCTCATTCAACAAATGCACAGCTAAACAGATGAGTTTTGAGTCTGGATTTAAATGTGGCTAATGTTTTAGCACATCTGATCTCATCTGGAAGCTGGTTCCAACTGCGGGCGGCATAATAGCTAAAAGCGGACTCCCCTTGTTTTGTGTGAACCCTTGGTATTTCCCTTGGACTCGATCCTAATGATCCGAGTGGTCTGTTAGGTTTATATTTTGTGAGCATATCTGCAATGTATTTAGGTCCTAGGCCATTGAGTGATTTATAAACTAGTAAAAGTACTTTAAAATCAATCCTAAATGTAACTGGAAGCCAGTGTAAGGACCTGAGGGCTGGTGTGATATGCTCAGATTTTCTGGTTCTAGTCAGAATCCTGGCAGCAGTGTTCTGGATGAGCTACTGCTGTCTAATGGTCTTCTTGGGAAGGCCGGTGAAGAGACCATTACAATAGTCCACCCTGCTGGTGATAAAGGCATGAACAAGTTTCTCTAAGTCTTGACTGGACACAAAACATCTAATTCTTGCAATGTTTTGAGATGATAGTAGGCTGATTTATTTACTGCTTTGACATGACTACTAAAACTAAGGTCTGTCTCCAGAATCACCCCAAGATTTTTGACTTGATTTTTAGTTGTTTGACCCCTAGAGTCAAAGTATGCATTCACCTTGAGAACTTCATCTTTGTTTCCAAATGCAATGACTTCAGTTTTCTCCTTGTTTAACTGAAGAAAGTTCTGGCACATCCAACTGTTAATTTCATCAATGCATTGGCAGAGGGAGTCAATGGGGCTATAGTAATTTGGAGACAAGGCTAGGTAAATCTGGGTATCATCAGCATAGCTGTGATAGGCAATTGGTTCTTTCTCATTATTTGACTTAGCGGGAACATATACAGGCTAAACAAGAGCGGTGCAAGAATTGAGCCTTGTGGGACTCCGCATGTCATGGACGTCCACTTAGACTTATGCTCTCCTATACTCACATAATAACCTCTCCCTTCTAAGTATGACCTGAACCATTTGAGTACCATCCCAGAAAGCCCGACCCAGTTCCCTTTCAAGGGAACTTTGAACTGCGTCCTCTAGGGGTCGCTATGGGGAACGCCGTCAGCGTGACCCTTGTCTGAAGCATACATACAAAAACACATGTTGGCCGGCGACAGCCTATGACGTCACTACCGGCACGACCACAGTATAAAGGGGCGCCGAGAAAATACGTCATCCTCTTCTTCGTCTTCAAGTGACTGTTTTGTTTGAAGCGTGCATTCTACATGGTAAGAACGATTTTTTCTATTATCATGGCGAGCACTAGCAAGGCATTTAAGAGATTTGTGGATCCGTGTCCTCGTTATTTGACACCTGATGACACACACGAACTTTGCGTCTTTTGTTTGGGTGAGGAGCACGCACGCGATGTCCTCGAGGGGGCAATCTGCGTGCACTGTGAGCGTTTTTCGATGAAAAAGCTCCGCTCTCGTCTGTCTCTCTTTTCGGGAAAGGAGGGACAGCCGTCTGCCCCCCGCGGTTCAGGACCAGCCGTTGCCGAGGCACGGAGGAGAATGAGCTCGTGGGGCTCGCAGGCAGATCTCGCCGATGAGTTAGAGAGGGGGCTTTTCCTCTCCCGCTTGTCGGTCCCGAACGAGGGCGAGCCGCTAGATGATGATGACACGATCTCGCTGACATCATCTGATCCAGCAGCTAGTGCTCTGCTGGGCTCTGCCCAGGAAGAGCAGGAGATGTCTGAGGGCGAAGAAGTTGAGACTGAGCCCTCTCAATCCTTCTGCCCTGCGTATGATGAGCTGTTGGAGGTTATGGAATGCGCCACGGCAAGGCTTGACTTGCCGTGGAAGCGGGCCAAAACGGTGGCGCCACGGGGGCGTCTCGATGAGCGTTATCTCTCTAGCCATAGCCCCCCAGCTCGAGTGAGCCTTCCATTCCTTCCTGATCTCCATACGGAGGTTGAGAGGAAGTGGGTGGAAAAAGCCGTTTTCCTCTCGTATTCATAGATTCCAGCATACTAGTTATGCTAATATTGAGGGGTTGCGTGAAAATGGCTATGAACAGATGCCCCCTATAGAAGAGACGCTAGCTAGCTATCTCTCTAAGGGCGAGACATCCTCTCTTAAGGCTCCTTCCTTGCCATCTAAGCCCCTTCAGGATACATCTCGCTTAAATGGCAAGGCATACGCAGCAGCAGGTCAGGCTGTTGCTTCGTTGCACACTATGGCGGTGCTTCAGGCGTACCAGCCTGATCTGCTGAAAGACCTGGATAAGGGTCAGGGCTTGTCACCCGATGAGGTGGCTGAACTACGCCGCACCACAGATTTGGCTCTCCGTGCCACTAAGCAGGCCGCCTCTGCTATGGGCAGGTCTATGGCGGCCATGGTGGTAACGGAGAGACATCTGTGGGTGAACCTGGCAGATATTGGGAAGAAAGAGAAGGGCTTTCTTCTCGATGCTCCAGTTTCGCCTTCCGAGCTTTTCGGTACCTCCGTCGAGACAGAAGCTCTCGTCCAGACCAGAGTAAAAATTAAACATCTACTCCCTTCCCTCAGGGGGCCTGTACATCTGCCCTCATCTTCCCCTCTCTAAATCCCCTTCAACCACCGTTTACTCCACCTGACCGAGGTTAAGTGAGAACCTCTTGCGCTCACATTGCAGTCTCTATGCTGGACCTATGATGTTTTGGCCAAGTTCTAAATTTCATAGAAACTACCTTACTGATGGTCCAGACCCGAGGCCTCTTCGGACTTCGCCTCCGGGACTGTTTTTATGCGCAGGAACCATGGATGGGTGAGTACGATCCATTTTCTATCGGTTCGATGGTTTTAAAGCCTACTACTAGCCATTCTTTGCAATATGTCTGGGGCCTGTCGTTGTGTGTTTTTCACCTTTAGGACTAGGACACTCGGACGGCCACCTCTTGCTATCGACTCAGTGCAGTTAGGACTGCACTCATAGATACTAGACCCAGGCTAGGATGACAGCCCTGTTCTAAACGGCTTCATACCTCTGGATCATGTGGCCAAGTCGTAGGTTTCTGTGGGAGCCTCCCTGGTCATCAGGTCCCCAAGTCAGCACTGCAACTTCAGGATTGTATCACACTGCCCTTATGGTGAACCAGTATATCACCCCTCTATTTGAGTGGGCTTGAGTACACTCTTCCTGAGGCATGAGTGATAAGTTCTTGTGTGGGTCCTCAGTGCTTTGGCTCTGAGGAGCAGCATTTTCTTTGCGTATCTGGGCCCCACTGTCTCTAGAAACGAGGCCCGGGGGTGCCGCTGCTCGCTACGCAGCTACATTGAGTTGTTTAACTCGTCTCTACCGGAATGCCTGAATTGTTAGGCCTCTCTTTGCCTCCCTGTTAGGTTGCTTTCCTTGTTGGTCGAGCCAGCATTGCTCCCCTCACCACAGAGGGTTACCTATGAGCATGCCGCTCCCTTCTGAGCATCTGAGTTCCCTCTCATTCTGAGAGATGAGTTCTCCGCTCTCCAGAGCTGTCATTTAGCAGCCTCAGGTTGTTTGGCCTCTCTATGTCTCCCTGTTAGGTTGCTATCCTTGTTGGTAGAGCTAGCATTGCTCCCCTCTCCATAGAGGGTCACCTATGAGCATGCCGCTCCCTTCTGAGCATCTGAGTTCCCTCTCATGCTGAGAGTTAGGTTCTCCGCTCTCCAGAGCTATGTTTGTTGGTCGAGCTAGCATTGCTCCCCTCACCATAGAGGGTCACCTATGAGCATGCCGCTCCCTTCTGAGCGTCTGAGTTCCCTCTCATGCTGAGAGTTGGGTTCTCCGCTCCCCCAGAGCTCTGTCATCAGCAGCATCAGGTTGTTAGACCTCTCTTGCCTCCCTGTGGGGTTGCTCTCCTTGTTGGTAGAGCTAGCATTGCTCCCCTCATCATAGAGGGTTACCTATAAGCATGCCGCTCCCTTCTGAGCGTCTGAGTTCCCTCTCATGCTGAGAGTTGGGTTCTTCGCTCCCCCAGAGCTCTGTGACCCTATGTTCTCCAGAACCCTAGAACGGTGTTTACAATCCATGTTATGGTAAGTACGCACGCTAGTCTCTGTGTACTTTCTGAAAGCCACGTTGTGGTAAGATCGCACACCAAGTGTTTTCCGGTCTTTCTAAAATCCTGTATGGTATGGGTTACGCGCTGTGGCTTCGTGCCCTTTCTTAGAGGCGGTCAGGCCCCGGTTTCACCTTGGGCCCCACTCTATCTATGTATCCTTAGTAATACTGACTTGAACAGGGTGTTGCTACCAAGGATCTGTTGAGACAGTTCCTTTAGCGAGCTCATGCAGAGCAAGCAGTACCCCCTGGGTGACAGGCCAGGACCTAGTTACTATCCTAGGCGCTTGGTCATATCCCCTTAAAGGAATCTCTGCTTCTGATTCCAAGCCTTTGAGCTCTACCCTGGGTCCAGGAGGCCCGGCCCCTAACAGTTAAGTTCTGGGGTATGCAGCTCAGGTTTTTGGCCGTAGGGGATAATGTCACTGACAGCCGTCCACCCGTCCCAGGGGCAACTCCCTTAGCCGGGTAGAGTTGGTACTTAGTGCTCGCCTTTTGTGCCTGGCATTGCACTCCCCTCAGCATGGCGGCGTGGGTATTCCGTTCCCCATAGCGACCCCTAGAGGACGCAGTTCAAAGTTCCCTTGAAAGGGAATGTCTCAGGTTACATATGTAACCATGGTTCCCTGAGCAGGGAACGAGACACTGCGTCCTCTAGGCTTTGTGCCATGCTTCGGACGCAAGCTTCAGACGAAGAAGTGGATGACGTATTTTCCCGGCGCCCCTTTATACTGTGGTCGCGCCGGTAGTGACATCATTGGCTGTCGCCGTCCAACATGTGGTGTTTTTGTATGTATGCTTCAGACACGGGTCATGCTGACGGTGTTCCCCATAGCGACCCCTAGAGGACGCAGTGTCTCGTTCCCTACTCAGGGAACCATGGTTACATATGTAACCTGAGACGTTTTCCAGTCTCTCTAGAAGTATGTTATGACTGACAGTGTCAAACGCAGCACTAAGATCTAGTAGTACCAGCACTGATATTTTTCCAGAATCAGAATTGAAGCAAATATCATTTATTATCTTTATAAGCGCTGTCTCTGTACTGTGATGCGCTCCGAAACCAGATTGAAAATTGCCCAGGTATCCATTTGAGTTCAAGTAGTTGTTCAGCTGATTAAAAACTACCTTTTCAATAATCTTACCTATGAAAGGAAGATTTGATATTGGTCTATAGTTGCTCAACATTGTGTTATCAAGATTGCGCTTTTTCAGAAGGGGCCTAACAACTGCAGTTTTCAGGGAGTTTGGAAAAGTCCCAGAAAGAAGTGAGGCGTTCACCACTTCTAAGAGATCTGCTTCTAAACAGTTAAGCACACTTTTGAAAAAAGATGTGGAAAGTGTGTCAAGATAGCAGGTTGACGATTTAAGGTGCTGTACTATTTCTTCCAAAATTTTGCTATCAATTGCTTCAAAAACAGACATAGTCACCTCTTTTTGAAATTGCGGTCGAATCGGTGTGACCTCTGCATAACTAGAAGATGTGCCAATCTCCTTTCTGATATTATTGATCTTCTCAGAAAAGAAGGAAGCAAACTCATTATATTTGCTGTCAGAGAGCATTTCACTGGGAATCTGACTTGGGGGGTTTGTCAGTCTCTCAACAGTAGCAAAAAGAGTGCGAGTGTTGTTTAAGTTACTGTTTAAGGTTTGAGGTTTGAGAAGAAGGTCTAGCTGTGGCTAGTTCCACATTGAAAGCATGAAGGCTGTCTTTATAGATGCTATAGTGAATTTCAAGTTTCGTCTTCCGCCACATCTGCTCAGCTTTTCTGCATTGTCTTTTCATACTCTGAACTGCTGTTGATTTTCTCCAATATGATTTTTGTCTGCCAGTCTTCTTGCTGTCCTTTACCGGAGCAATATCATCAATAACATTCTTAACTTTTGAGTTAAATGAATCCAGGAGAAGATCAACGGAGTCTGCAGAAATGCGCACTAGTGTTCTCGTTAATGCATCTCTTTCTGACAGAGACAGATCTAGATTCAGTGGTAACAGAGATCAATCTATCAAAGAAAATACAGAAGTGATCAGATAGTGCTACATCCTTAATAACAATGGATGAAATGTTTAGACCTCTACTGATGAGTAGATCTAGAGTGTGTCCACCCGACACATATCACTGAGAGCTGTTTTCAGTTGTTTTTGGTTCACCTACATCAGATGGAGGAGGGTTTGGGCCCTGGCGTTGTGGCAGTGGCCGGAGAGCTCTCACAGGAGAAGGAGGGCGAGCTGCAGTCTTTGGTGGTTGGGGGGCCCGCCGTTTTTTAGTTGATATCTGGGGGCTTGCAGCAAAAGAGTGGGAGAGTTTGGTCCCAGCATACACCAGTTCCTCCATTTTCTGTGAGAAGCTTAGAAGTGGAGATGCTGGAGAGAGGGATAATGTGTCTGGTGAGCAGGGCTCTGGTTCTGGTGTTTCCGGTGGCAGTGATATGTTGTCCTGGCTTCCCTGGCTGTTTTCCAGAAAGTCGTCCTTGGGTGCTGAGTCTTGGAGCTGATGTAGTACGTCACAATCTGTTTGTGATGAGCTCTGTAGGCAGGGCTCAGCCGGGATAGTCTCCGTGAGCTTGTTTTGGCTGCGTGGCGTTATCAATGTCCTTGTGGGATGTGTTAATCACATGATGACTCTGAAGGTGATATGAAGTCCTGTGGTCACTCATATTCAGTCCAGGTGTGTGTGTGCCATCCAGGCTGAGTGAATTGGCACACACCCCTGAAGGATGATGGAGGGAGAAATAAATATTGTCCTTTAGCACTCTTGCACCAAGTTTGTTTGGGTGGAGGCCATCCAGTTTAAGTTGTCTGTGGCCCCAGAAAAGATTGAAGTTGTCGATGAAGTTGACTCCTTTTATACTGCAGGTTCTTTGTAGCCATGTATTCAGCCCAAGCAACCGTGAAAACATGTTAGTTCCCCTTGCTGGGAGTGGTCCACTGATGAACGACTGAACTTCAAGTTTTTGAAGTGTTTCAAAGAGTTCACTGAAATCCTTCTTAAGGAGTTCTGACTGCTCTTTCCGAATATCATTCTTTCCCACATGGATGATGGCTCGATTTGCAGTCTTGCGCTTCATCAGAATGTTCCGAAGTTCCTTGTTCAAATCAGAGATGGTTGCTTGAGGAAAGCAGCATGTAGTTGTAGTCCTGCTACTGATGTTTCTGATAGTAGAGTCACCCACTATCAGAGTCCTGGGCTCGGCTGCGCTCTGAGCTGAATACCGCTGTCTGCTCGACCTCGAGCGCCTTTAGTAGCGAGGTTAGCTGCTGGCTGATACGATCTATGTTCAATCACATTTGTGAATTCCTCACTCACATTCATTAATGCTTCAAATCTGTTCTCAAGATGTACAGGGTGTGGTAGAATACCAGTGTTTACAAGTCTTGTCATAGCCGTATCTGGGATAGAGGATGCTACGGCAGCAATACGAGATACTTGTGACAATCTGATGTCTCGAGTGCCTTTGGGTCTCGCTCCCTGTTTGTGCCATCGATTAGTCTGTCGATCAGTTTCGGCTTGGTCCTCTACACTTGGTATAAACTGTTGATATTCACAGGACTCACCAGCTGTATGCTGAGGGGGTTCATGATTACTGTCTGCTGTGTGTTCCGCCTGTTTTGGAAGTCCAGCAAATAACTTTGTTTCAAGAACCACAATCCTTTGTAGAAGTCTGTGGCAGTTCATGCAGCAAGTAGATTGCACGAGAGGCATTTTCTCTCGTCTGTTTGAATGTAGACAGCTGTGTTTTCCCGTCTCTGGAATGTAAGCTGCTGGCAGTGGGAGGCAAAGAGTCTTCTTTTTCCAAAAAATGTGTTGTTTGAGCACTGTGCTGATCCGGTGAAGTTAAAATCTTAGAGAGATCTGAGAAAAGTACATAAATAGGGAGCAAAGCGCAGAGCAATAAGCAAGAGCGTCCGAACAGTAGCGAAGCCGGAAGCAGTAAATGCTCTATGTAGCATTTTACATGTATTGATACGTTTTAGTAAAAAATGTTGCAAACACTGCTGTTTATTACTATGTTTTGCTATATTGGCGCAATATAAATTAAAATAAAATCAAATTTATAAATAAAATGTAATTAAATTTTGTTTATTAAGTGAATGACTGGAAACATGTGGGAAACATACATTATTTATAACTGGATTTTTCTTGCATTAAACATTTTAATCTACTTGGCAACAACGAATGTTTGTTCAAAATGATGGTTCATTTAAAATTACTATTTTAAAGCCATTTCAGAGGAAATAAATACATCTCAATATATCTTGAATAGAATATAAATGTTAACAAATTGCTGAAGATCAGAGAAACACGAGCAGCAGCAACGGTGTTGAAGAATGTTCAATCAGTTGGAAAGACTAAAGAGTCACCTGTGATAATATAAAGCCATGTGTAAGTCACTCGTGAACTGCTGCTGAGCACATATGCCCTCATTTAGAAGTAATGAGAGAGAGAGCTCTTCCTGTCAAAGTGAGCGGGACACTAAGTGTGTTTCTCTGTCAGTGGAGGAAAAGCATTACAGATAGAATCAGACAGGTGAGCTGTTCTTGTTGCCCAGAGACTTGAGCCTGCAGCAGCACACACGCCTGTTCCCCACAGCAGACTGTGTGCTTCTGTATGTGTGTGTGAGGTGCTGTCAGGACATGCGTTACTGTCTGTGCATGTGGTGTGTATGTGTGTGTGCACACTATCTGGAACAAAGAGTATGGGGGACATGTGCATCTGTGTGAGTTTGTGACTAATTCTGAACGCAAGAAGAATGACACTAAGCCACCTGGAAATCTTCATATTTTCAGCACTGTCATCCATTCTTTAAGAGGTAAGCTTCTCTGAATGTCTCGAGGCGAACTTAGGGCAATCATAATTTCTTCTTCTTCTCTCAGTTCATCCTACATATGAATTCCAATTCATTCCAGCATTACCTCATATCAAATTGTGCAACTGCAGGGTCCTGGGGCTCTAAGACCTTTGACATCATCTATATAAACCAGCCTCAGGAAGGCAAAAGAAATAGAGGTGGGAAAGCTTAGATGAAAAAGAAAGAAAAAGAATGGGAAACAATTCCAAATGTCTTTACACCCATTCTTGAGGTGAGGATAATCATTTTTGCTTTTCTTTTTTTTTTTTTTTACTTTCTCTAGCTTTGTTTCTTTTTCTCTTTTGGGGCAGAGGGGTTTACCTCCTATAACCATTCTCCCTGCTGGAACTTCATTGAGTTCTCTCCTCAGGACCAAAACACAGATGTGAAGCTATAGAAAAAGAGTGCTTGGGTGGATAAAAGAGCAATCCTCCCCAGAGGATGTTCCTCCCCAGAGATCTGGGAGAGATCCAACATTGGATATATGTGTAAAGCCTACAGTATGATTTCACACACACACACACACACACACACACACACACACACACATACATATACACCAGTATTATGCATTGTAACACCTGGTGTGACCATGTCAATAAAATGCACAAACAGGCAGATATTCTAGGGGTACCACCAGGGTGCATGTAACCCTAGAATAAACTACCTGTTTCTTTTGTTCAGGAAGGTTAGCAATACTTTTCTTCAGGTATTATCAATGCATTTGTTGTAGTTTACACTTGTTCTCAAGACTCAACTTAAAATGATTTAAAATAAGACAAAACAAGCTTTAAATTAAGCTAAGACAACAAAAACTTTCAACTATTGTTTTTTTCTCTTCTTTGAAGAACCAATGTTCCCACTGTCTTGCAAAATGTATGAGGTATTTTAGCATAATATTCAAAATTTTGATTTAGAATTGGAAAAGTCATGTAAATTAATTAAAATGTGTGAATTTTTGTGGGGCATTTTTATTATGAATATTCATTTTTCTAGTTAGGAAAACAATTCAAAATAAGGGGAAAAAATTATCACGTAAAAGTGGTGAGTAAAATATATTTTAAAAAATCCTTAACCCTTATCCAGGTAATCACAAACAACAGGAAAAATCTTGGAGCGTTTGAATATTGTGGACAATGGGGGGGACTTGGAGTCAAAATTGTTGAGAATCACTGAAATAAAAGGTTAATTGGGTATTTTAATGGGAATTTCCATTCGGTTGTTCTACATTTATAATAAATCAATTGTGAAAAGTTCACAAAATATTAACAAAAAATTTTTTTTATACATATATATATATATATATGCTTAATTAGAACATTTAGTGTGTGTGATAGAAATGCTCATTCAGTCTTTCTTTAGTCCTTTAGTACATTATTTTACACAATCAAAACTAAAAACGTTAATATTTTTCACTTATCTGCCAAAAGCCATTGACTTACTTTGTAAAACTACATGCATGATGTGTCTCAAAATGCATCTTTTTGGCAGCTGCATCAAAGGGATTATACAGCTCATCATCTAACCCTACAAAACCTTAATTGTATTGATCTTGTCTCTAGCTCTGCAGCATGTGATAAAGAAATAATGTAATGAAATAAAAATAATTAAAACAAAAATAAGCTGTCCATCCACACTGATGATACAATATCCACACAATAGATAATTTAATGACCATTCCAATGCAAATCAACTGGTACACAAATGATTGCAAATGATATGAGTAAACATACCTCTCCCTTGCTCTAACTATAGGCCTAGTGCTTACCAAACCTTTATATTTGTGCATATCTCCTGAGAAACCTTTCCTACACCCTCTCTCTTTCTCTCGCTCTGTCTCTTCCCTACTCCTCACTTCATACAGTGGCCTTGTGATCAGTCCAGCTTGGAGAGAATGCTTGCAGCGAGAATGACATACAGCTGGAGTTGAACACAAGTTCATCCTCAGACAGCTCCTCTTTTCCAAGCTCTGAACAGCATAAGGAATTTAGCAATGCAAAAAACTCAACAGGATGAAAACGGCGTGTCCTTTGAGTGTTTGCCTGCTTCTAAGTTTATCTCCTAAATGTGTGACTCACTCTTCAGTGACACGTTGCATGGCAGTGACAAAAAGTGAAGCCTCTTTCTTATTTAGATCCAGATTTACCAGCTAAACCAAACAAGAAGAGAACGAATTTACAGCAGACACTTAATCCAGTGACAAGTGAACACGAGCACACGTGGACTTGTTGCTAATTTTACGTAAACGGCTTTCTCTGAGAGAAGACTGTAAATATTTCAACGCTGTGACGCACAAGCGGGTGTTGACGAAAGTCAGTGGAAAACGAAGTGATTAACCCCCATTTCATTACAGCAATGTCTCACCTACCGGTTTCATTCTTTAAAGTGATTAAACAAAATTGTGCAATCGCTGTTGTCTAAAATAGCCTTCGGATTCCCGCAGTGAGGTCAATGGGCACAAGAGACGTAGAGCAAGTAATATTTTTTCAAGTTACTGTATTCATAAAATGTATGTATAAAATCTATCTCGAATAGAGTGGAACTTACCTTGCGTTACCAGGACAATTAAAAGAAAAAACAAAGTGACTCTTCCCGCAGAATTCATCGAGCGTCGCAGGCAGGGAGTCTGTCTCCCGTTCCAAAAGAAAATAACAAATTCGTGAAAGAGTCGAAAAGGAACAAACTGTAGAAAGGATGTTTGTGGATCCCGGACAATTGTGTGGCTGGAGTTGTGCTTTCCGCGAGCAGAAGAAGCGCGTGAGGTTGATTTGATTTTGTCCCTCCCCCTGGGCGCGTGCATCCTTCCCCACGCGCGTCTTCAAGCTAGTGTCATTAATGAGCCGCACAATTACTGTGTCTTTTATACAGCAATTTAAAGACGTAGTCCATGCAAATATGACAATTCTGTCATCATTTACTCAACTTGACGTCTTTCGCGTCCTGCAAGACTGTCTGCAGAGCGCCAAAGGAGGTATTTTGAAAAATGTACTGATTGTTTATGTCCACGTAGCCTATTGCAAATGAATGGATACTGAAGTCACAAAGCTTTAACAAAGATGCAAAATCACAATAAAAGTAGGTAGTCCATGTATAAATTTTGCATTATAATATTTCGCCATACGATAGCTTTCTTTTTTTTTGATGAACAGACCGAAATTCTAATTCATGAACGAATCATTTTTAGTTTCTGTGAAATGGCTCAATTGATTAATTTATTCGATCCGACTCAAATGAACTGTTCCTTTAACTAGTTCATTCAGAAATCTCATCAAGGCACCAAACTTTTCAGTGAATAGAAACTTAAATTGTAGCTATTGTATGGACCACTTTTATATAATACTGTACTTTGCCCTCACCATTTATTAATGCTTGGAAAACTCATCAGTATATTCTTCAATATTTCACCTTTTGTGTTTCACAGAAGAAAAAAAAAAACAAATAGGTTTGGAGCATGAGTTTGATGCTGACAGAATGACCTTTAGAGGAATAGTCAACCCAAAAAGGAAAATCTGTTATCATTTATTCACCCTCATGATGCTCCAAACCTGTATGACTTTCTATATGAAAAAACTGTATGAAAAAAAAATTAAAAATTGAAAAATGTTGCTAACCAAACCATTTCAGTTACCCTTGATATAATAGAAAGTCAATGAGAAGTGAACCATATCTTCTTTTGCCTTCCACAGAAGAAAGTAAGTCATACAGGATGTGTATGAGCTAAGTAAATGATGACAGAATTTTAATTTTTGGGTAGACTATCCTTTTACGGTTGATTTAGGCTACCTCATAATATGTAAATCTAAAGTTGTGAAACAACAAGTTTTTCCATTTAAAAATTGTTATACATACGTATAGACTGTACTTGGATTTATCACTGTAACGTATACACAGTAATTTAAAAAGTCAATGGAATTACTTACTATTTCTTTAAAAACACATTCTCTTCCCTTGGTTCCTTTATCACAATAGACCGCTTACAACATATTGTTGTATCACCCTAGGCATCACAGAAAATCAGACAGAAATGTGACCTCTATGTAGGAGGTTTATCTTCCCTTAATTGCACATTGAAGAGGCTTTCTGAGGTAGGCTACATAAAGTCTTTTGTCAAGTTTTAAAAGCAGAGCAGTCGATAAAGAGTTCAGGGTTACAGCAGGCGGCTAACAAAGTGCCGTTGGAAAAGCCTCAGGAATATTGATTAAATTTAGCTTCCCATTATAAAAGCCTTGCCTTTCACATCATCAAACAGAGTGATTAGGAAAATGTAGTTTAAATCTCACTTTAATAATACAAAGCAAACACAAACACATCCCAGGAGTTAAAAGATCTTAAAAGGTATTTCATTTGTGTAAATCCATATTTAACATTTAAACCTTAAACACAAATATATAGGCTAGAGGGACACAAATGGCTCATCAGCTGTTGTTATTGTTTTCCCATCAAACAGCTGCGTTTATCTGTGTATGTGCGCTGTGATGATACTGGGAGAGAAACATTTTGATGTTTCATGTGCACGAGCAAAGAGACTGTAAAACCTACAAGCATCCATGTGCAAATGCTTACACGCAGAAAGAAAAATAGACAGAGAGAAAGAGAGAGATTTGATCTTACAATTAAACCTTTGGATAATAACAGGATAAACAGAAATATAATGTTCATTTCATCCATCAAAGTGCTAATAGCAGCATACATTTTCACAAAAATATGACCATATCTGAATTATCTTGTTGTGAAATATAAGACCTATCTGGATTATCCAGGTTGCTGTCTTTTTTTCATTGTTTTTTGGTGGATACTTCATTTTATGGATTATGTTATCTGTGTGCGTGTTTCAGATTCAAAAGTTAAAAGGAATATTTCACCCAAAAAAGAAAATTTGCTGGAAAATTAGTCACCTTCAGATGTAGATGAGTTTGTTCTTCACTGGAACAGATTTGTAGAAATTTAGCATTACATTACTTGCTCACCAATGGATCTTCTGCAGTGAATGGGTGCCGTCAGATTGAGAGTTCAAACAGCTGATAAAAACATCACAATAATCCTCAAATAATCCACACGACTCCAGTCCATCAACGTCTTGTGAAGCAAAAAGTATGTGTTTGTAAGAAACAAATCCATCATTATAACAATTTTAACTTAAAACCATTGCTTCTGGCTAAAATACGAGTCCCTCTTATTATATGAGTAAATTTTCAGCAAATTTTAATTTCACTATTCCTTTAATTAGTGTAATAACAGGATTTAAATTGCTAAACATTAATATTTATAATAGAATATAACCATAATAATATAACAATGTACACATACAATAAAGGAATTTACTTATAGTATGTCCCACCGCTTTTCATTTGGCTTTGCTTATCTAGTCAGTATGGCATTTCACAAGTGTTGGGAGTGTGTATGTGTTAGATTTTCATTGAAATTCATTATTGGAAAAAGATGTTCCTAATTTGTGTATAGTTTGGGCGCAAGGTTAAGAAATGTGATTTTGTGTGCAGTAGGGGAACAGTTTGTCTTCATTTGGTAGCTCTATCTCTCTCTCTCTCTTTCTCTGAGTGTGTGTACACTAGAGGGAGCAGGTGCAGCAATTTGGAGGCCTGTATCAGTCTTTACACAATCGTTAGTTCAATCAGGGGCTTTTGTCTTTTCCCTCACACACTTATTTTCATTTCAGTTAAACAAATCAGTTCAGATTTAGTTTAAGTAATTGTTTCAGCAAAATATAAAAATGTATATGACTAGTAAACTGAAAATGTATATACTTGTATATAATCATACAGTCTTCTATATATTCTCCCATCCCCATTACTAAAAACAGTTATAAATATTTACAAAACCTTTTGTAAATATATGCAGTTATTTAATTTAATCTGCAGTACTAATATAACACATTCATTTAGATAGATTTCGTTAGATTACAACAACAGAAAAATCCCTGTCCATGGTTCTGAAATGGGAAAATATGAGAGAAAATGTGTGTGTTGCTAAGGAGTCCCTGTGTGTACACATGCAAGATGATCAATATTTTGTCTATACTTTGGGAGAATTAGACCATTTTATGGCTACAGCGCTGCCGCTGTCCATGGTGCTAAACATTGATTTGTGGTCAAAGCAGTTTCTATGAAGCTTTCCCTGTTGTTGAAGGAATATTTATGTGTCTGTTCATGTAAACTGACTAACACCTTGGGGTACTATTGATAAATTTTATCTTTTTGCTTTTATGATGCTTATATTTTCAGCTCTTCACCTTTAATTAGACAAGAGAGTGAGTGGGGGGGGGAAGCACTTCAGCTCTATCTAACCTCAAAATAATGACAGCACAAATCTAATTTCATTATGCAAAAGCACTAGTTTATCAGGATGTCTGTGGTATTTAAAGCATCAAAAACTTTTACTCACGCCCCTTAGTTTTGGCTACAGTAGGCAGACATCGAGAGGCCTTTGTTTTGCTAACCTTCATGTCATTCCAAACCTCTAACCTGTAAACAAGATGGTAACCAAGTGGTTCCCATTAACTTGCATTATGGACAAAAAATGCAATGAAAATCAATGGGAACTGAGACTGTTTGGTTACCAAAATTGCAAAAGAAAGAAAGTTATGTAGGTTTGGAACAAAGGGTGAGTAAATGATGTCAGAATTTTCAATGTTGGGTGGACTATAAAAGTGAAAATAAAACTGTCTGTTAAAAATCAATGTCATTAATTAAAATAAAGCTTAAATAAATACGCTTTGAATAAATAAATTAAATATTGGAAATGTTGCCTTAGCAACTAACTAATAATGTAGGATTAACTACTAAAATTGCTAAAAATTTAAACTGAAATGAAAATAAATTAATTAAATAAAAATAAATTAAATCTAAAAAGAAACATTAAAATAATAAAAATTACTGAATTGTGAACTAAAATAAAAAATGAAAATATAAATATAAAAGCTTAAAACTATTAAGAAATTGTATAATGGTATATATGTATTACTATATTAACACTGGAGTTCAAGGATTTGGTTTACTATCTGAATATTATTTAGGATTGAGTGAATCGTAATGGAAAATGATTTTCATCCTTTGCCATTAGGATTCATAGTTGGACAGAGTGAATAGGTCATGGATGATGTGTCCCTCATAAATCAGCAGTGGAACTAGAATCACACCATGGTTTTTCTCTTTCCTCCTTTCCTCTTTTCTCCATCTTTAATTCATGGCTTCCTAAAAGCAAGACGTAGTGAGTCACAGAGCCATTAATGTCTCACTCTTTTCTCGTCTCTCGCAATCCTACTCTCTCAAATCTGTGTGTCTGCTTTTCCTGTCTCTCCACCCACCCTGTCGTGTCCCAAACACTCTTTTAAAAGCTTCTTCTCTCTTTGGAACAGGACTGCTGTCTTCTAGCGCATATTAAAAATAGAAAAATAAAGTTGCATTCCCCAATAGGACTTTTATGGCCTTGTAAATTATTCACCTCACACATCTACAATACCTGGATGATTATACCTGAGTGCTTTTATTCTTTGCAAGTACAGCGGGAATATCTGGAATCACGATCATCCATTACGGGTGCATTGCTTGCCTGGTGTTGGGTAGAAAACCAGAAAAAGCAGAGACCATCATCGCAACCTCAGACAGATGCTCCTGTCAAGATCTTGGTAAATACAATGATCTTTTGGATGACTTAGAACAAAAACTGTTACCAGTTACTTACTGATATTGTCCTGTTTACTTTAGGCAACATTCACAGAGACAGTGTTTGGAATTGAAAGCCATTTTTAATAAAAGGTGTGACTCACAAACTTTCTAAAACATCCCCCATTATATTACAATGGATCCTCTACAGTAAATGGGTGCCGTCAGAATTAGAGTCCAAACATCTGATAAAAACATCACAATAATCCACAACACAACTCCAGACCATCAATTAACGTGTTCTGAAGCAAAAAGAAAAAGTGTAAGAAAAAAGTTTGTCATCCAATCCCATAATTCTGAATTTCTCACAGGCACTTACATTTTTTTACAGTTTTTGTTCTGAATAACAAATCACTCTTGCCAGTGGAGAACAACATTACACTACAAACACTACTAAGACACGCAAAGACAAATACAGTTTTGCAGCTACATAATACAGTGACTCAGAGTCTATTGCCTCAAGTATTGCTAATCTTTAACCAGTTTACAGGAAGCTCAGAGGCCACCATGACTTTTACTGGCTGTGACAGTCAAAGGATGAAGTGGATTTCCTCTTTCTGTTCCTTTTTTTCTACATCTCACTCACTCTTTTTCTTCTTGCCATGGTTCTACTGGAGAGAACCGAATCACCATAAAAGTTTTATGGACAGTGAAGAATATGTCAACAGTAACATGAATTTGTCTTTTTTAAATAATAAATCAACGACAGGTCAATCTAATGGATCTTTAGGGATAGATAATCTTAAAGGAATACTTCAGGAATACACAGAAATGAATATCATTCTAACATTCTAACCTGTATGACTGACTTTCTTCAGTAGAACATAGAAGACATTTTGAGAAATGTCTAAGTGTTTTTGTCCATACAGTGGAAGTCAATGATAACCAAAACTGTTTGGTCACCAACATTCTTTAAAATATCTTCTTTTGTGTTCTGCAGAAGAAAGAAAGTCATACAAGGAATCGCATGAAGGTGAGTAAATGACAGAATTTTCATTTTTGTGGTAAACTATCCCTTTAAAGGAGGAAGAGAGAGATTATGCTAGTTGGGCAAAATATTTAGGGTATTTAAAACTTCAGGCACTTATTCCATCAGTTGATTTTTATTGAAAGAAACAGATTTAATTTTTTTTTCTATTTCCTTTCTTTTTCTAAAGATTAGAATTTTCTACCATGTGCTCAACATATTTTTGCTACTGTACTTTTCTAATGTGTTTTTGTATAGATTTTGTTATTTTATCCTTGGCACAGACACTGACTTGTAATCTTACAATATGATAATTAATGGCAAATATATTACATGTATTTAATGAATACTATTATTTAAAATAGGCCATTGCACTATGTAGTGTGTAAAAATGATTTATTGTATAAAAACATGTACACAATTTGCACAGTTTATGAACAACAAAAAAGTATGAAATACAATATTAATAACCTTTTATTATGCATTAGTCAGCATGTAATTTGGGGTAGGGGGTGAGTTGCTTCCCCAAGTAGAGGAACGGGGCATAAAGCTCGGACATCCAGGAGAGACTCATAGCAGAACCTCTGTTCCTCCACATTAAAAAGAGCCATTTGAGATGGTTCGGGTATCTGGTAAGGATGCCTCCTGGACACCTTCTGGAGGTTGGTCCAACTGGGAAGAGCCCCCGAGGCAGATCCAGGACACGCTGGAGGGATTATATCTCTCGGTTGGCTTGGGAACGCCTTGGGATCCTCTAGGATGAGGTGGAGGAAGTGGCCAGGGAAAAGGACGTATTGGTGTCCTTACTTAGCCTGCTGCCACCATGACCCAGTCCCAGGTTAAGTGGTGGAAAATGGATGGATGGATGTAATTTTGTCAAATTATGCAAAAGATGTGACAATTGTCATTTACGATGTATAAATTTCTGTGTATTTATAGCTAGAAATATTCTAGCTATGAAATTAGCTTAACCAAGATAAGTGGAGTCGAAAGAATGTTTAAAATGTAATTTCCATCACAGAAAGATGTTAAAGCTGACATATCATGAAAATCTGACTTTTTCAGTGTTTAAGTGCTATAATTGGGTCCCTGGTGCATCTACCAACCCAGAAAATGTGAAAAACCAACTTTGTTTTGGTAAGTCTTTCTCTGCAAGCTTGTAAAAAAAACGAGCTGCTCAGATTTTGCTCCCCCTCTGAAGTAGAAAGGGGATCTTATTATAATATTACCGTCCCTTAATCTGCACATTTCTACTCACTGTGCCGTCATTGTGTTTTCGCAAGTGACAACGGTGTACCAGTTCTAACACCATGGTGAAGGTTCGAGCAAAGCATGCTAACTGTTCTGTCTTTGGCTGCTCTGATGAGCACAGAACACTGTTTAGAGTCCCAGCCTCAGAGGAGACGAGAGCAGTGGATTTATTGACTTATTTACTGTATATTATGCTGCTGCCACACAGATCTAATATAAACATGTGATTTCTTTCCCAGCTCTTTACCTTCACAGACATAACCAACTGTTTTTGTAACTCGTGTGTTTTTAACATAAACTTGTGTGTATTTGACAGTTTAAGTATAATAAGACATGAAAGAGAATGCATGATTTCAGCACGATATACATGATAATCAAAATCAAACAGATGTTTTTAGCAGAGTATCTGAGGTATGAGCTGTAAAGGCACAGCCATATTCTGGAAAAGGGGGCGGGGAGCAGCAGCTCATTTGCATTTAAAGATACATGTACGAAAACAGCATTTCTGCTTCCACTCAAAATAAGCATTTTCAAATGATATAATAAATTATGTGTGGGGTATCTTGAGCTGAAACTTCACAGACACATTCTGGGGACACCTTAGACTTATATTACATATTGTAAAAAAGGTCATAAAAGGTCTCCTTTAAACACAACACATCAATTGAGATGTGGTGGAACTGAAACTGGTTGAAATTCCAAAAATGATGCATTCATGTCCACTGTTGAACACTATTAAAGAACAAATTGAATGAACTGTAGTGAGTTTCTTTTTTTTTTTTCCATAAGTCACAAGAAACATGACATTTAAATGCAGACAGGATTCATTTTGAATTTGAGTGCATGATGCTTCCTGAATCAAAACATTTTTTTTTTCATCAAGTAGAAATACAGCAAAGAGGCAGCAATTATCCAATTAAAGTATGCCTGCAAATTTGACCTTGTGAGTATAGACTAGAGTCCTAACCGAGTGTTAAGGAGTCCTTATGTGCTTGTTTTGAAATGAAATTGGTTAGTGTTAGCAGTTAACGTCACTTCTTTCTGTTATTTTCAATCTTCAATGGCAGCAAGAGTGATCAAACGCAAGCACAGCTAGTCTCTCCACAAGCCTCTGGGGACATGTGACCTTAAGACAATATTTAATGAGAGATATCTGGGAGAGGCTCACAAGCTAATGAAATTATGTTTGTGTGTGTGTGTCTGTGTGTGTTGCATAGGTTCCTCAGATTACCCCTTTCTAATGGTATTTATAGTTTTCTTTGTCACATGCTTTCTTCATTTTATCTCTCTTTCTCATCCTCTCTCCCCCTCAATATTTTAAGATGGGCAGTATTCCAGCTGTAAAATCAGAGCAAAACAACAGGCAAAGAGCCGTCTGACAAATCAGCAGAAGACTGGTTTGGCTAAAGGGCCAAGCAGTTTGCACTGATAATGCTGGCGAAACAAGCCCAGAAATGCCACGCTCAATCAAAGCAAACATTTTGGAATAATCTGAGGAGCTCTGGAGGCTTTGTGAACTTTTAGACATTTAGTGAAAATATTTGATAAAAATGTATTTTATCCTGTAAATACATAAATACATTTTATAAATTGACATATTTTCATGCAGTTTGGAAAAATACAGCAAAAAAATCCCTAAAGAAAGGATCTTGTTTAAAGGACATATCCCCAGCACACACAAATTTCTACTGTTTCTGTTTAGATAATAAACACACTATTTGAACATAAATCTTTTTATTATTAATATTATTACTTTTTTTATTATCATTTATACTATATATTTAATTCAAGTTATACACTGAAACCAACAAACGCAACCCTTCCTTTCTCCACATTTCAGAATGCACCAGTGCATATGTGAGAACCTGACAGTAAATAAGAGAGACGTCAATATCTCAGCACGCCAAAAGCAATGGAGGGGCATTTCTGCTGATCAGCAGCATTGCAGACAACAGCAGCTGTATCTGCTGAGGCAATGAAGTTTCCACCATGTTAATATATTTAAATAAATATATAAATAGACCCGACAGGCAATACAAAATATGTTTTTTCACCACTCAACAAATAACATTTCATGGATTTTCTTTCGTTCCACTTACTTTATGGTCACAATATTCTCATATAGCTCTAATTGTCTCCTTATTTCAAATCATTTTTAGTGAGTCAAATTAAAATCAGCTTAAGTGCATATTTACCACAAAAACAGTTTCTTGTGACACTTCTCTAGATGTTATGAATACCTGACAGAGATTTAAACAACACATCAGTAATGTTTTATGTCCACTCTGAGAAGTGGGTGTAATTTGTTGATGTGACAGAATGTATGAGTAGATGAGTAGAGAAGAGGACATTCGATTAGGTCTTATATGTTTTATGTGTTCTTTGAACGACTCATGGTGAGATAAGCAATGAAAGATGAATGCAGACATCAGAAAAGACCATAAATGAAGCCAGTGTGTCTCTGTTCATATGTGCAGACAGGTGTACTCATGCTCATTTACATACCAGAGAGGAATACTTTGTAGATTTTACAGATGGAAAAAGATCTTTGACCATGGAAGCATGACTCTAAAGAAGCCTAATTCATTTATGAAATACTGAAGTATTGAATATTATTCACACCCCCACACACACTTAGAATGTTTCAAGGGTGACAAAAAAATAGTTTCAATTTGTCAGGGAAAAAATGTTCAATTGAAGGTGAGGACAGTTTTAATGAATTACGGTCCGATTTTGGCCTTTGTTTCATTGGGTCAAATGCTGGTGCCAATTTTTACTAAGATGGTTAATTTGTCTTGCATGGTGCCTCATGGCAGGGATCCCAGTATTGCATTCTCACAAATTCAAGGATCATTAGAAATACATTTAGGCATTTTCCTAGCATAGCGATACAGTTTTCTGTAACAAAAGCTACATTCCAGATAGCATCACTACTCAGGGTCCATTGAGTGGCTCATCAACTGCCATTTGTAGGTGCATTTCGGTAAGAACACCAATTATTCCTGGAAGTCAGACCTTGATAAAATCCTGTATTCATATTCTATGCGCTTTAACTACTGTATCATATTTGACAGGCAAAATTTCTAATGCTTTCTAAATCATCAACATTATCAAAACTTTGTACACAAACTACTACATGCCTTCTGCCCTCTGATTGATGGTTTATATTCTTTAGCAAGTAAAAGGTCTTAAGTATAATTCTGAAAACTTCCCCATTTAGCTTGTGTGCATGTCTTTCTGCTTTGAAATCTTTAATGATTGTCTTAAAAAAGTGTAAGAATAACTTTTCTATTATTATGATAATAGAACATGAATCATGAATCAACTGTAATTTACGCAAAACAAATATTAAAATGCGGTCTACGTCGTGATTCACACAAATCGCAGTGTTCACAGCGCGCAGCTGATGATTGACGTCTCCATTCACAGTCAGTAAATACCGCATGTGTGAGTTTAACCTGCTTATTTTACGACTCCTCAGTATCCAGTTTAAGTTGCATACATTTTGTTCTTGCATTGTTGTTACGTTAGTAGCAATTTTGCACTTTGACAGTCTATATAACTATACAGTATTTTATTATTGTGTGTATAGGATAGTTTACAAAATCAAATGACTGGGACACTTTTTGTCATTGAAATGGCTTGGAAAAGTGTACCAACCAACCTGAAATCACCCTACTCTTTGAAATCATGATTGCATTACAGTATGTTGTTTTAAACCCCAAATATTTTACTTATAACTTCATTATAATTCTTCATTAATAATTATTTAGTTATTTGCAATGTTAATTGTAAAATAATAATAATAACAATAATAATAATAATAATAATTTGAAAGTAGTTTCAATGTAGCTAGCTACTTTTTGATAGTAACTTGTAGTGTAGCTAGCTACTTTTTCAGAAGGGTAGCTTGAATGTAGCTTAACTACTTTAATGTAAGAGTAGCTGGTCAAGCTACAGTTTCAGAGTAGCTTCCCCAACACTGCCCTCTGTAATAAAACAAAGCATTTTAAAATCATCTTACTAAGACATTATTGGGAAATATCAGTTTTCGCTCTGTATTTCTGTGCATTTTTCTGTAAGTTATACTGTTATAAAAGAAAGATCTCATTGATTGTTTAGTCATTTGTCAGGCCTTGCAGGGTTAAAAGGAAAATTGTTTATTTTTGGAGAATAAATGACAAAGCTCTAGCTTTGAGTGTTACCACTTGAAAGATTTATCCCTTTACAGGGAATATGAATGACATGGGGAAGACCACTTTAAAATGGATGCACACCCATGTCTTAATGGTTTCCATGGCAATGGAATATTTTCCATGCTAATGTTGGAAGAAAGATTAGCGAAGGCATCTACACTCATTATGTTACCCAGCACCTGCATTTTATTAATCAGTTAAAAGGGTAAAAGTTTGTCTTCGTCTTGATACCTGTGGTGACATTGACACATAGACATATTCAAACAGATATGCACCACTGTGCGTATCATATAATATAAACCATATATCAGTAATGCAGGGTTCGCTATTAGGAATTGTGCAATTGTGCACCCTGTAAATGGACACTCTAGATTCAAAGATGGGACATAAAAATTGAATGTGCATTAAAAGAAAGAAAGGAACAGAAAATGTGAAAATAAAGAAACTGCTCTCACATGAAAAGGAAAGGAAAAAATAATTTTATTGTATTATTTTTATAATTACATTGCTTATTTTGAAAAGTCTATTGATCATACTGTTGTGTTGGTGAAGTGCTTTTCAATCTCTGCATGAAACTTTCTTTTAAGGCAATTAAAATGTGATTCAGTTCCGGAAAACCACTCACAGCCATTAATCAAACGTTCATTTCAAACAATACTGAGTGAACTACAGTTTGTGTGTCAATGCATTTGTGTGAGGTCAAGCAAGGAGGGAAAAAAAGGCTTAGAAAATTAGTCCTTGCACCAAGGTCTCCGATAATTGTCCTGCTCTTGAAACCCTGTAAACCTATTTTGATAGAAGTGAATGTGCGCCTTGAAAAATTATAAAAGTGAACACTACATAAACCATATAAATATAGTTATACAACGATTTGGCTGCAAAGATGATGACTGAGTGGCACTGACAGCTGTCATATATTGCTATTATTGTTTAAATGTGAAATTCAGGATCATTGGTTTATAGCTTTGAGAGTGTTTTTTGTGTGACATACGGAGGGAATTCACTAAGAAGGAACTGAACCAGCTGATGTGTTTAACTGCATCTAAAGGAATTATGCAAATCAGGTAATGGCTGATTTTATGGCTGATTATAAAATTCTTCTCCAATTAATCATCATTTGATAATTTACTGCAAGCATGATCAATAGAAAATGTAAACAAATATCTGTTTTACATAAAATTGTGTTTACAGCCTGCTTTCCATGGGCGATAATAATGCAACATTAATTGTACTATAGGCACACAGCACTCATTTTTAAATACACATGCTATAAGAAGACTAATTTGCATAGAAAGACGTTTTTTGTGCAGAAAATAATGAACTTAAATGCAAAATGCTATTTTGTGCCTGCTCAAACTGGACTGTGGGTGTTTTTTGTGAATTAGATTCATATGTTTGCACTGAAACACCATACGCTAATGCAACTGTTTAGTGAATTCCCACAATGGTTCTGTTCAGCTGAAGGTTAATGTGGATATGTGTTTGTGATATGTCAACAAGTTCGTCCAAAAGTCACAGGATCACTCAGTAGATATTTTAGAAATCCCCATATCTGCAAAAGGAAGGCACATGAAAGAGAAGAACATGATGGGAAAAGACAGGGAGGGACAGAGAGAAGCAGATGCATCAGTAAACATCAGTAAACTTTTCTACATTTAAGGTGACGCTATTGTTAAATGCATAAGAAGTTTACAAAAATCCGGAAGGCACTTTCCTCCAAACACTCCTCTATCATGAATTAAAGAGAAGGAGTAGAGAAAGAAAGTTGTGACTCACTCTTCTTCTGCCACGGGGGTGTTGTAGCTCTGAAAGAGAGGCTGAACAAATAGTCCGAGTGTGCCGACGACACACACCAGAATAAAAATCCAGAGGAAGAGCCGGTCGATCACCATGGCTACATACTTCCAGTCCTCAATGATCTGCATGATACATGCAAGCAAAAACATTAATTACTACTACATAAATGCGCAGTCATGTGGTTTTAGCACAGTGTTTTCATACTTGGTATTTTCACTTATAAAATTCAGCACTGTTTTGCTCCATATTTCAGACTTAGTTTCTCAGGTCCAGGCATGGGAGTTGTAAAGAATTAACCAGCTTCTTAACAGTTCCATTAATGATTCTTTTAGTATTTAAAAAAAAAAATATTTGATAATTATTTGTAAACTATATGTGACCCAGGACCACAAAACCAGTCATAAGGGTTATTTTTTTTTGTTTAATTGAGATTTATACATCATCTGAAAGCTGAATAAATAAGCTTTCCATTGATGAATGGTTTGTTAGGATAGGACAATATTTGGTCGAGATACAACTATTTGAAAATCTGGAATCTGAGGGTGCAAAACAATCAAAATACTGAGAAAATCGCCTTTAAAGTTGTCCAAATGAAGTTCTTAGCGATGCATATTACTAATCAAAAATTAGGTTTTGATATATTTATGGCAGGAAATTTACAAAATATCTTCATGGAACATGATTTTTACTTAATATCCTAATGATTTTTGGCATAAAAGAAAAATCGATAATTGTGACCCACACAATGTATTTTTGGCTATTGCTACAAATATACCCGTGCTACTTAAGACTGGTTTTGTGGTCCAGGGTCACATATTTATTTCTATTTTTAATGACTTTTCATTTTTTTTAAGAGACAGCATAAATGCAATCTAATAATTTGCAACAATAAACAAACTTTTTATATAATTGTACTGACAAACAACCACACACACACACACACATTAATCTTATAGTTAGTTGTAAGCTGTATGTGTTTGATTCACTAAAAAGAACTGAATCTTTAGAGTCGTTTGTTTTTGGAATCAGGCTATACTGGTTCTGTTGCATGATTTTTTTCTTTTTTCTGACTCACAAAAAAGAACTAGCTACTAAGATTAATTTGTTCAAGAATCAGATTACACTGGTTGTACTACATGATTTTGATTCACTAAAAAGAACTGACTTATACTGTAAGAGTCATTTATTTGCAAATCAGGCAACACTGGTAGTCCTGTATGTTTATTCATTCACTAAGAAGAATATGCTCATAAGAATCATTCCTTCAAGAATCTGACTACACAGGTTCCGCTCATGTTTTTTGATTCACTAAAAAGAACCAGCTCCTAAGAGTCATTCGATCAAGAATCAGACTACACTTGTTGTTCTGTATGTTTTTGACTCGCTAAAAAGACTGGTTCTTAAAGGGATAGTTCACCCAAAAATGAAAATTCTGTCATTAATTACTCACCCTTATGTCTTTCCAAACCCATAAGACATTAGTTCATCTTTGGAACACAAATTAAGATTTTTTTGATGAAATCCTAGAGCTTTCTGACCCTCCATATGTAGCAAGGGTCCTACAACATTAATGATGTAATAATACCAGTAATTAATGACAGAATTTTCATTTTTGGGTGAACTATCCCTTTAGGAGTGATTTACTTTGAAATCGGACTACTTGTGCAGTCTTATTAAACTCATCTACTCAAACTCAGCTAATCAAATAATTTAATATTTCAATCAATCAATAAAACACAAAAATACTTCTCACCCCTTCATCATCATCCTCAATCTTCATATGTTCAGCAATGAACCTCACACCCTCTATGGCCTCATCTACATCTGGGTCGTGCCTGACTTTCACCCTCTGCCTGAACTCTGAACCCTCAGGAAGGTCACCGACCCTCCAGGCCCCACACACACGCCCAGGGTCATCACTTAAGAAGAATGAGTCTCCGTCCAACTTTATGCCCTTAGCATCAGATGAGAATGATTTCCGTTGATGCTTCCGTCGAAACCTTTCCCGTACATTAGACCTTCCGGGGCGTCGCATCAGAAGGAAAATAGGAAGCTTATGCAGAAACACACGCTTGACCCACTCGGGCATGCGGTGTGTCGATGGAGAACGGTGGTGAACGTTGAGCACACACACACTCGTCACAATAGAAAATGTGACCAGCACCATCGTAAACATCAGATACTTCCCTATTAATGGAACAGCCAGGGATGTTGGTGGAACGATCTTCGATATCAGGAGCAGAAACACAGTAAGAGCCAGAAGAACTGATATACAAAGTGTTATCTTCTCTCCACAGTCTGAAGGAAGGTAGAAAACCATAATTGCAAGAGAAGTGATGAGGACACACGGAATGATGAGGTTAATTGTGTAGAAGAGAGGTTTGCGCTTGATCACAAAGTCGTACGTGACATCCAGGTACGTGAGGTCATTGGGGTCTTCGTTTTTTCTGCCAGGGAGCGACACAATATCCCATTCACCGCTTGGTGTGTAATCATCACGACTGGCAAAATCGGACGTCAAGACAAGATCGAGTTCTGTGCGATCATAAGTCCAAGAACGAAATTTAAGCGTGCAGTTCTGTTGATCGAAGGGGAAGTTACGGACTTCAATAGCACAGGCGCTCTTGTAGATGGCAGGAGGGAGCCAGAAAATATCACCAGTGTTGGACACAACTGCATTGCAGTAAAATGATACTTCATACACACCATCTGCACTGTAAGAAAAGAGAATATACATTATAAATATCAATGAAGAGTATTCTTTTTATTCCTAAAGAGCATAAAGTGAGTTACAGTAGCAATGCATTGGCATATATATATATATATATATATTAGGGCTATCTAATAATCCAATAAATCCAGGTCAATCCAATAAAATAATCATGGTTAAGAGCATGATTTCATGAAAATGGAACAATATAAAAAATATTAAATTTTGTTTTATATTGGTTTTTATGAATTATTATGTTAACATTTTAAACTAATATCACAAGTATATAATATGTGACCCTCGACCACAAAACCAGTCATAAGTGTCAATTTTTCGAAATTGAGATTTATACATCGTCTGAATAAGCTGAATAAATAAGCTTTCCATTGATGTATAGTTTGTTATGATAGGACAATATTTGGCCGAGATACAACTATTTGAAAATCTGGAATCTGAGGGTGCAAAAAAACCTAAATATTGAGAAAATGGCCTTTAAAGTTGTCCAAATGAAGTTCTTAGCAATGCATATTACTAATCAAAAATTAAGTTTTGGTATATTTATGGTAGCAAAGTTGCTAAATATCTTTATGGAACATGATCTTTACTTAATATACTAATGATTTTTGAATGATTAAATAATAATTATTATTAAATAATAATAATCGTTAATAATGATTAAAAGAAAAAATTGTTTTGGCTATTGCTACAAATATACCTGTGCTACTTCAGACTGGTTTTGTGGTCTAGAGTCACATATAACAAGTTAACCTCGATCGCTCTAAGCATTTTGTAAGAATCTTTTTTTTCTTTCAAATTTTCCATACACTTCCTTGCAGCCCATGTATATGAGATGTTGAGAACGCCTCCTCATCACACACAGTTCCTGATTAGTATGCATTAATTAACAGATCTTTAATCCAGGATCTCTCTCCCTCTGTGCCCTTGAAAAATTATTAGTGTACAGCTTTTCAATTAAAATTAGCATAGAAATACAATGCTTATTTTAGCAAAGGATTAAATGCACCAGTGTCTCTTTACATGAGGAAATGCCTCTTAAGCTAATTAAAGTCTCATCCCACCCAATTTATCCATTTAAGCAACTAACATGCACAAGTGCGTCCTCCATTTTTATCAACTAAAAAAGGGATTATATAACACGCATTGCTTCCACTAGGAACACACATCTGACCTAGATCAAACCGTTTAAACATTTCTGCTTGTCGCTCATCTTATTTTTTGCTTCATTCTTCTGAGCTTTGTCAAGAGTGTAGACGTGAACGACCTGAAAGAACAGCAACAAGGGAGGAGACTGCTCTTGCTTTTGGCAACTTTCTAGCATAATTAGCCAGTCTCTTGGAACAGTGACAGCTTGCTTGTTGTATTGAGTTTGTCACTAAACACTGACTGTGCATCAAAGTCTCAAAACATCCCAAAAGTTTACAAGGCTTATGGCCTTAATAAGAACAGTAATACAGCTTAATGAGAAAAGCTGCAAAAATGAAGTCTTAACACATGTATGTGTGCTACTAACAACTGTTTCCAAAGCTACTGCTCCGAGCTATCCCAAATTAAACATTCATTTATCAGATTTATATGATATGCATCGGAGACTATACAAGTATAGTATAGTATAGGCTATACAGGATATCAGTGCAGTGCATGCCCCACATCATTTGCAATCATTTTCCAGCAAAACTATTGGTAAAACTTTATTTAAAGGACCAATTCTCACTATTAACTAGTTGTTTACTAGCATGCATATTATTATGTAGCATACTGGCTGTTCATTAGTACTTATAAAACACATATTAATGCCTTATTCTGCATGACCATATTCAGATCCCTTAGTCCCACCCTATACTTAAACTTAACAACTACCTTATTAACTAATAAGCAGCAAATTTGGAGTTTAGTGAGGCAAAATCATAATTAATTGTTAGTAAATAATGAGAATTGGTCCTTATAATAAAGTGTGACCAAAGTGTGTTACTTATGTAGATGTATTATGACCATAACATTTTCAGCTTGTTCCATATTTTCTTATTGTAAAGGAAATTTATAATTTTGCTATATATATATATATATATATATATATATATATATATATATATATATATACATAGCAAATATAAATAAAATAAACTGCTAAAATAAAAATTCTTTTTTTGTGTGTGGTGTGGTTGGCAGGTCAAATAAACATCTGAACTAATCAACCAATAGCAAATCATATTATTATATTATGGTCATATTATTATTCAAAATAATGAGGTAGGTACTATTTTCTTTTATTTTTACATTTTTGTTGTTTTGTTTTGTTTTTTTTTTTAAAGAAGTTAATATTTTTATTTAGCAAGAATACCTTAAATTGATCAAAAGTTACAGTAAAAGTGACAGTTTTTTCTTTACATCAAAGAACAATGGGAAGTAAATGACTAAGGTTTCCACAAATATTAAGCATTATTACCATTTTCAGCACTTAATCATTAGAATGATTTCTGAAGGGACAAGTGACACTGAAGACTGGAGTAATGGCTGCTGAAAATACAGCTTTGCCATCACAGGAATAAATTACATTTTAAAATATATTAAAATAGAAAACAGTTATTTTAAATTGTAATAATATTTCACAATATTACTGTTTTTACTGTATTTTTGATCAAATAAATGCAGCTATGGTTAGCATAAGAGACCAAATAGAAAAATTAAGAAAAACTCTTATTGATCCCAAACTTTTGAATAGAGGTCTATAGACAGTATATATGTGCTACTGGTATATGTACTGGTCACAGTTATGGCATACTTGTTATAGAGTACTATATCAGGAAGCCAGATGTGCTGCGATGGTATTCGTAGTTTTTTGATGCCCTCATATTCATTCGGATCCCACACCAGTCTGTAGTCATTCCACTCCTACAGAGAAAGTAGTATATGGCTGAAACTCTTGATTACACTTTATTTGTCCGTGTTACAGTGTAATAATATATTTAAGTACTGAGTAATATTAATTAACTACATGTACTTACTATATGGTTAGGGTTAGGCTTAGGGTTTGGCTTAGGTTTACTGGCACGTAATTATGCATAATTTATAGTTATTATAATAGTAAGTACATGTAACCTGTGTAACAAGGACATCTTAAAATAAAGTGTTACCAAACTATTCAAATTGGGTGAGACAATATACCAGTATTTGTACCAAACTAATTTAAAATAGAACAGTTAAATGCATTCACTCTGTTAAACAGGATTTTCCATCACTTTTAGAAATGACCTAAAAGTGAACTATAATTGAATTACAACTCAAATCAGTGCTGCGAGTACACTCATGTGGGACAGCTCATATGACTGTGTTTTATAACACTATCCAGATGAGCGCACAGGCATAGCAGGTGAACTTACCTGAGTCAGCCACACATTCGTTGTCATGATTTGTTCCCTCTCATTCTGTAAAAAGAACAGAATGTTGCATGTTTTTGTACATAACAGTGAAAAGGGAACAGAAAATTATTGGGTGAAGTGACAGGGATATAATGAGATCAGGACATGACACAATCCAGACTCAAACCTGCATCACCCAACAATGTGCTCTAACCAGACATGATGTGACAGGGTTCCAGCGTCTCTGTTATTACTGAAGATGAAAGTCAGTCTGAATATATTTGCTGTTTAATACACAGCTGTGTGAAGCACAGATTTGAACAAATGAGATTCTGCTGTGGGCGGGGCTACCCAGTGCGACATGACAAAAATAGTATCAAATTGTTTTGTTGCTTGTCACGCAGTGGCACTGCGCCTGGTTAGAACACAGTGTCAATGTGATTTTACCTGTCAGTTTGAATGTACCTTAAGTCTCTAATGTGTCAAGGGTGTGTTACTGCTACACCATGGCTCTAATGTAATTGTGTAAAATTTTAAATTGTAATAATATTTCACAATATTACTATTTCTAATCAAATAAATGCAACCTTGTTAAACATAAGACTCTTCTTTCAAAAACATAAAAAAGTACTTACTCCAAACTTTTAAACAGTAATGAATATAACATTTTTATTTAAGACAGTCTTACCCAGAGTCTCTTACAAAAAGTTTCATATATATGTATAGTCATGAGTTCATATATATTTATGATGCTGATATCACTCATATATTTGAATAAGTCATGCAAACTGTATAAATTATATGCTCTAATACAGAATTTAGCTCCAATGATAATCAAACACAGGATTCAGGATTACCTGAAAATCACAGGCAGTGTGTTTGATTAGGTTTGGAGCTAAACTCAGTACAGTAGATAGTAGGTCTTGAGGGCCAGAGTTGCCCACCTTTGCTCTAATTTTTTGAGTTTGGTGTGCGTGTATATGAGAAACACTTACCACGCTAATGAGCTGTGCTAGAGAGACTTTGATGCCAATAGTGACCTGCTGACTCTTATTGACCGCAGGCCGGATAAGTTTATTGTAGCGCTCAGGACCAAGCAGAAAATCTACCAGCCTCTCCTCAGAATCAGCAGTAAGAGACCCTAACACACACACACACAAAAAAAAAACTAATTACATGGAGATTGTTTAAAGATCAGCACATGGTAAATGCCTTTTTGTCTTTTAAAGGGGTCATATTGTGAGATTTTTTTGTGAAATTTACAAGCAATATTAAAGTAAATGCAATCCCAGTCTTTTTCAGTGCAGTATAGTATGTTTTGTTGGCTGGAACATAAAAGAATGTTTTTCTTTCCTTTTCTTTTTATTTATTCTTTTATCGTATTTTATTTATTTTTTTTTTTTGTGTGATTTTTGACAGAGCAATTTCCTTGATCAAAGATGTTGTAAGACTAAAAACAGCTCATTCGACATTTGCCTTCAACAGTCTGAGCAGCACATTTAAGAGCGGATTACTGTGTTAACATGACTATTTATAAATTACTATAAATAAACTAAATTCTGACTGCATTGTCAATATATGTCTATATATATATACACTGCAGTTCAAAAGTTTGGGATCAATTAGATTATTAATGTTTTTTAATGGAGTCTCTTATGCTCATCAAGGCTTTATTTATTTGATCAAAAATACAGAAAAAAACAGTAATATTGTAAAATATTGTAATATAATAGTAACCGTAACAGTAGTAGTAACAGTAATATTGAAAAATTTCTAATATTGCTTTCCTATTTTAATATACTTTAAAATATAATTTATTTCTGTGATGCTGTGCTGAATTTTCATCAGCCATTACTTCAGTCTTCAGTGTCACATGATCCTTCAGAAATCATTCTTATACACTGATTTATTATCAGTGTTGAAACTGTTGTGCTGCTTAATATTTTTTGGAACCGGTGATACTTTTTTCTTTGATGAATAAACGTTAAAAAGAAATATTCAAAATATAAATCTTTTCTAACAATATAAGTCTTTACTATCACTTTTTATCCATTTAACACATCCTTGCTGAATAAAACCATTAATTCCTTTAAAAAATATATATTTTTTTTTTTAAATTTACTGACCCCAAACTTTTGAATATTAGTGTATATTGTAACACAAAATTTCTATTTTGAATAAACACTGTTGTTTTTTTAGTTTTTATTTATCAAAGGATCATGAAAAAAGTATCACAAGTTCCAAAAAAATATTAAGCAGCACAACTGTTTCCAACACTGATTATAAATCAGCATATTAGAAAGATTTCTGAAGGATAATGTGACAATGAAGACTGGAGTAATGATGCTGAAAATTCAGCTTTGCTTCACAGGAATAAATTATATTTTAAAGTATATAAAAATAGAAAACTGGTATTTTAAATCGCAATAATACTTCACAAAATTACAGCTTTTTCTGTATTTTTGATCAAATAGATACATCCTTTAATTTTAAAACTCCTTTAAAAAACACAAAAAATCTTACTGATCCCAAATTTTTGAACAGCAGTGTGTATGTGTATATATATATATATATATATATATATATATATATATATATAGATTTATTTATTTATTTATATATATATATATATATATATATATACACACACACACACACACACACACACACAAGAATTAGTAATCAACATAAAAAAGAAATTGCTATTGAATTTCACAATTACAATAAAAACGTAAGAGTTGTATTAAAAATGAGATTTTGTAGAGGAAAAACTGAAACAGTATTTTTTTTTTTTTTTTTTTTTTTTTTGTAAAACATAATCCAATAATCTTTGTTTTATTTATAACTTCAAAAAATGCGTATCCTTTCAAGGCTGTTCAAGCTTTGTATCTAGTGTCTGTTTGCCAAAACCTTTGGAAGTTATGTCATTACATGTACAATAATCATTGAAAGACATTGAAGTCACAAAGCAGTGGCATCTCCTGCAGTTTTTTATAGTTCTGGAGTTTTTGAGAATATCATGAAAAGGCCAGAAGTGTCTGCTAAGCTGCATGTAATCTGCTTTCACTGCAGAGCAAAAACACACAAACATGTCAGAATAATTTTTCTCTGCATCTTATCCCATCATAACTCATAAGCCCACCAATGCTGTGGAGGGGGAGTGCCAACGACATGGCAAAACAATGACTAGTCAAGATGGTAGCAACACACATGCAAAAAAACACGCCATTTCCTCCCCACTGCATGTGGGATAAGATCTCCAGTGACTGCACTCCTCCTCTCAAAACAGAACGCTGACACACACACACACCTAGTTTCCGTCATGAATCCAAGATTGTGTCAGACTCAATTGGTGTGATCCGTTCCACACAGGAAGCCACGCACACCTTTGAGTTTTTGTGGCTATGCTGAGCCTTAGTCATTTTGCATGGCTTGTCCCTTTAAGCAAAGAAAGGTCCAGATCCACTTCATATCAGTTTATGTGTCTTTGTGTGTAACTCAGTCTTCAAGGATGTTATACCCATGCAAAAGCCATAGATGACTCTTATCTATGCGAGTCAAAAGACAATAAATGAGTGAGTATATGTGTGTCTGAACTATTACCTTTAATCTCAGACCCATCTGTGCGTGACCACCATTTCCAGCTTTGTGCTTCATCAGACAGAAAAAACATCTGCTGCAGCATCTGACTCTAATATCCATTTTATTGATTTAATCTTTTCCGCAGTCTTTCAATGTTTATATGAGCTGCAGTGGATTCAGATACAGTAATAGATAGTACCAAAATCTAAAGTAAATAAAATTATGAGAATTTTTTATAAGTAAACAAGAATTTAATATCTTACATTTTAGACATTTTTTTTATCTCCACCAGTGAAACACAAAGCAGAATCAACTTATAGAATATATCAAATTGATCAAAACTGACAGTGAAGACATTTAGTTGTTCTTTTGAACTTCTATTCATCAATATCATTAAAGAAATATATCACAGATTTAATAAATCTATTAAGCAGCACAACCATTTTCAACACTGATATAAAAGAAATGCTAAACCAAATCAGCATAAAATAATGTTTTTTGAAGGGTCATGTGACACTGAAGACTGGCGTAATGGCTGCTTAATTCATCTTTGCCATCCCTGGAAAAAATAAATAAATAAATAAAAAACATTTTGACAGAAAACAGTTATTTTACACTATTACTTTTTTTACTGTATTTTTGATCAGATAAATGTAGCCTTGATGAGACTTCTTTCAAAGGCATTTAAAATCTTACCAAAGCAAAACTTTTGAACAGTAGTTTAAATACAAGTGGTGTTTTGTTCCTGAATTAAGCAGTGTTTTTGAATGATTCAATTGATTGAATGATTCAGTGACTCACTTGTCATCGTCAACTGGCATGACAATATTAACTGCAGAAAGTGTCACTAAAAATCTCCACCAATAATGCACAGACTGATAGGTTGTGTGCAATGCACAAACACAGACAAGCTGACTGACTGGACTGTCCATCAAAAGTCTTTGAAAACCACTTGGCCATTAAAATTCAAAGCCTGGAACTAAATGCTATTACTATCATGTTAAGGAGCATTCACAATGCCCTAACAAGCTCCAACAGACTTGGGGGTGCCCAAATATTTTTTTTATAGTAGTACAATTAATTTGTTTTAAGCAGCCATGATGAAATGGTCAATTTTGTGATTTAAATGTTACAAAATTAAAATAATGAACATTTTGATGCATTTATTATATATTGATATTCAATTAATTGTAAAAAAAAAAAAAAAAAAAAAAAAAAAAAAAAAAATTCTATACCACTAGACTTAAATTTATTTTAGAATTGAATTGTGCTATTGATATGTATCTTTGTCTTATAGTTTATTGACCAATAAGACATGGGTCAATTTTAGCTTTTGACTTTGTTGCCGTCTTTTAGGCTGTTAGCCAGCCTTTACATATTACAGACAGTAGAGTGATAATCTTTACTCACCAGTGATCTCATATTTACTTATGAGCCCTGTAGATCCATTTCTTTTCCCAAATTGTGCTACTCTTATGTTTAGTAAAAAGGCTGTGCAAAAGAGACACATCAACATAAGCAACAACTCTTGAAAGAGCTGATAATTAAAGATTAATTAAATCATTAAGCTATAATTTATAATTTATGTGTGTGTTTGTGGCTGTTCAGCTGAGCTGTAATTTATGTGCATGTGACTGAACTGGCTGTGAAGAGGTTGTGTGTTTTTGTCATGCTTGGTCTGATGTTAATGAATGTTAAGTGCTCTCAACCCTCACATTATCCCACAGTACTGTATAGTAATAACATTCCACAGACATAACCATAACACACACAAAAAAGTAGTATGTTCTGAGCATCTTGAAACCGATTTTACCTGTATAATGTTTACTCTAAACTCTAAGTCTTACCAGCAATTCCATGGCCAATTTCGTGACATCACGGTTGCTGTTTTGCACCTTTGCTTGTGGTTCATATTACATATTCATATGATCTTTTTTTTTTCATTGTGCAGATGTAATTTAATGAAAACAGCAAATAAATCCAAATTAGGTGCTATCTTTGTTAGATTATATCTGCACATCGATCTTAATCCTGTATTTTCAGATCTGTTATGTTATGTATACAGCAGATCATTTTTAAGATATTGATGTTGACAGTATAGGCTAGTTTTTCTGCCTGGTTGTGGGCACCAACAGTCACAAAGATTTGGACGATAATATTTCTGTAAAATAAACAGAATGCTTATAAAAATGAACCCAAATCAATGACTCTACAGAATTAGAGTAAAAGAATCTAAATCTATAGTTTGATCTAGTTTGATTTCATTTAGAATTTTGAAAATGTTTTCTTTCTTTATGTATATTATAAATTGTACATTTAAATGACTATATTTTGTGTTATATAACCCTGGCATTAAAAATAGCAAAGTAGAGGTTTTTTCATTAATATCGCATTTTAAACCTACGCAAAAATATGAATCAGAGTATCTTCCAATCATTCATTTTTTCAATTTAATATTAAAAAAAAGAAAAATAAGAAAACAGTTCCTTTTTTCGTTTTTCAATTTTTCAAAAAAACGAAAAAACAAGAATTATGCTTGATTTTACGTTTTTACTTTCAGGGCTAGAAAATGAGTAAATGACTTGAATTTTCTACCTCTGCGCGTGGGCGGGAATGAAACGCCCCTTTACGCTGATTGGTCAACCAAACATTAAACCGTGCCGTCATTAGTTCTTCCGCAGTTCTGCTCTGCAGAAAACAGTCCTGCTGCTACAGTTGTATGCATTCTTAAGTCGTTTATTGCAACTATATATCATCACTTTCTCATCAAACAACCAGACTAACAAATGGCTAACGAATAGCCCGTACCGGGGCAGAGCCTATAGACAGGGCTTACTTCTGTGTAAGCATAAATTCGGCAAACTGCGCGAGAAATACAAGTTATTATTTTCTCATAGCCTAAATATTAATTTATTCACATCTGCACCCGCAGCTACCCCCTAGCCTACACCTTTGGCACATCGCCTGTTTTATTGAGCTGAGTTTTGGACATTTGGAGATGAAGTTGAAATGATATAGATATGTAAAGACAACATTATTTCATATCAGTGTAGTATATGGTCTATTATTCTATTTTTATTTTTTTTCATTGTTAAATTTTAGGGGTAATGTTAAATAGCCACTATAAAAAAGCACATCTCAGTTACAAGAATCAAACCCCTGAAATAACTCTTTGAACAATAAAGCCACAATTTTTTATTTATTTATTATTATTATTATTATTATTTTACTTTTATATAGGTTTTTTTTCTAAACTTATTAAATATGTATGTCATCTTTAATGTTAAATTTTTAAATTCAGTTATTTTAGATTAATATGACACTATAGGCTGTTACCAAATAAATCAGTATCAACCAAAGCCATCTTTGCACAGGTGTATTTATGTGTATTTATGGGTTAATGTTGCCCAGAAGGCAGTAAATGCATTTACACACCACAATTGCATAACGTAATGTGATTAATGTTTTAAACATAACATTTTGAATACAGAGATATAAAGTGAATGACAAAATGAAATAATACTTGGAATATAAAAGGATTATCGCCAGTTGGTGGCGGCAAGTCATCGTGTTTATGAACGAGTCATTCATTCAACCGATTCGTTCAAAACGCTGATTCATTCTGGAATAAGAATCAAGTGGCTTTCTATACTAAATCACTCGCTCGACCGATGCGTCCAAACAGTCATACTCATTCAGGAACGAAACACCATTCTGTGCGTTATGCTGGGAGTCAGTTGCTAAGCGGTTCTGTGTCTTTATTTAAGATGTTTATTTGGCAGAAAAATAAAACACCATTTTGTGAGACATCAGTTAATACTGAATATTAATGAAATAAACTCAGCATATTGTTTAAATCAAAAGCTGTGACTTTTGCTTATTTACACCTAAATCTATAGTGGTCTGCACTTCACTACAGTGCAAAATGCTTTGACTCTGCCCTGTCCACTGCGTCGGGCGCACTTATCTATAATTCTCTATGGACGCGTGGCTTTGCCACACGTTTGGTTGACCAATCAGCGGAAAGGGGCGTTTCATTCCCGCCCACGCGCAGAGATCAAAAATTCAAGTCGTTTATTCATTTTCTAGCCCTGAATGTAAAAAAGGAAAATCAAGCATAATTCTTGTTTTTTCGTTTTTTTGAAAAATTGAAAAACGAAAAAAGGAACTGTTTTCTTATTTTTCTTTTTTAATATTAAATTAAAAAAACGAATGATCGGAAGATACCCTGATTACATATGGCATATGTGGTTAAAAAAAATAAATAAATAAATAAAATAAAAAAACTTTCTTGCATGGAACACAAAAGAAGAAGTTGTGAAGAATGTTCATGCTGCTCTCTTTCATACAATAAAAAGCAGATGGGTACCAGGCACTGTCAAGCTTCAAAAATTAGAAAAAAGTATCATAAAAACATCAAAAGCAGTTCGTACAACTCAAGCACTATATTTCAAGTCTTCTGAAGCAATATGAAAGAATAATATTTGACCTACGTACTAAGCAATGACCAAAAATAAACTTAATCAACAAGTCCTCCATGCTCTCATGCATCCATTAGGAGAGAGACAGACAGACAGAGAGAGAGAGCGCGCGCGCGAGAGAGAGAGAGAGAGAGAGAGAGAGAGAGAGAGAGAACCATGTTACCAAACTCAGTAATAAAAAATACTGCGTGCATGCTTATTTTCTGAATATTTGCCTAATATATGACAAACCATAACCAAAACAAACAAGCAAACAAACAAAAGTGTTATTTGAATACAAGTACGCAATAGCTTCTTACTTGTCACGCACAACCAAAGCAGGCAGAAACATAAAAGCCACTTTGATGCCATCACGGAGATCATTACTCTCTCCCTCTCTCTTTCTGTCCCGGGTTAAGGTTCACAGTGATGTCCAGTCCACGGCCACTATCACCCTCCAGAATCCTTCGTCCTCTCCAGGACGAGTGCTGTCGTGTTTAACCCTACAGAGGCTTATTCTCAGTGCTCCAGGCTTTGCTCTTCCTCTCTCAGTACTCAGCAGCCGTCTCTCAGTCATCGACAGATGTTTTGCTCGCGTTAATATAATGTATTCCAGTCCGCCGAGAAGCGCAAAACCGTCCACAGACTCCAGTCAGATTACGCGCGTTTATATTTGAAGCAAGTTTAAGACATTCATCAAGTCAGTACGCATGTCTTAACAAGAAAGAAACGTTGTTGCATTTGCAAACATGTTTCCCGACAAAAAGAAATAAATGACAGTAGACTCCAGCTAAACTTTTAAGCGATGAAGCGCGAGAACTGACTCTAGCCTATTCTGATGAGACTGTTCAATTCCCCACGCTCGTCTGCTTTTTTAAGCTCACATTCTTAGGTAGTGACAATATTTTTAGATTATGCGCTATTATTTTGTGTATTCCTGGCTGAGTGATCTTCGGGTGCAGTGCAATAATCTGTCAGAAATACATTCTCATATGGGACATCGCTCCAGGAGGACCACGTGACAGACAGCGCGAGCGAGGTGCAGGAAGCGGCTCATAACAGGTAATTTTATGAAATATTTAATATAATCATTTAAAGATGTTTCCCTTTACCCATTCTGTCTATCTTATTTCCCAATTTTATTCCAACATTGTCATTCAGAAGCAAATTCCCAAGGGATTTATGCCATAAATTCATTCATTTCTGTTATCCATAAGACTTTTGAAGATATTTTATGAAACCTGGGAGATTTCTGTCCCTCCACTGAAAGTCTATTCCATCAAAAATTTGATGCTTTAAAATGTTCATAAAAATATTGTGGTATAGCCTAACACTTTACAATAAGGTCCCATTAGTTAAGGTCCCATTATTAGATGCTGACGCACACCTGTCACAATGTCCTCCCTTTCTCATTTGGACATTCTTGGTTCCAGAGAAAACACAGACACACACACACACACACACACACACACGCACACACACACACACACACACACACACACACACACACACACACACACAATTAAAAATTAAATATAAATGAAATAAAAATTAAAAATAAACCAAATCTTCAATTATCTACTGATAATTATGTCTACTTAAAAAGGTTGTCAAGGAATCCAACCCCCCTTAAAGGTATAGTTCACCCATAAATGAAAATTAGCCCATGTTTTACTTACCCTCAAAGCATCCTAGGTGTATATGACTTTCTTCTTTCAGACAAATCCAATTGGAGTTATATAAAAAAAAAATTCCTTGCTCTTCCAGGCGTTTCAGTGGGAGTAAGTGGGTGTTTCTTTTCAACAGTCCAAAAGTAGTAAAAATAAAGCCGGTCACGAATTTGAAGCACAAAATGAGGATTTGTAAAGTAAAATGTTGGAGGATTTCGATATAAGCCAAGATGAGACTGGTTTTCCTTTGCAAGTAAAGAAACTTTGCTTCTGTAAACAAACTCACGCGTGGCACGCGTGTGCGAAGCCTACGTCCTACATCATGCGCTAGAAAGGCTTGCACGTATGACAATCAACGGAAGTGAGAAAAAAAGTATTTATAACATTTTAAAAATGGAGATTTTTCTTACAAAAACGCATCGACTCGCTACAGGACGCCTTTATTCACCCCCGGAGCCGAGTGAGGCACGTTTTATTGTGGATGCGGACACTTTACTTTACTACTTTTGGACTGTTGAAAAGAAACACCCACTTACTCCCATTGAAACGCTTGGAAGAGCAAGGAAAAATTTTAATATAACTCCGATTTGATTTGTCTGAAAGAAGAAAGTCATATACACCTAGGATGCTTTGAGGGTAAGTAAAACATGGGCTAATTTTCATTTTTGGATGAACTATCCCTTTAACACCAACAGCCAGTGATCACCAAATGCTGCAAAAAATTAATTAATTAAAATAAAATAAAATAAAATAAAATAAAATAAAATAAAATATTAAATAAAAAAAACAACATTTTGAAAAGTTTTGGTAGATGATGACAGATTATTCCATTTAAAGCAAACAATCTGCAGAACAATATTTGGCTGACTAAATGTATACATGTGAATGGTGATTTCTTCTACATTTTAGATAAAATAATGCCTTTCTTTTTGGTAGCTACAGTCAAAAATCACTTGATTAAAAAATTTGAGTGGTGTGTTTTAGATACCATTCGTTTAAATGGGCATGACGTTTCTGCAGATGCCTGCTCTTTCTCTCTCATACACACACTGACAACACAAGTAGAGACAGTGAGATTAGGGCTTTAAAAGGCCAGCTTTGCATTCCACATCTGCAGTAGGTAACCTGCCAACTGTTAAAAGCAGAATCTTGTTCACAGCATAGAAAAATCTCCACACTGCAAATACACGCATACACACAGACTGTCACGTATACTGTACAATAAATACAGATTCATTATATTTCATTGTGTCATTAGACACTCACATTTGAGACACTCATTTCAGTGGTGCATGTAGTGTATTGATGTTAATGTTTAGAAAGCTTATAAAGATGTGTAATGTTGCAAAACTGCAGAAGAACTGACGTCTTTGGCATCCAGAGAATCTAATCCATAAACATGTTTGGAATCATAACCCAATTTAGAATTGGCCTCCTTCATGAGTGACATCCAGAAAGACACATTTGATCATTTTTGTTGACATTTTAATAGCATGGTAACACTTTATAATAATGTTACGTGTGTTAACATTAGTTACTGCATTAAATATATTGAACCAGCAATTAATTTTAATTTATGTTCATTTATATAGTAAATGTACTATTGTTTATTGTTAATTCATCTTTGTTTAGTATCAATATGTCAATGTATTCATGTATTGAAGGAATAGTTCAAATCAAAAATGAAAATTCTGTCATTATTTACCTACCCTCATGTCGTTCCAAACCTGTATAAGTTTCTTTCTTATGTTGAACACAAAAGAAGATATTTTGAAGAATGCTGGTAATCAAACAGTTGTTGTCCCCCATTGACTTCCATAGTATTTTTTGATTACCAGCATTGTTTAAAATATCTTCTTTTGTGTTCTACATAAGAAAGAAACATAAGATTTGGAAAGACATGAGAGTGAGTAAATGATGACAGAATTTTCATATTTGAGGTGAGCTGTTCTTTTAATAATTTGAATTTATACAATTTAAATGTAAAATGCGTATGCAGAAATTATCATAATAATAAATAAATGCTGTGGAAGAATTGTAGATGCACTTTATTTTACAGTATCTACTTACAGTGTACTTAAACAAGAAAGTACTGAGTAATACAAGGTAACTACTTGGACTTATTATGGGTTAAGGTTAGGTTCAGGGTTAGTACTTAAGTGAGTAGATAGTAAATACTTGTAGAACAAGACTGTAGAATGATGGTATTATGGCAGATTCTTCTAACAATATTCACAGTCCTTTGGAAAATGTTAACATGTTAACATTTCTTCAACAGCAGTTTACCAATATGCTAATTCTGTGCCTTATGTACTGTAATTATCAATAGATCTGTTGCTACTTTAAAAACACATACAGCTGTTTCACACTGAGTCATAAAAATTTCAGTCAAAGCCGTGGCTGCTATATTAGGTGTAGAGGTGGTTTATGACAGAGAAGTGTTGCGTAAATTGTGCTCTCACACACCTCCCATTTGCGGGATGATGGAGGTTCCAATCTGTCGTAATGGACTTGAATCACATCTCGCCTTGTGTGGCCCACAGTAAAAGAGATTGACGGGCTAAGATCTGTGAGAGATAGATTTCTGTAATATCTGGGGGATGGGTACAGATTTAAAAAAGGGTAAGGGATGATTCATTAGATATGCCGCTTTTATTCTTTTCCCTGGAAGACAAACACCTGTTGTGAGATTACAGCTCTGATCCATCTTCCACATCCCGCCCCTCCAGCAAACAGCAGACACTTTCCACAACATGTCCACAACTGTCATTGATATAAGTGTGTATTGTGTTCAAGATCAGCTGAGGACAGATAATAGTTTAAGTAAAGGGATTTGTCTTCCTGGGTACACAAACACATGTGGTCCATTTATGAGTGGGCACCACATATAATGCTTGAAATACTTGAAACAAACATATTTTTTATGGCAGAGTTTTTAAAGGGATACACACAAAAATGAAAATCCTCTTATCATTTTCTCAACCTCATGCTATCCCAGATGTATATGACTTTTGTTCTTGTGTGTAACACAGAGATTTTTAGAAAAATAATTAATCACTGTGAATCTATATAATGCAAGTTCATGAGTCCCTCAAAGTTGACGAAAACCATGCAATATGAAGACAGTAGTAAATATGACCCCAATTGATCAATCAGTGTCTTCTGAAGCAAAACGATAGATTTGTTTGAGAAAATAGTAATATTTATATAAACCACTGCTTCAGGCCAACTGTTGAATGCAGTTTTATGAGTTCATTGATGTAAACATCAGCACATGGTGAAACATTGTAAAACTTGCACAACATGTGATGCAGAAGGACCATCACATCTCATCAGCATTGATTTTTCACCTGGGGTCATATGGATTACCATTAAGTTCACTTTGCATGGTTTTTGCATTAATTGGACCTATTCACTTGCAGTATATGGTCTCACAGAGAAAGATTATTCACAGAAGAAAGAAATTCATTTACATCTAGGGTGGCATTAGGCTGAGTAAATAATGAGAGAATTTTCATTTTTGGATGGAGTATCCCTTTAAAGTTGGTATAAAATGGAAATTTTTTTTGTCGTCCCTATTGTGACGTACACTGATCAGCCAAAACAATAAAAGCACTGACAAGTGAAGTGAGTAACATTAATTATATCATTACAGTGGCACCTGTTAGGCGGTGGGATATATTAGGCAGTAAGTCAACAGTCATTTTTGGAATTTCATGGTTGGAAGCAAGTGAAAAGCTTGAAAAGATGACTTTGACAAGGGCCAAATATTGATGGTCAGATGTCAGAGTATCTCCAAAACGGTAGGCCAAGGTTCACTGATGCACACGGGGAACAAAGGCTAGCCTGTTGCTCCAACCACACATAGGAGCTACTGTTTCTCAAGTTGTTCAGGAATAGTTTGAAAAACATGACAAAGTGTTCACGTTGTTGCCTTGGCCTCTAAATTCTCCAGATCTCAATCCGACTGAGCATTTATGAGATGTGCTGGACCAATAAATCAGGATCTACTGCTAATGTCTTTTAGATAGCACAGGAAGCAATACATTCAGAGGTCTTGTGGAGTCCATGCCTCGATGCATCAGAGATGTTTAGGCAGCATGAAAGGGATCTACACAATATTAGGCAGGTGGTTTTAATGTTGTAGCTGATCATTGAGCAGTATATCTGCGTTAAATAATTTCATGAATGAGAGAAAATTTAGAACAGACCTGGTTTTGTCCACCAGAAATTGATTGTTAGTGTTTGCTGCTCAAGTCATTGTTTTGATTAAAAATTGAAGGGCATTTGATATCTATCTATCTATCTATCTATCTATCTATCTATCTATCTATCTATCTATCTATCTATTTATATATTTATATAAAGGTATTTCCTGTCATAGAAATGCCAGCTTTGGCACTGCTTTGCTTTCAATTTGACTATATCAGCAAAACATTTTACTCAGTGTGACCTATTATAGACACTGGGCCGGGGGTGTGTGTGTGATTTTTGACAGAATTACTGTCTGAAACGTCCTCTCTCTCTCTTTCTTCATCTCCTGTTTTGTTTAGTTTTGAATAAACTGGCACTATGACACTATCCCTTGACATTTCTCACAGATTTTGTTCATCTTGAACAGGAAGTACCTGATCTGTCACCATTCCTAATCATAAAGGACAAAAATTCTTCACCCAAGGTAATAAGAGCCATTACCCATTACTACAAATATGCAGGGTGTTTGTTGTTGTTTGTTTGTTTTGCTGTCAAAGTAGCTCACGTCAACCATTTCAACCAAATATTACTGATTAATTGCAATGCTTAAAAGCACTGAAAGAGTAAAACTGCACATACAAGGTGTTTTCTCTACAAATGAAAAGAAAAATAAGCATGAAAAAGCATGTCCTGAACAAAAACATGTTGACAGTCTATTAATGTGGCAATTTCGTCAAAAACTAAACATTAAATTTGTATTTTATACAAATTGCATATTTCATTACAGTAAGTTAAATTTTGCCATAGTAAAGTTTTGCAGTTTATGTTTTGTTTTGTTTTTTTGAGGTGGCACCTTGTTTCATAGGAAAGCCCAACTCTAATTTTACATTTTATTTATAATAAAATGTAATTTAAAATTTCACTGTAATAATTACTGCAAGTAATTACTGCAATTATTCCTTCCTACCCAGTTATATACTTTTGAATTGAATTGAGAACATTCATTATTAATGCCTTTACTGTCGCTATTCTGTAGATTATAAAAACAAATGAATTTAAAACGTCAGCACTGGCACCACAATACTAAACCATACCTTACCTCTGCATTTGACAGCACATTTTCTGAATAAGAGGCTGCTCTCTGTAGTCCTTAACATGCCATACCTGCGAAACAGATTCTCTAGCATTTGTCATTTTCATGAAAGGTTGACATGAATATATAATACATTTTTACATAATTAACTGCTAAAACTCTTTGGTTGCATTGTCTTGACAAATTAATATTTTGTACAATTCTCCCAACCAAAAAACTTGTGATTAGTGATTTGATTGTGCAAAAATCACATAGAATAACAAATTAAATATTTTGGAGAAATTCACTAACAGAAAAAAAAAAATTAATTTTGTACTTACAATAATCGTGAAACTTAATAATCAAATGTAAAAATATTTAATTTATTGATGTTATTAATCCGCTTGACTCAAAAATCAACTGGGGAAGATGCTTCTGCTTAAAGTAACAGTTCACCCTGTGTTACTCAGAAGAAAGTAAGTTATACAGGTTTGGAACAACATGAGAGTAAGTAAATAATACAAGTTCACAATAACAATAATAATAATAATAATAATACACAAATTCATTTTTGTGTGAGCTGTCCCTTTAAATAAATGAAAAGGAATGTTTTTTCCAGGTCTAATGTCATTGCTCGTGAAAGGCTGGAAAGTGTGCTGGGCACTTTCTTGTGGAACCATCAATGTTGTTATGACATCATTTCAGTGTGGATCCAGCATAATTAATTGCATCTAAATTATGACTCAGGTGATTGGCTCAGAAAAACCTGTATGTAGAACTGAGCAAAGATGGCAGCCAGTTGAGCAACTGCCATTGAGATGAATGTGAATGCTAACAGATTGCTTTCCCCAGGTATTATAGACCTCCTGCAGGACTAGAAACAGTATGTATCAGCAGTGTACAAAGAACAGAACACATCAACAACAGCCTGCCTTCCAACATACTATGTGGTCTGGTGCATTATGGGATAGAAGTCCAAGCTTCCTGTTCCTTTAGAACATGTAATAATAGCATTTAAATGTCTGCATGCTGACAAATGTCCACTGGAGAAACCAACAAAAGCCTATGTATAAGTTTTGAGTGGCTGCAGTCTTCCCCTGTGATTGTGCATGTGTTTCAGGTTTAAGCCTTAAAGCAGCATCACACAACATAGCACATTAGAATTCTAAAACACTGAACTGATGTGTTGACTGACAGAGTTATGACTGGGTCGTTTATAGTGGCACACAGGTCAATGATATAATGGTGAAAAATCTAGATGATAACACATGCCAGTATGAATATAAGTGATTATATAAATCTTATTCATTATATTAAGAATCATATTAATAAAAGTATTTTAAATTTATTCATTTAAATCATGAATTATTAATTCATAAATATCATTAATTTGGGGTTGAGTAGCATCACGTGACATTTAATAACCTGAAGTAACCCTGCCTTGTCATAAACATCACATTATTTGATATGTCATGATGGTCTGCAGGGGTCCTTCTCTCTATGACATCATTTCTCACTTTGTTTTTCTGCATGTTCATTACACAACATGATTTTTGTTGGTCATGCCACATTCCAAAAATAAATCCAGATTTGTTAAAATGTTTAAATTTTGCTTAGAAATAATATTAATAATATTAATTACACCTAAGGTTTTCTTCAAGAATTTCATTCTTTTTAATAATGATTTTTTTTCTGCGTTAAATCAAAACATGAACTTCATAGAAGAGGTGTATTCTAGTCATCGTACATATGAATTGCATTTTTAATGTATTTCTGAATAAATTAATGGACAGGACAAAAAATGAGCTGAGACAAAAAATTGACCCAGATTCATGAACTGCATAATACATTATACACATTTTTACTTTTACCAAGTTGATATCATTGAAGTGTACTGTGCCTTACAGTACTCTATAACTACATCCTTCTAGTGGTTAAATGCAGCTGAGCTGTAGATTATGGAGCTCCTTCACAGAATCCAGTGGCCTGGGGATTACAAGAGAGCTGATCAAAGTAATACTTTCAAATCGAATCCAAAGCACACGATTACAGGTTATTACACATTCCCCTTCCCTCATCCACAAAATACTAGTTCTGCTGAGGATGTTTTTGCTGTTTTTTTTTTTTTTTGTCCCTTTCACTCCCAATTTATTAGTTTATTTCAGCGTTATGCAAAACCATGTGTTCCATCTTTATCTCCTCATTAAAAACAGAACAACAACAGAAATACAGATCATACATACATATGCCCCTGTTGCCCCAGTGTCATTTCACAATAACACCGCTCTCTTCCCGCCTCATTGGCTCGCCGCTGGGAATCTGTGTTAATTTGTTGTCTCCTCTTGCCCATTGGGGACGGATGGAATGTGGCAAATGTAAATGTGCTGTTGTGGAGTTGGGTTGAGTCAAATGTCAAGCTCAGCTGCACTGCCACATGCTCTGTGAGTTTGCAGCATCTGTGCACATGGCACTCTGTGGATAATGTGATTATTCTAGCAATGGTGAGCACTGTGGGAGATAGAGAAACAGAAGTCACACAAAACCATGCACAATTTTAGACTGAAGAGGATAAAACACTGTGGGAAAGATGGGTTTAGAGACTGAAGCAAGAAAGTAACTACTTAAAAATTTATTCAGACAGTATTCACAGAAATATTAAGTTCAAGTACTAATTTACTTTGCAAACATATGTAATCCCATAGGAGGTAACTGCGACTTTTCTCTCAAAAGAACCGTTTTTTGGACACAGTTCTGAGAATCCTAAAAGTCAGAACTGTAAGATATAAACTTGCAATTCTGAGGAAAAAAATTCAGAATTTTTTCCACCACTCTCTCAGCCATTGTGTTAGAAATGTTAACTAGTTTTCGGTAATTTTAATGCCAAGACAATATAACACGAAGTTCTAGTGCTATAAATGTATATTAAATTTTAAAAATTAAAATACAATAAACTTTGGTAGATTTACAATGTTTATAACTGTGGGAACGCATAATCACAGCCTGTGAAAAGGGTCCATTTGGATTCTTCAGAAGAAAATGCAGAGCTGTAGGTGCTGCACACAGCCAGGAACAGCACAAGGTCTGACCGACATTGCCATAATTTACTCTTACTAGTGCTTTCATTTTTGCAATAAATAAGATCTGCACCAATTTACTCACATATAATATCCAGTTATTATTTATCCATATTCCATTTACATCCAACCTCATAAAATGTGTCTCCATTAGTCAGATGGAAATATAACTGTATCCACCCTATGTTTCCTGCATTATATACAAATCTGGGGTAAATAAATATTCCAATGTCAAATATTGCAAGTTGTGTTTCTGTCTGTTTCATTATTGTTACACTTCTTGGCTAAAATATTTTTAGAAATACTGGCTGAATATTCCCATCACTCCACAATGCAACATGGGTTTCTCCTGCATTCCAAGCATGTTTGTCAGTGCAAACACAAGTCCACAACCTTTGAACTGGTTTGAGAAAAACAGATTGCTGTCCATCTCCACTGCTTCCTGACACATTTAAGCTTTTTCACCATCGAACACTTATTCGATCAGAATTAAGTGTCTGGGTCGTTTAATGAGAAACAGCTCAAATCTTCTGACTCCAGTGACCCATAACATTTTTCTTTGCCTTCTTCCATCCTAAAGGGTTTATCCCTTGATTGACTGACCCATTCAGGCTACCATATCTGACACCCCACATCTGAAGATCTCAAAGCAGACAGAAAACTGATCCTGAAACTTTATCTTGAAACTGATCTAGCGACACAGTGCACCTCCATCCATCCCTCCACTTCTGGCACTGAGAAGTTCTTCTATCCAGTATGTCTGTCCTTATCTATAGAGAGAGATAGATTTTTACAGTATAGCATACATTGATAAAAATATACTCCATATGCTGTACCATATGCTTTTTTCCCTCATATTAAAACAGTTAAAATGTTTATATACAGAAATCCTGACTGATAGTGTGTAGTATAAATAAGAAAAGAAAGAAAAAACACTATCTGTACACACAAACACACTTCAGAAGAGACTGTTTAACCAGTGTAATGAGTCTGAACATTCACTCATAGGACAAAGCCAATTAAGAAGAGATTTAGTCCCCTTGAACAAACCTTGTTAGTCTCATGAGTTGATTTTTATTCATGAGAGGCACTCTTAAACAAATTCATCTGATCAAGAATTAATTTGATTCAAAAGCTGTTACAGGGTACTGCATTATGTTAAGCATATCAATTAAAACTCACTTGATCTTCATTTCAAACACTTTAATAAAGCTTCAACTTCAGCAAATGTCTTTAATTCAATTAAACGTTTATTTTTTTTAACTGATGGTGTATATATTATTGATATATTGATGATGAGCAAAATAGCTTGAAGAAGAAAGTTTAAAAGACAGAGGCATTTTTTTCCTCTCTCTTTCTCATTAGATTTGATGTATAATCACTTTAGCTGTTACATTAGTGCTGAAAATGAGAGCCTCTCTCTGCACTTATTATTCACTCATGTGCCTGCATGTGTGTTTCATATCCATTTCACTGCACTGTAAACAATCATTTTTTTACTTGGCAAATGTCAACATTTGCCCTCTAGAAAATCAAAAGTGCTGAATACGAAAGGAAAGAGAAAAAGAGATCTAATCAAGAAAGTAATGTACTGACTGAGAGAAAGCGGTCTCCACATCACAAATCTCTTTGTGTGGAAAGTGTGGTAGTACGCTCTATTGAATATGAAGTGTGTCACATCTATTTACCTGACCTCAACAGATTTGAGCTTCTGTTACTATAGAGAGAGCAGATATACTCTAGTCTAAAACAGTGGTTCTTTGATAAAACAATAGTTATTGAGGGGAATATATATATATATATATATATATATATATATATATATATATATATATATACATATATATATATATTTATTTATATATATTATGTTGTAACTTTACATGTTTATGATCTTTTTAGCATTTTAATTTAGATTAGAGTTAGATTATTTTAATATATTAATATTAACTTACTGATTTAAATAATTTTAAGTTATCCTGTGGCCCCCTTGGAAGTTTGCTGAGACCCCTGGTTGAGAACGACTGATTTAAGGCCCCAATATACAAGCAAAATCAATAAACTAACATCATTTCAAACAAAATCAGGTCAAAAAAAGTTAATTTGGAGTTTCTGGAAAAGTTTGCTCCGGCTGGTAAACACCTTTGAACTAAGTAACAGGCTATATGTAACAGATAGGTGTTCACTGGGCTCCGCCTTCTTTTACTCAGAAGTCTTCTCCAGTTTATTTCCTTTGTTCAATCTGTCGAGGTCAGACATTTGTGAGTGAAAGTTATTGTGAACTTCTTTTTACCCCTAATCACAGAACGAAGAAAAAAAAACTACGTCGTGAGTATATCTGGGCCTTTACAGGCAGGTTGAATTAAAATGTCATAAAAGTCAAGCTAGAAAATGTTCAGAAAGTTGAACTGAACATGATATTCAGTTCTTAGGGTTCTATTCATAATGTGAAAGATGAGTTACCTTGGACTGTGATCAGGGCTTGACAAATAATCAAACTTCCACTGAATGACATCTTTACTGTGAGGACGTGAGTTTAAGTTTCTTTCTTTGCTAGTTTTTGCAAGCCAGAAGATGACCTTTGCCCTGTTGCAAGCTGCAACATTAGAAAAATATCTAAGATGCCAGTTAGGCTTTTCTTTATTCTACACCAAGAATTGCTTCTGAGTCACAGCAATCCAGCAACTTTATTTATATATTTATTTTTTTAATTAAAGTAGTACAGTTAGGTCCATATATATTTGGACACAGGTATAATTTTATATAAATTTATAAAATTTTTAATTTTATAATGTTAAGGAATTGCAACCCACACACAGTCCCCCTATTTTCAGGGGCTCAAATGTAATTGGTCAAAAAATATAATCATAAATAAAATGGTCATTTTTAATATTTTGTTGAGATTTCTTTGCAGGCAATGACTCCCTGAAGTCTGGAATCCATGGACATCAGCAAAGACTGGGTTTACTTTGTAATGCTTTCCGAGGCCTTTGTGGCAGCTGTCTTCAGTTGTTTGTTTATGGATTTTTCTGCCTTTAGTTTTGTCTTCAGCAAGTAAAATGCATTCTCAATCAGGTTCTTTAACTTCAAAAACTCCTGGGTTGCTTTTGTAGTATGTTTTGGGTCCATCAGTACTGTGAAGCACCATCCAATCAACTTTTCTGCATTTGGCTGAATCTGGGATGACAGTATATCCCATTATACTTCAGAATTCATCCAGCTGCTTCTGTCTTTTGTCTCACCATCAATAAACACAAGTGTGCCACTGGAAGCCATGCATGCCCATGCAATCACACTGCCTCCAACGTGTTTTACAGATGATGTTGCATTCTTTAGATCATAAGCTTTATCAAGCCTTCTCCATACTTTTTTCTTTTCATCATTCTGGTTGATCTTAGTTTCATCTGTCCAAAGAATGCTTTTCAGAAGTGGTCTGGATTTTTTGTCCAAGTCTAATCTGGCTTTTCTATTCTTAAGGCTTCTAAATGGTTTCCACTTTGGTGAACCCTCTGTATTTGCTCTCATGAAGTCTTCTCTTGATTGTACACTTTGACAATGACTCACTTACTTCCTGGAGAGTGTTCTTCACTTGGCTGGATATTGTGAAGGAGTTTTCTTTACCATGGAGAGGATCCTGCAATCATCCAATCATTTTTATGTTGCTAAGCTCACCAGTGCATCCTTTCTTTAATCAGAATGTACCAAACTGTTGATTTTTTATTATTATTATTATTATTCCCCAGTAATGGAAATGTTAACTGCATTGTATCAAGGCCAGATTTGGCTGTAAGAAAATTCTATAGTAGTATGGTGATGTTAAAGAGGTAAGAAAAAAAAAACATTGCCCTGAAAAAAAAAACAGATGAATGTTTGTATTGCTAATGTCATTTGTATACATTTTATTAGAAATCAGTTTCATTATTTAAAAAAAATTATACTGAATTGATCTTTTGGGATTTCTCTGGCAAAACTGTTGTACCAAAAGTACAGAATATTTGAGGTTGTTTGTTATTAACATTGCTTGGCTTCGATTTGTGTCTTCGACTGAATCACAGTTTACTTGAGGTAACACTCAAGAGCATTACAAAGTCCAATAGGAATCATCTGGTATGGGGTATTCTGGTACAGGCTAGTCGTCACAGACCAGTGCAGAATTATATAATTGAATTAATAGAATACAGGCCTGTGTTCTTATTGCCCGTTCATTTCAGCTCAAACCAGCAACGACCACCAAATCATAGAGTACATCTTACATCCTCCTTGATATATGGATGCAGAATGTGCATTCAGTTAAAAATGTGAAATAGAATTTTTATTCTAATAATAATAAAAGATTCTGCTTTTTCAAGAACTGTATTCCTTTGAAAAGACTGTTTTTTCATTGTGATATCAAGGCAACTGTATCACTGTTTTCACACAATAGTTTTGACTTTGTGTACCTTAAAAGAAATTTAAATGAATTTTAATACATAAATTTAAAATATGCTCATCATAGAAGTGATGTGTTCAATTAACTGTTTGTAAATTTCACTTTTAATGTTCAAGAGATAGGAGAACTCATGACCCAAATGCTCCCAGTAGTCCATGTTCATTTCCCAATGTTTCAGTGATGTCACTGCACAGTCTGTCTCTGTGTCTGTTTCATGGCTGTCTGATTTTGGGGGACAGATTGCATAACAAATACAAGCATGATGCACCATACAGGTTTTTAATCGAGGAGCTTTTAGTAATCTCAAAGGCTCAGTCGATTAAAGCAAGTCATCCTTGCCTCCAGACTGGCCCTACACTTTACCCACCTACAGTAACACACACACTGTATGCACATCCTTTTCTCACCCAGTACCCGCTGCTGTCTCTTCACGGCTTCAGCCTCAAGGACAGAGAGGAACGAATGGCAAACAGAGAAAGATACTGAGAGTGGGGGAAGATTGGTTCAATCAAGCAAGATTCTTCAGAATCATGCACCAGAAAGGTCATTCTTCATTAAGACACAGCCGAGAGCTTGCAGTATAAAACCAAAATGAGTTAAAAAAAAAAGAAAGAAAGAAAGAGTATTTAGATTAAACCCATTCAAAAAGTGATTAGAACTTACATTAAAAAAGCTCACGAGTTTAACAGTATTAACATAACAATAAGCATAATGTTAAACAGCTGTGTATCTCACACTTTTCCACAATTACTAAAACAGTATATATTAAAAAAGTATTTCCAAAAAATTAATATTTTCTACCAAAAACAGAGTAGAAAGATAAGACCTAATACAAATATTAACCTATTCTCTAAATACGTTCAAACTTTCATATTGTTTTACTTTAAATCCTGTAAATCCATGTAAAGGTATTCTGTGCCTTACACATTAGAGGGTGACACGGGAGTGGATTTTCAAACCTCTCCCGTCCCACTCCCACAAAAATAAATAAATAAATAAAAATAAAAAATCCCATTCCCTCCCACTCCCGTGTTGTTGTTGTTGTTGTTTGTTTGTTTTTTGTTTTTTGGCCGGAATCTGTCAGTTACAGTAAAAATACAGTGCAGATCAGTGAGTGCCCACCTTAAAAAAAAAAATAAAAAAAATAAAAAACCCTGAATAAAAATCTAAAATGTATTTTTTTGTTACTATATTGAACTGAAAGCCAACTTAAACAATGCACAGTGTGCATTACACACATTAAATTTCATGTAAAGCATCCATGCTAACACACGTTTTCTATTTGATTTTTTTTTGTTGTTGTTGTTGTTTTGTTTTTTTTTTTGTTTTTGTTTTTGTTTTTTGAAAGTAGACATTTCACTCTCTATCGATATACTTTTCATAGACGGAGTTTTGAAGTTTCTCGCTCAAGTTCGCAGAGACCTAGACGGCAGAAAGCGCATCACGTTTGCTTTAATTACTTTACAGAAGCGCAACCTTTCGTTGTTATTTTGAGTGCACACAAATAAACGTAGTCTTTACAGATTCGACAAATGTATTAGGCCACTTTTATCTGTATGACCAAAAATTACGGAGTATTTTAAGAGCAAGTGAGCGCACCGGCGCCTGTCCTGCAGCGAGCGCGCTATTCAGCTCCACACTGCACTCCACACATACACTTCAATAGCGCACATTTCTCTAGGTTAACATTAGATTAAGCAGCCATGTAAAGTTGCTACTGCATACATCTTTCAGATGAAAAGCCATATTTGAGGTCGATGAATGATAGGTGAGCGTTTGGATGTCCTGCCCGAGTACTGTATTACCACACAGCTGTTAACAATCTGTCCATCACAGACTGCGCCACACCAAAGCAAACAGGAGGAGAGCATAAAGACACAGGGCAACTAGAATTGAGTTCAGAATTAAAATATACAGTTTATAGTTTATTTATATAAAAGGTATATTTGTGTATAAAGTTGGGTATCATTACTATTCCCGGTCCTGCCCATTCCAGCTGATATTTTTTCCTGTCCCGTCCCAATCAGGTGATTCGTAATGATTTAGTTTCCCATCCCGCGGGATTCCCGAAAAAATGTCAGCCTCTATTACACATTAATCAAAGTAAATGGGACTGAGAGATCATTCACGGTACAGTGACGCCCTCTAGTGGCTACTCAAACATTATTATCGTACAAACAAATCTAAATTGTGAATCATTTTGGGGAAAATCCTTAAGGTTAAAAGAACCAATAGGCTATACCTGAATGACTGGGTGACGCTGAGTACAGCAAATAGAGAGGTTCCTGCCCACCAATTCAAAGGTATCCTAGTAAATCGATATGACTTTTTTGGCCTGTCCAAAACATCCTGAAGTATCATCTTGTCAGGTAGAACTCCATTCAGTAAAGCTGATTGCCTGCCCTGAGAGTCTGAGAGCTGGCAGAAGGGTCCTTCACAGTGTTGCAAGTAGAAGAAATGAAGCGACTGAAAGAATTGTTTACCGATTTTAGGATGTGAAGAGAATGAATGTCCACTTTTGCTAACTTCCAGAAGATTGTTCTGAAAAAAAGAAAGCAGAAAAGTAAGCTATAGTAGTGCTGTCACAGAAACCGGTATGATTATTCAGAACACCTGTCAGATAATAAGAACAATTTATGTGTGATATTTCAGAATAATAAAAAAAATACCTCCAGTACATTTAACAAAACAAACATGACTTGTTTGTTTGAAGTCTCCATCAGTAGAAGAGTGAAACGCAGCTTTAGCCCTTGCAAATAAATGGTACTTTATGAGCTTAATCAACAACATACATCATGTTAATAATACTAAATGGGTGCATTAATGTATGATACATAAATATGATACATAGATATTTTACAGATAAACCAAACCATTTTCTGAAGACTCAAAGAGGAAGCTTAAGTGAAGTTATGTGGATTAGCCAACTTTGGCTTCTCAGTTCATACCACAATGCACAATATACACTGAAACAGCAATGTCTCTGCAGAAAGGCCAATTTCTCACTACTTGCACAAGCTGCACCCATGTTAACAGTTTAATATGGTGTCCCTTTGGACTCAAAATAATAGCCTCCTTTCAGATTCTAAAATACGGCTTCACATCTCACTGAATGTGTTGTGTGAGGCTTCATTTTTTTGTTATAATTTGATAAATAAGCATTATTACAAAACCACAATTTGTAGCCCAAAATGACACCAGGGACAGGGACAACGGGGCAGCCTTCATCAGCAGGAGTTATCACACAGTCACCTTCAGCAAAGCCACCTTTATATGAGGGGATGTGGAGCAGGGGCGAAACTGCACGTTTGCAAGATGAGGGGTATGCAAGATCAGTGTTGGTGCTCCCTGTATATTCTTATTTATAATATTTTATATTTTATTCTATTTATTTGTCTTAAAAATTATTATAGCAATTCATCTGATCTACATGAAGCACACTATTTAGAATTCAAAACGGCGGTGAATTTGCTTCTATGTTAACAATTTCCTCAGTTTCTCTCAAATGTAAACCAAATGCCCATTCACAAACATACTGCAACTGTTTTCTTTTTCAAGCAATGGAGATAATCAGAAATTAACTGATGGTTAATCACTTTGCCCTCTCTAGCAACAACGTCATTGATCCAAGTCAACCTTTCCTTTGGTGCCTTTGTCAAATGGTGCTGTGTAGAACCATAAGAGGAAGCTCATTCTCCTCCTTAGATTTTAGATATGTTAAATGTGTTTAAATATGTTTAGATATGTTAAAAAGCTGTTTTGAATCACATTCGTGCTTTTTTGAGGTCAAAAAGTCTCATGTGGTGGCCTTGGAATATTTCCCTATAGGGGGCCTTGCGGGCAAAAGGAACCATGTTATCTTCAGGAAATACACAGAATTTTAATTTCATTTTTTAATACTTTCCCAAACTAAACCAAGACGGTAAGAGAGAGTTATACAGGGGCTTAATGTCTTTGTATGGCAGTGGTATTATATAGGACCTCAACCACCCTAAAGAACCACTGAAGAACCATACTGGGATTAACAGGTTCCTTATATGGTATAGCGGTGCTATATAACACCTTAACCACCCCACAGAACCACTGAAGAAACACATTTTTTGCAGGTGTGCTGCATATACTTCATATCCCATTTTTGCCCTGGTGCAGATCAGGGCAGGCATATGGGCCCATCAAGATCCAAATCACCACTTTTTTGTTTGTATATATACACACACACACAGAGATTGGCTGTCACAAAGCGCACTGGACAGAAGCCTGCAGCAAGGGGATGAGAAGCGCACATTATCCACCTCGGCGTGTAGATCACTGTGACTAAGATGATAGACTTACAGAAGGTTGTCTGAAGGAAAAGATTCCATTGATTCCACATTGACCAGTGTACACTGTCGTGATTCAATAAGGCTTCAGTAGTATTTTTAAGGAAAGGGTTTCCCCAAAAGCATTAATGACACAATGTAGAGAGACCGAAATTGAAAGGGAACTAGCTGTAGCATTGTTTTTCAGTGAGACAAATATGTTAACTTAGCATGTTTCCTAAATATCTGCAAATGTATTATGGTATTTTTATGCTTTAGTACAGTCAAAAAATGACATACAGCACCTTTAGAACCAAATTCATGTGTGTACACATGTTGTGAATTAGTGAACAGCACATTCCAGGGCCAAGTTTATGGGGGGGGGGGGGGGGGGGGGCCCTCTCTGACAAACTGTCCAACACCATCAGATATAGATGCTAGGACAACAGCCAGACACCTCTTAGAAGGCAAGAGGAAGACCTCTGGTACCAACCCCAGGAAGGACAGGACTTCTCATTGGTCAAAATGCAGTTTCTGCCCTTCACCCACCTAGAGACTGATCCCTAAGGTTTTGGCTTGTGACAGCCATAAAAATTCCTTAGGACCTAGGATTCAGCAGCAGTGGGTGAAACAAAGAGAGATCACAGAGATCCATCCAAATCCAATCATAACTATGTTTTCAAACCTTAAAACTGATGCAAACTACAACACACACATCTTTATTCAGAGAAATAAGTATTCTCAGTGACAGCAATGTGTAGTGCAACATCTTACACAAACTCAGCTGTTAATGGACAAATGAATGCCTGCATGACAGTTCAATCTTTGTCCATCATGTTTGGACCTAATGCGTTTGTAACATTGCCAAAGCTATTCTGGGTGTGGTTTGGTAAGTGAATAATGTATCGGTAAAACTTTAGTGACACTTTTCTAAATGCGTGTTTGGACTATGCAAATAAGTTCCACAGGAGGAAAGAAGGGTGGGCCACACCGTGTCCCCCCACTCTGATGGAAAACAGCCAATTACAGCACGGAAATGGAGAACCACTAAATTTCAATCTCTTTCTCACTGGAAGGGGATAATGGTATCCCTCCAAAAGACACTCCTTGTTCTGAGTCTCCGGCACGTCCAGTGAGACACTAACAGATACACTCATTCTGAGTCTCAGTCCTGTGAGGGAAGGGACACTAACAGATTGACAAGTTCTGAGTCTCTCGTCCAGAGAGACAATAGCAGATATACCGTTCTGAGTCTCAGTCCTGTAAGGGAAGAGACAATAGCAGATACAACCACGTTCTGAGTCTCCAGCCTTCATGGTAGGAAATAGCAACAGGTACAGCCAAGTTATGAGTCTCCGGCCTGTGAGGAAAGAGATATTCTACGTTCAGAGTCTTCGTCCAGCATCCTGAGTCTCCATCCTAGAGAGAGAAAGCAGATTAACCAAGTTCTGAGTCTCTAGCCCAGAGGGACATTTGCAAAAAAGATAAGCTCCAGTGAGCAAACCGTCACTTCAAGGTACTTTCATCTGTGTGTTCCAGGCTAAGGACCTTCTGCACCTACTCCAGGGCCACACCTGCATTGCAGATATTAGGACCATTTGGTGCTCCAGGAGATCAGCATCCTGCAGCCCTTTATGTTCAAGCCTGTTATAACGGATTCCTGCTCCTTTCCCCACTGCATTGTTACCAGCACAACCAGTGGAAGAAGTCACCGCCACCAGACTGCTCACTCGACCAGAGAATGTAAATACCACATATTCAAACCTCTTCCAGAGCTGTTGTATGTTATCAGTATATGATTTTCTAATTTACATTAGATGTCATACGGCTGATCAGTTGAGAACAGACAATCTTTCATTTATTTGTTTGATAAACTCAACCACCCAACTTAATCACTTACATTTTATGCATCTTATGCATTTTATTCTTTATGGTATTCATCTAGTAGTTGTGGTTACTCTTGTCTATCTTTTGTTAATAAAATTTATTTTATTACATTGTGTCGATAATACAGTAAGAGGTTCTACAAGTTAGATATCTGACCAATTTTTCCTTATCTGATCTACTCTGTAACTGTACCTAAAGTGACACATGATCCAAAAATCATGTCATTGGTGACACAAGTACCAATCACTACACTGTTTCACCTCCCTAGGTTGGCAAAAGCAAAATCACTACATTAGACAAAAAAAAGAAGTTCAAAAGTGCGTGTAAATACAAATAATCCACATTAATGAATGAGAACGATTGGCAGTTAGATGGCTGTTTTAGCGAAATTTACGTAATTCTTTGTTTATTGTAATTTTCACATTTCGACATTAGGCATACACATAAGAGTGGATGTGTGCATATTTTAATATTAAATATTATTTTCAATATTATTATTTTCCTACTCAGTGTTCACAACATGGTTACAGCCTTGGCCAAACGTTATAATGAACTCAAGCTACAATTAGAGCACGTTAGATCAATCAATTCAATAAAATATCTTACCTGTTAAGTAAGAAAAAACATCTCTGGGTCACTTCTAAATACTTTTAAACCTCATGAGTTCTTGCCATCAATGAAAAGCCAGGCCAAGGTCCCCTTCAATTAGCCAGAGTCACAGGTCTCCGTTTATGGATATGACATGGCACGCACAGGTGAATTAAGTCTAAATAAACTATATACACACACACTGCAGTATTCAGCAACCACCTACTGTAATGTCTAAATAAGTTAAACTGTCAGCCAGTAATGTCACAGTTCCGGCATTGTTACGTCAAAAAGAATACTACACAAAAAGCAAATTACCCTTCTCTGTTTTGTTTATTTTGAACATACGCCTCCAAGCTTATGAGTTCACATTAAATTTCTGCTAAATATTGCCCCTATCAAAAAAGTGCCCAAAAATATTAGAACTAGAACTAAATGAGGTACATCAACAAAAGCTAAAAATAAATACTGATCTTTACAAAGAGCATAGTAGTTGTAGATTGATAAGTAGACAAAAAATAAATAAGAAATTAGAAATTACAGTAATTCACAGTCAGACAGGCAGGCAGTTTGTGTAGCATGTATCAAGGGATGGTATAGGTTTGGACTCTGTGCTCTGTATAGTAAGTGCATGAAGGGTTTTCCAGAACTGCTCATAGTTCAAGCTAAGTTGTCTGGCTCCTCTCAGGCTTTGGAGAGAGCCACAGCAGAGAAACGCACCTCCCCTTTCTCTCGCTCCATAAACTCACGACACACCCTTGCCGCATCCTACAGAGAGATGAAGTCAGTTATTCAGTCACGGGAAGATGACTCATTGCTTTAAGATGCTCTAAATCTACTATTCTGACCATAATGACAGTTCATAAGAGAACATGCTACAGCTGCCATTAACTACTACACCTATACCTAGGAAAATGTGTGCTTACCATGACAAAACTTTCTGGTTTTGTAGGTCCATGATTCACAGGTCCATCCATTCTGCCATCTGAGACAACAAAACTCACTTTTTATTCTCATAGACATTTGAAAAGGAGTTTATATACTTACATGCAAGTCGGTGGCACAGAAACAGACACTACACACCAATTTATGTCATCCACTTACCCAGCTCATAAAGCTGACCATTTACATCGACAAACGTAATGAAATGGAAGTTGACTTCGTCTGCCTCTGGCTGTTAGAATAAGAGAGACAGAGAAAAAAAAAAAAAAAAACAATTTACCTAGTCATTACTTCTAGTGTTTGTGTGCGCATGTCATTATTTTCTTACCCGACACTGTCCTTCATCAGCAACCGCATCATGAGTTTCCTGGATGGCCTGAATAAAATAGTAACTTAATTTTAAAAATACAAATTAAGTTTTAATGTATTTGTTTTAAACAACAAAATAAACACGAAAAATAAAAACAGTACAATAGTACCACCTATTGGTTGTATTGAATACTGCACAAATTTTAAGTAGGCCTTTGAGTCACATGAACTTTGTGCAATTTCTGAAGTTAATCTTTGTTTTTGGCAAAGATTATGTGGCAAATCAGGTTTAGTGTGGCTTTGAATGCATTAATGAACACCTACAATACCTTATTTTGTTCAAGTTCTTTGGCTCTTTCTGCGGCAGACATCCCTGAGGTGGCTTCTAGAAACTTCTTCAGTGCAGAGTCACTGTCTATAGACAGGAGAGAAAAAAAACTAAGCATCAAATCATGAATCTGCCTCTCGCAGCAATCTAAACTTATCCACCTTATTTTTCTCATAAGAGCGGGCACAGCAATTTGTAGGTTTAATGTGTCTGGCTTCCAGCGTCATTTGCTTCCAGCTATTTTTAGCTGTACAAAACCACTTGTTTTGCTGCTTGATATTGCAAACTAGTGTCTTAGTGTGACACTATTATTTTAATGTATTATCTTAATTATGACCACACTGGTTTGTAGTGCAAACAGTTTTACTGTACTTTGTTATTCTTCTTGTTACTTCCCTACAGCGGCTAATGAACTGGATATCACATTCACAGAAAACCGCATACTTCCGTGTTGAAAAATACAGTGTATTGTCAATTTGTAATTTAAAGATTAGCATGTCTAGATTAACACTGCTAAGGAGTCTAACTGTCTGAATTTATTTAGCTAGTCAAATTATGCGAAGATAAACAAATTAAATAATTCATTCTTTAAATCAACAAGGTCATCAGCTCTATTCAGCTTCAGTAAACATCTTGTATATGAGTGAAAGTTTATGGCACGTGTTTTCACTGACCAAAATCAATACTGTCCTGGTTGTTGGCCACAGCATGTACCAAACCTACAGTTCCACAAGAGTTGACCACGGTTTGTTTCAGAAAATATACACTTTTAGAGTCCTCAACAGACTGTTTGGAACGAAACTCCTCATGCTAAAAGAAAGAAGAGAAATGTGGGTTAAAGTTATACAATTAATATGGTCCATTCTGTGAGTAAGAAAGTTCACTAATCACTAAAAGCCAAAAAATGGCTAATAAGCCATTTTTGAGCCACCAGCTATATTTTAAATTTCTTATCTATAATAAAACTACACAACTGAGCATCTATGAGTTGTTATCGATTCCTCACGTGAGAGATGACCACGCCCGCGTTTACTGTAATGCTTTGTGCGTGCGTCCGTACGTACCTGTTGCGTTAACGGGAAGAGCAGCAACATGGCACAGCAGGGTGAGGGCACCCCTGACAAAGACTCATCCTCCAGACCCAAAACATCCACAAAACGCCAACTCGAGCCCACACCCAACTTACTTAATACCTACCCAGAGACACAGGAAAGGGGTTTACAAAACAAAAAAACAACAACAACAACAACAATAATAATAATAATTAAATAAATAAATAAATAAATAAATAATCACAATTCGAGACCAGTTATCTATTCAAATAAAACAAAATCTATGTCTGATCTATTCAAAGTTTGAAATGACCGTGAATTATAAACGACTAGTATATTAATTGTGGTATTACTTAATTACAAATTATTAGGTTTAACATGCATATAAAAATGCTGCGTGTTATTGTGCATAGCAGGTGATGCTGTGTGTAAGCCCACGCCCTTTCATTTCAGATTGGGGTCCATGACGGTTCCTAGACGCCACAGACCTGTCCAGCAGACAGTCATCATCACCTCATCTTATGACTCAGCGAACGTACCTTATTCAGCATCTGAAACCAACACAAGCGCACAAATATGTCGGTCATGATTACTCAAGAGAAAGCGAAAGCATGCACGATACACAAATCAGCTAGCGAGGCTAAATCATGATAAAGCGTTAGACCTCCGGGTTTATTTCCATAGGTTTCCACTCCATGGTTGCAGACGGTTTTGAGTGTGACTCCTCAGAGCTCAGAAAGGCGCCGCCCGAGAAAACACAATCCAGACTGAAGGAGCACGAGGATCATATATGCGACCGGTCATATTCCATTTACGCAGACCGGAGGGGTGTCCGCCCAGCTACACGAGCTATTTATGAACTACTGACACACATATTCACCCTGCTAGTGATTTTTTTCTGTATATTTAGAGTGTCGGAAAAAGTCAACGTAAAACGGAAGAGAGAGAAATGGGAAAAGTTGGTTTCTCCAGCACAGATTCTCCAGCAATAGACCGGTCCGCCATCGGCCGATTCTGGAAGCTACCAGAGTTCTCCAGCTCAGATGAATCATTTGATTAAAAAAACAAAGAGAGAGAGAGATTCAGTGGCATTTTACATTAGATAGTATGGACAAAGTATGAATTAAGTGCACTTAATAAGTCAAGGCTGCATAAATCAGAACTGAAATTCAACTTTACCCAACTCACATAACACTTTACTTTGACCTGAATGGTTCTGATGAAATAACAACTGATGACTTGCACTTTTTGGTATCTTTTAAATATGTCTAATTTAAGTGGATTTACTCTCCTGTTTCTGTGTTTGTGAAACCAGTTTACACACTCAAAGATATATGATTTGCCACATGTATCATTTGATTATTAGATGAATTTTTGAAGAATATCCTGTTGGCTCTTCATCTTGAAAGAGAAATAACGACTAAAGAAAAAAAACATTCTGAAACCATTGATTCACTGTCATTATTAAGTGAAAATCTCAATATCTGGCTGTAGCTGAAAGGTTGAAATAATTCAGGGGGCACAAAACAATTTTTAGATTTTATTTTTAAAATGTACAGGGCTATTACAGCTAGGGAACCCTTAGCTAACAGTATCCAATTCTAATCTTTCTTTTGAGTAAAATCGTTTCAGTGAATTGGTTGATCCAGTTCACAAAACCAATATGAATAATTTATTTACAAATCAGATTGATCTCGTGGGTTCAATTCACTGACCCACTGATCCATTAATAATTATGAAACAGTTAGCTAAAAAATTAAAATTTGCTGGAAAAAAAAGTACTCATCCTTAGGCATCCTTAGTACACATCCTTAATATGTACATTACCTGCTCACCACTGGATCCACTGCAGTGAATGGGTGCCGTCAGAATAAGAGTTCAAACATCCGATAAACATCACAATAACCCACAAGAACTCCATTCGACAGTCCATCAGTTAACATCTTTTGGAGAGGAAAGCTGCATGATATAATATTTGTATGATATAAATCCATCATTAAGGTGTTTTAACTTTAACCATAGCTTCTGGCCAAAATACCAGTCCATAATCTATAATAACGCTTCCTCCAGTGGAAAAAAAAAAAAAAATCTATCCTCTGTTGTCAAAATCAATTGAAATATTTGTTTAGAACTGTTTTGTGCTGTTTTTACAGCAAACTGTTCTTTTCATATTTCTCTCCTAATTCAGCAAGATAACTTTTTGACTGGAGAATGTATGGATATATCCACCTTATTCTTCAACGCAGAAGTAAGCCTATGGGTGAGACTTCCAGTTCATTAGCCGCTATAGGGAAATAACAAGAAGAATAACAACGTGCAGTAAACAGTAAAACTGTTTGCACTACAAAACAGTGTGTTCATTAAGATATTACATTCAAATAATATGGATAAGACACATCAGCTTTATCAAGCATATATCATAATATCAAGCAGCAAAATGAGCTGTTTTGTACAGCTAAAAATGGCTGGACACGGATGAGACAGGAAGCTAGACCCATAAAATTTACAAATGGGAAGAAAAGGATAGGACTCATCTTTTAGCCAGAAACAATGGTTTGAAGTTAATACATCTTAATGATGAATTTGTTTATTATAAAACAAGTTATGTTAATTGATGGACTGGAGTCATGTGGGTTACTTGTGGATTATTGTCATGATTCATCAGCTGTTTGAACTCTCATTCTGCTCCAGATCTGCTCCAATGAAGAAACAAATTCACATCTCAGATGGTCTGAGCATAAATAAATTTTTATCAAGTTTTCATTTTTGGGTGAAAACTGCCTTTAACAATTTCATCACATAAAAGCTATATTGGCTTCAGAAGACCTGAAATGCTGCATAGGTCATATGGACAACTTTTACTATACTTTTTTTGATGCTTTTGTGTCCTTTTTAAAGCTTGAAAGCTCCAGTCCCTCATTCATTGTAAATGCATGTACGAGGATCAAGTATATTATTGAAAATTGCTGATTTCAGGAAAGAAAAAAAAAAAAGCAATATTAAAGTTACACCAAAGTCAAGCAATAAAAGTTCTGAGTGAATAAACAGGGAGACCAGGCATGGTTGTAACATGGGGGGAAAAACACACAAAAAAGAGGTTCTTCAGCGGTTCTTTGTGGTAGCTGAGGTGCTATATAGCACCGCTAAGTGGTTCTTTGACTCGTAATCATAGGGGAACCAATTTAAGTGGTATATAGCACCTATAAAGAACCTGTAATGGTTCTTCAGCGGTTATTTGGGGTGGTTATGATGCTATATAGCACCATCTTTAAAGACATAGGTGCTATGTAGCACTTAAAGTGGTTCCCCTATGATTACGAGCCAAATAACCACTTTTAGTGCTATTTAGCACCATTTTTTTAGTGTTATAAGCTAGGAGTCATATGAAAAATTCATTATTTATCCACTTCCTCCCAGATCTTATATTAATGGTTGTCAAGGCTGTAAATAGTTAAATGCGGATTTTATAAAGAAAAAACTGATTTTGAGGTAAGAATATAAATTTTTGTCCAAAACTATATTTTATTCAGTACTTAAACTGTTGCAGATAAAATCATATAATTTACATTAGAATACATTGTAGATTCTCTGGCAAATTGTGATGCATTTTTAAACTGCTAATTTCAAAACATTATGCTAATACAAGTAGCTAAACACTGGATGACATGGGCGGGGTAAGTTGTAACACATCTTAGCATCCACTTACATACACTGTTAGACATTTCTGTAATTTCTATAGTTATTTAGTGTAAATAACCCAGTATAATACTGCAAATTCCCTTTACAGTAAATAACTGTAATACCCTTTGCATCATGGGAATTTTCTATGACGTCAAACCCCACATACAGAGACTTACTGTATTTTTTAAAATTGCTGTATACTACTGTATTTGCCGTAACGGCCTCTTTGGCGCCATTTTATTGAGGTTTTTATTTTCCTCATTTCTTACATTTGGATTGACACTATTTGCACAACACTGTTTCTACAACGCCGCAACAGCTTGGGACTGACTACACTAGACCATAGACTGTAGCACTGGACGTGTTACATCGCTTGTAATGATTGGAAAATCCGTTTGTCCTTCATGTCAGAAACAGTGTAAGCGCTTGGAGTACATCTATAGGCTACGTCAGAAATATACCGGGGCATCACTTTACTGTCCGCATCCACTGTAGATAGTATAATAGGTTCTATATTGTCATTTCGAGTTGCGCCACGTCACTCGCGTCCGAGGAAGTCACGGAAGCAGCGGGGCAGCGCCGCGGATTTTGCCCGGGGATGAACCCGCCAGAGTGGAAGAGCTCCGGAGAAGATCTGCGCTGTGTATCGATGCACCTTACGAGAGACCAGCAAGCAAGGTAAAAATATATGTACGTTTGTCTGTGTGTTTGTGTCAGATTTTTACACACCAGTTATAACCTAGTAACATTTACCCGTCAACATGGCGGTAACTTGGTAAACTGCGCTGTCGTTACAAACGACTTTTGTCAGCTTATTGAATTAAGTTACCGAATTAAAATTATTTTTAACGAGCAACACTTATCTTATATTAACATTAAGTTAACTAATGTGAAATGTTGTTCAGGTGTTAGTAGTTAATGTTGGCCAGTAGCCTATTGAGAAAATAAAATCGTATGTTAGCTAGCTTAAACAAGTTTTATGGCTAGCTGCCTTTCTAGTTTTAGAATTAGTTTGTTATAGTTTTTAATGGAATTTAAGATTTACTGCATTTTTTTGTATTTGTGTTACAACTGCAGGCAACTGCAATGAAGCATCAAGAAAGACATGAGCATACCAGCCACCCTGAGACTGATCATTCATGGTAAGAGAACAACTATGGTTTTGGGAGGTTTGTGTATTTTATATGGGGTTTGCCTTTTAAAAGTGTCATTTCTTCTTCTTGTTTTTCAGAGAAGACACTTCTGTCACTAACAAAGTGGATGGTGATCAAAGGTGGTGGCCACGTTTTGGAGCAGCACCTGGGTTTTGCAGATGGCTATGTATTTTTGTGAGGATAAATCCAGAGGATACAACATAATGCACTGCAAAATGTCCTAAGACAGGAGAAATGGTGAAGATGCACTGTTCCAGCATTGGAAGACTGTATTTTTAAGTGTTATACATACAATGTTTTAAATAAAGAATTTGATATTTTGTAATTATTGTGTCTGTTTTAACTGAATGCCAGTAGTACCTATGTATAGTAAAAATAAAATGAATTCCATATAAAAATGATAAAATCTAATGAAATCTATATTAAAATGAATGAATTACAGTTGTTTACTGATGAATTTGATTATTTTTACAGTAATTTACTGTAAAAGAGTACAGTTTGCAACTGTAAATCAAATACAGTTTGCTACTGTAAATCTTATTTACAGTAACTTACTGGCAACAGTGTTGCCAGTAAGTTACTGTAAAAACCCTTTGAAATGTCGAACAGTGTACAACTGAGAACTTTAAAATTGTCTATATGGAGCTTTTTTGGCAGCTCAAAGCCAAAGGAAGTGTGGGTAAAATATGCTCTATGCAGTCTCTGGATCCACCAAGCCTGCACTCTAGGGTTAAAAACATTGATTTGTCACCATTGTGACTCTGATTGAGAAAATTCATACATAGACACAATCTCACACACAAATTTATACAGATTTTTTTGTTAGATCTACATGATCTTTACCTCAGTACACTGGAGTTGAGTGTTCATTAAGCATAAATACCATTTAGGAAGTTTGTTTTACTAGTCTAATTTACAGACACATGCACACACACCTGCATCAAACAGAAAGTGGATTTGAGCTGTGGTCAGTCACAGAAAGTGAGACATTGTTTTGTATTGTTCTTTTAGATTGTTTCAATAAACCTGTTTTTGAAGCATATGGTGTGGCTGCTGTTTTTGCTTCTTTTGTCTAATTGTCACAACTTACCCCAACACGTTACAACCTTCCCCGACAGTGGGGTAGATTGTAACAAAGGCGCTCCATGTATTTGACATCAACTTATAAGTGCTAAGATATTCTTGCAGGGGTTTGAAGGTGCTTTGTGTAGCAAACAAATATGATTATTTTGTATAAAATTTTGAGAACTCTAGCTCAAAAATTCAGGGAGTTACAGATGCTGAAACAAAAACTGGTACAACCATACCCGGTCTCCCCTACATGTGCACACTAGATTACAGACAATTTCAAAAATGTTGTGATCATAAAGACAAGAGTATGGCTTTTTATGTATTCATCAGCTACCTATGGGAAGCTGTAGTCTTAATTTCATGCTCCCCCGGTTTCACAGACAAGGCTTAAGCTAGACTAAAATGTAAGTCTGAGCTGTTTCAACTGAAAGAAACTTGCACTGATTGATCTTAAAATATATCAGTGACTTTGTTTTGTCTCAAGATGGACACCAGTAAAGTTTTTTTCTAAGGCACGATTAAAAAAAAATACTTAAATGTCCTAATTGAACTATGGCCTAATCCTTGCTTATAGTCTAAACCGTGTCTATGAAACCAAGCCCCTAAGTCTTTTTAGAACATAATGGCCCGGTTTCATAGACAGGGCTTAGCCTAAACCAGGATTAGGCTATAGTTCAATTAGGACATTTAAGTAATTTTTATAAACATGCCTTAGAAGAAAAAACATTACTGGTGTGCATCTTAAGACAGAACAAAGGCACTGACATGTTTTAAGATCAGTCAGTGCAAGTTTCTTTCAGTTGAAACAGCTCAGATTTACATTTTAGTCTAGGACTAGGCTTAAGTCTTGTTTGTGAAACCGGGGGAATGCAGTTTAATTGTGTTTGGGCTTGAAATTTGATCAAGTCTTGTATGCATCCATGTGGAAATGATCAACAATGGGTTACTTTCAAAAAAAAAAAAAAAAAAAGAAAAAAAAAAGATTTGTGTAATGTGACACCCATCTTTGTGTGTTTGATTTCGACTTAATATGTTGCTTAGTAAATAGTTTTTCTCCGTTTGTTTTATTAAACAGTGAGAGCACCTGCTGTTGATCAACAGGGTGGGGGACAACTGCATCAGATTTCACAAACCAGTGTCCTGGATGGCAAAAGTTTGTTTACAATTTTGCGTAATAAATGCTTACATTCTGCAAAAAAAAAAAAAAAAAAAAAAAAAAAAACATCTCTCTGTATTCTTCTGAAATGCCTGGTCCTCAGCATAGACTGGTCCTCAGATACTTTCGTATGCACAGATGTGTTGAAATATAAGAAGAAAGCAGAAACACCACTACCCATAAGTCACAGCGACTGGCTTATTTGCCAGGGTGTGGCTCAACACATCGTAGTCAAGTTTAATCCTCCTACTAGTGTATTTCATTCCTCGTTCCTGCTGCTGATTCGGTCTGTACTGCAGTCCTCTGCTCCAGAATTGAAACTCTTCTCTCGGTAAGTGAATGAAAACGGCGCTTAAACACTAATCCTTAAACTTCTCGTACTTATATTTCTATAGAGTATACAGGTACGATCCTACCCGTCTGAAAAATTTTCAAACATTTTCCCACATCTCAGTAGCCTACTTGATAAACTTGTTTTTATATCATTTTATAATCACATTGTGCAGTATTTACATTAATGTTTATTAATGTTATTTTTTTTTTATTATTATTATTTTTTTTTAGCTTCGAGCTCTTTGAAGTATTACGTGAATCTCAAAGATGGTAAGTTATTTGTTTATTTCGGTAATAAAAGTCCATCATCATTTTAGCATGTATTAAGTTTTAACACGCCTTTATTTTTGCAGATATTTAATCTTCTATAGAGAATAATAGTATACATTTCCGACAGTTCATGTGTCGACGCCCATAAAAGCTGCTACAAAAAAAAAAAAAAAAACACTTAGGCTACTACAGAATGAAACAGTGTTTCTTTATTAGCCAACCAATATAGGCGACAAATGTTTCTAACTATGTTTTATGGACTACAACTATTTCAGAGATTGTTTAAGTTTTCACAAACCAGCACAAATGTTTAGAAAGAAACAAAATAGTTGTAAACGAAAGCAACGATGACTCATTCGCGTGGGTTAAACCTAAACGACCCAAAGGGCGTTCCTGTCTGTTTCTCCACTCTTGTATCCTCTCTCCTCCTCTACTTCACCCCTCTTCCGCGGAGTTAAAGTAAACTGATGGATTATTTCCGCTAACGTGGCGGATATTAATAATATTTCATAAAGGACAAAGTTAGTAATGTTGTGTTTTGATACTATCATACTACTATCAGACGCATAGCCTACTGTCAGTATAACCAGTGCATTTAAAACATGACACGTTTGAAATCACTGTTTATTCATTATAGAGTGAAAACTGTGGCTGCATTGTAAAATAAGTTAATTTTAGCTTTTCAAACCAGGGAGACTGGAAAACACAGATACTTGTTGCTGTAGGTAAATTAATATTGCTTTCATTTCCATATATTTGGATATGTCAAATATGTTTGTTCAGTGTATTGTATGTAAAGAGTAACATGACTCCAGCTGGCAGCTCACTGAGAGTAGCCTACTAGGACAAAAAAAAAAAAACCAGTTCATGTATATGGAAGTAATTAGAGTACTCTATATTGTGGTGCAAAGCCTTGCTTCTGTTTTTGTCAAGTATTTAATATAAATTAGCATTCACTTCAGCTTCATCTAGTGAATTGTCACCACAGCCAGATTTGCAATCTGATCTAAATCATATTTTGTTTATTTTGTGTAAAATTTAAGTTAAATAACATGAAATGATTTAAATAAATTATTTTATATGTTGCGATTATGCAAAAGCAGGAATCTGTTCAGTTTCGAGCTAGATTTTGAACGATGGCTGCAGATTCTTAGATAACCACAGAAAGCAATCAGGCCTGAGTTATTCAACACATTCCTGTGGCTGAGACATTAACTTAGGCTTGAGACGAACAATACATGTCTTATTCCAAACAACAGCATGTCATTTAGTTTATTTAATAAAAAAGTTGTGAGTGGTAATTGGCAGGACTTAGTAAAAGCCGTGTGGCAGACAGCAGCTGATTTAGACTCGCAAGTTTATAGATAATAGACACGTTCACTTTGAGTATTGGACAGTTTCTGGGGGCTTAACGGCTTCTGACCTTTGACCTTATATAATAGCCTTGGCACATATGCCAAACTCAGAATCGCATTATAGAATACTACCCTCACTACCCCTGCCACAGAAAGATATGATAAAAATAACAAGAGTAATGCGCTAATATGCGGGTCCGAATTCAGAAGTACTGAAGTACTGTGTCCCAAATCGCATACCTAGTAATTACTAAATTAAAGTAATTACTTTGAGACTGCACTCTAGTTCTATATAGTTTGAATGTAATCCCAATGTGCTACATTTTCCATGCTGTCATTGTCATGTGACCTACCAGCATCAGTTTTTTTTTAATGAGGCCTTGCTGAGGGCTTTTGTCAGTAGTCTTGTTGTCACCCAGGGGACTTAACTGGGATAAGAACAAACCAGTGTGCCTGTGCCTTTTCCTGTGACTCCTTTGATCCACAAACAGACACCAACAGAGTGTTTGCATTGAAGTTTATTAAACTGTATGAAAAATGATAAAAAAGTGTGTTATTTACAGTACCTAAAAGATCACATAATCAGCATGATCTTTGACTGTGTTCTCACAAGAAATTCAGTTCCTGAATTTGAGTGGACAGTAGTATCTCTTTTAAGTCACAAACAAAAGTGACTTAAAAGTCACTTTTGACTTTTAAAAGTCACAACCCCCACACAAAACGGCCACAGAAGATTTGTGGTAGTTGCTCAAAGTTTCCATGTGGAAAGCTGCCGCATGTAAAAGTTAAATGCACATCTTCTTAAAGAGTCTGGCTGCAGAGGAAATGTGGGTGTGATTGTGACTCATAGATGCAATACTTAAGTTCCTAAAGTTAAATATACATACTATGAAAAAAGAGAACATGAAACTAACACTTGATTTTTTTATAATTGGTTTAGGCTGGCAGAGGCACAGTGAAGCCCCACAGTGGATTCAATGCTAATAATGATTCTGAAGTTCTCTACAAGGCCATGAAAGGACTTGGTGAGTTTGACAAACATATTAAATGTCAATTTTGACACATTAATTACTAATCCTTCAAATGCATGACTATAATGCAACAACACAGTATTATATCAATAGAACCAGCATAACTGCAAATTATAATCTATGATGTTGTAGAATAGCAGAAATCTTACACATTTAGTTTGACTAATTTATTACTATTTGGATAATCAAGACTGCATGTAGATGCATTCGTATTTAGACATTAATTAGTGAGTTTTGCTTGTTTAATCAGTTTGTTTAATTCTTATAAATGAATAACCCAAAATGTTGCATCTGGGTGTAAGAAATGGATATTGGTCTACTCAGTATGTAATGGTCGTCAACCTGAATTGATTTATTTACTCAGGCACCGATGAGGATGCCATTCTCCAGCTGTTGACAGCACGCAGTAATGCACAGCGCCAAGAAATCAAAGCTGCGTACAAAACCCTGCATGGAAAGGTAATATTATCAGTATGATTTATGTACTCTAGCTTTTTACAACACTGTTTCATTTGAATTAATGCAGAACATTTAAAAGATGCATACATTTCTTGTTTTCTTTTCATCTCTGTTTAGGATTTGGTGAATGATTTGAAGTCAGAGCTGGGTGGGAAGTTTGAGAGTCTGATAGTGGCTCTGATGACTCCTCCCATTATGTATGAGGTCACGTGTCTGCGGGATGCTATTAAGGTACATACCAATAACTATAGGGCTTTCAGTCATTTTTAAGAAAAGAAAACTACTATTCATGATTGTTCGTTTTTTGTAAAAGTACTTGTAGTGAAATAAGCTTGAAATTTTAATAGACAGATCTGTGTTTATCTGTTCCTTTGCATTTGTTGTCTTAGGGTGCAGGCACAAATGAGAAAGTGTTGGTTGAGATCTTGGCATCTAGGTCACCTAATGAAGTCAACCAGATCAAAAGTTTATACAAGCGAGGTAACTGTGTTTGTGTGGGTTGTGTACTAAAAGTCTTTGACTTAGTATTCTAATTCTTAGTTCTTTACTCTGATACTTGCCAGTAAAGCAATATGTGTTGAATGACACTCTCTTCAATGTTGATGATGTCTATATGTGTATTACAGAGCATGATGATGACCTGGAGGAAGATGTGACTGGTGATACTGGAGGTCATTTCCAGAGGATGCTGGTTGTTTTGCTACAAGTATGTAGTCCATTAAGAACAAAAATAAAAATGCAAGATTTAAATCAAGAATAATGTATATGCATATGTGAATAGTTCTTATAAATTGAGACTGGAAATTTCGATCCACTGTAAAAAGACCTGAGACTTAAGTGTGGATGTTTTGACATTTTATACTAGTATTACTGTTCATTTATTTTATATTATATGATTTCTCTATAGGCCAGCAGACAGCAGGGTATACAAGAAAACCTCATCCAAAGCGATGCCCAGGTAAGTTTGTGTATGTAAGCTCACATCAATCCAATGCAACTAAATATTTGCAAGTATTTGTTTAAACTAAAGCGTTCATGTCGAGTTTGATTCAAAATTTTCTTTCTCTGAAAAAAGTTTGGATGTGGAATAAAAAGTTCAGCATCTTTTGGCTTGATGTAAAATGAGGTGAAATGCTGCCATCTAGTGCTTGTTGTGTGCAAAATCAGTTTGTCTTACAAAGTTTAAAAACTGTTTGTGTTGGGTGTAGGCTCTGTTTGCAGCAGGAGAACAGAAGTATGGAACTGATGAAGGCCAGTTCATCACTATACTGGGAAACCGTAGTAATGCTCACCTTAGGAAAGGTTAGTTTGACACATGCATGTAGGTAATAGAATTGGTATTTTTGTTTTTATATATTCATTTGTTTTCTGTTAATGTTTTTTTCCGCAGTGTTTGAGGAATATAGAAAGCTCTCAGGGTTTGAAATAGAGGAGAGCATCCAGAGAGAGACATCAGGAACCCTCCAAGAAGTACTACTGGCTGTGGGTAAGACACACACAAACGCACACACACACACCTCTGTCAATCAAATATCATTAATTCTTCAATCAAGTGCAAAATAGAACTTTGCTTATTTTAGCACTTTTTATCATTTTATTGTAGAGAGGAAGTTTACAAGTATGGGTAGGGGCTATGGCCAAAGTAGAGGAAAAAAATCTGCATTTTTTTTTTTAAAAATCATATTAGGGGAGGGAATAATTCTTATAATTGAAGAATCAGCCATATGCAGCAATCAGAGTCATTGGTTTTTCCTCTGTGTGTCTGTTTTTCTCATAACACACTCTTTTCTCTGCCTCCTCAGTGAAGTGTGCCCGCAGTGTGCCAGGTTATTTTGCCGATAGCCTTTACGGTGCCATGAAGGTGAATCTATGTTTTAATATTTGTGAACAATAAATTTATATTTTTAGTATTTATCTCTTTGATTAGAAGATTTTCTGAACCAAAAAAGAAAAACTGCAAATAACTTATATATATATATACACACACACACACACACACCATACAGCTCTTAATGGAGTCTCTTATGCTCATCAAGGCTGTGTTTATTTGATCAAAAATACAGAAAAAAACAGTAATATTGTGAAATATTATTGCAATTTCTAATACTGGTTTCCTATTTTAATATACTTTAAAATGTAATTTATTTCTGTGATGCAGTGCTGAATTTTCATCAGCCATTGCTCCAGTCTTCAATGTCACATGATCCTTCAGAAATTATTCTAATATGCTGATTCATTATCAGTGTAGAAACTGTTGTGTTGCTTAATATTTTTTTTGGAACCTGTGATACTTTTTCTTTGATTCTTTGATGAATAAAAAAACAGTACTTATTCAAAATAGAAACCTTTTCTAAGTCTTTACTATCACTTTTTAACCATTTGACACATCCTTGCTCAAAAGTATTAATTTCTTAAAAAAAAGAAAAAAGAAAAAAATTTACTGACCCAAACTTTTGAATAGTAGTGTATATTGTGACAACATTTCTATTTTGAATAAACACTGTTCTTTTTAACTTTTTATTTATCAAAGAATCCTGAAAAAAGTATCCAAATGTATCCAACACTGATTATAAATCAGCATATTAGAATGATTTCTGAAGGATCATGTGACACTGAAGACTGGAAGTAATGATGCTGAAAATTCAGCTTTGCTTCACAGGAATAAATTATATTTTAAAGTATATTAAAATAAAAAAAACTGTTATTTTAAATTGCAATAATATGTCACAAAATTACAGGGTTTTTTCCTGTATTTTTGATCAAATAGATACAGCCTTGGTAAGCATAAGAAACTTGAAAAATCTTAATGATCCCAACAACAGTGTGTATTTATTTATTTATTTATTTAAGTTTTTATTTTTGTATTTTTTCATTTTAATTTTTAAAGTTTTTGTAATTTTGTTGTGTGGTTTTGTCATTTTTTTTATTAATGTTGTTGTTCGTTATTATGTTGTATCATTATTATTTTAGAATGTCTATATAGCAGAGGAGGGCAAACTATGGCCCGCCATAGTACATCAGGTTAAACTAAATGAAAGAGAAATGTTGCGTTGGCAACTAGCTGAATAAATTAAGTTTAAGTTTTAAAAACATAAATGTTTTTTCCCCTTGATTTTAGTTTTAGTGAACTATAATAACCCTGCAAAAAACGTACCTGTAGCTTTAATTCTACTTTCATCCTGCAGGGGGCTGGCACCGATGACCAGACATTGATCAGGATCATGGTTTCTCGCAGTGAGGTGGACATGTTGGATATACGTGCTGAATTTCGCAAGAGGTTTGCAACCTCTCTGCACAAAATGATTCAGGTATACTCATGCATACAGGTGTTAGTATTTAGCAATTAACACCTTATAAATTTTATTCTTTATCCACATCACCGAAACTGAATTTTCTCTCATCTTTCTCTTAAATCTCTTTCCGTTACCGCAGGGTGATACCTCAGGTGACTACCGTAAAACCCTGCTGCTGCTGTGTGGCGGTGATGATGCATAAACCCTGCCACCGTCTCTGCCAGGGTCAGATCCCATGACCACGTTCTCAGGGGCAGGTCTATGGGACGAGGGCCTATAGTCCCCTTCTGAACCCAATTCAGGACAAATTACAAAAACATGACATTCCAAATCAAAAGAAGGATCTCTTGTCCAACTGTGAAGATGCTCTGCATAGCACAGAATTACTTAATTCAAATCAGCAATGAGCAAATTTTGGCGATGTGTAATAGATTTAGAGAGAAAAATATTTTAGTATAAACTTCAAAAATATGAGACACCTTCTCTTTTCCATATTCAAAGACTCATAATAACCCTTCTCTGCTTGTCTTATGCAGTCTATTACAGAAAAAAGAAAGTTGCACTCATTTCTTTTTAAAGATATAAACTTATGAAGTTGAAGCCTTATGAAGTTTCTGAAAATATCCATTAAGACCAAAGATTTGTACTCAATGAAGCAATATTTTATATGCATTCAACAATTTTTCACTTATTTATTGTTTGTATACTTACTAACTTCCTTGACATTTCAGTGTATAGCAATATTGTATAACAGCTATTCTCCTAATTGGCATCATTACAATTTTTCACTGTTGGTCTGTCTGTGCATGTTTAAAACTAGATTTGTGGTAGTTAAAGGAAAGGTTCACTGTACTTTTGGTGTCAGTGGTTTGGAGAAAAAAAGGTTATTTCATCAATATTCCTCTGTTAATGTTTAAAAATACTGCCAGTGATTGGCACAGTGATATAGAATTACACCCAGCAAATAAAGATTAGCAAAATGTTTGTCCTCTTTAAGGTTCTTAATATTCATTAAAAGCTGAAGAAAAAGGTGCTACTACTAAAATGTTTTAATATTTCATTTCCATAATGTTCACAATATCACTCATGAAATAAAAGCCAATAGAAAAACAAATCTCCTGTGTGACTGATGACATTACGACAACTGAGCTGTTTTATGGTTTTGTGCATTTGTTGCCTTAAAGCAATTCACCGATTTTACAGAGAAGCGAGGGAGAGAAACTAGCCATTCGCCTTATTAAACACATTTTACCATCAGAATGATTTTGAAACTGATAATTCAAGGTTTAAAAAAAAACGTTGCTTTGAATTCAAATACGCTAAAACTTTATAATTTCATATTGTAGGACGGTGGTGGACAATTAAAATTTGAAAATGAAAATACTTGCTTATTCAGTGACTCTTCGTGCGCTATGGGTCGGTATTGACCAAAGGAGGGCGCTGTAGTCAAAGAATGAACTGACAGCAGACAAAATAAGACATCAAACAGCCTACTGTGTGAAATAATTAAGGAATTAGATGATTAATGCTTGCAAGTTTGTGACTACATTACATGTAGTTTGTTAGTTTAGTTTATTTTATTTTTTGGTCATAGAAAATTAAATATGCTCTGATAATGTTCCTATTGTTTGGTGAAGTAAGGATTATAATGCTATATTTTTCCCCTGGCGAGGTACCCTACTGTAGGATATTTCCAGTAAAATGGACACTCAGCTTGTAATTCTTCCTTGTATCAGGCGTATTGGAGAATGTACCCCAAGTGCAGACAAGCTTCATTCAAACCTATCTTCAAAAAAAATTTGGGTGATGTACAAGTAATTCTTTAGCTTTGGTTGTGCATGTGTGCTTCAAAGTTTGTCTGCTGTATAAGTTTCATAAAGACTAGTATTGATTATAGACACTTATATACAAGTGTATCTCAATAAATTAGAATGTCGTGGAAAAGTTAATTTATTTCAGTAATTCAACTCAAATTGTGAAACTCGTGTATTAAATAAATTCAATGCACACAGACTGAAGTATTTTAAGTCTTTGGTTCTTTTAATTGTGATGATTTTGGCTCACATTTATCAAAAACCCACCAATTCACTATTTCATCAAATTAGAATACTTCATAAGACCAATTAAAAAATAAATAAATATAAAAAAACATTTTTAGTGGATTGTTGGCCTTCTGGAAAGTATGTTCATTTACTGTATATGTACTCAATACTTGGTAGGGGTTCCTTTTGCATTATTTACTGCCTCAATTCAGCGTGGCATGGAGGTGATCAGTTTGTGGCACTGCTGAGGTGGTATGGAAGCCCAGGTTTCTTTGACAGTGGCCTTCAGCTCATCTGCATTTTTAGGTCTCTTGTTTCTCATTTTCCTCTTGACAATACCCCATAGATTCTCTATGGGGTTCAGGTCTGGTGAGTTTGCTGGCCAGTCAAGCACACCAACACCATGGTCATTTAACCAACTTTTGGTGCTTTTGGCAGTGTGGGCAGGTGCCAAATCCTGCTGGAAAATGAAATCAGCATCTTTAAAAAGCTGGTCAGCAGAAGGAAGCATGAAGTGCTCCAAAATTTCTTGGTAAACGGGTGCAGTGACTTTGGTTTTCAAAAAATACAATGGACCAACACCAGCAGATGACATTGCACTCCAAATCATCACAGACTGTGGAAACTTAACACTGGACTTCAAGCAACTTGGGCTATGAGCTTCTCCACCCTTCCTCCAGACTCTAGGACCTTGGTTTCCAAATGAAATACAAAACTTGCTCTCATCTGAAAAGAGGACTTTGGACCACTGGGCAACAGTCCAGTTCTTCTTCTCCTTAGCTCAGGTAAGACGCCTCTGACGTTGTCTGTGGTTCAGAAGTGGCTTAACAAGAGGAATACGACAACTGTAGCCAAATTCCTTGACACGTCTGTGTGTGGTGGCTCTTGATGCCTTGACCCCAGCCTCAGTCCATTCCTTGTGAAGTTCACCCAAATTCTTGAATCGATTTTGCTTGACAATCCTCATAAGGCTGTGGATCTCTCGGTTGGTTGTGCATCTTTTTTTTCCACACTTTTTCCTTCCACTCAACTTTCTGTTAACATGCTTGGATACAGCACTCTGTGAACAGCCAGCTTCTTTGAGTAGCCCCAGAGTGCACCCTGGACGATGGGGCGGGACGACACATTAAGGTAGGGCAACACGTGTCGCCCCACCCACCCACAATTTCATTGGTTTATAATACAGCAGAGCTTATTGGTGTAGATGTTTGCGCATGAGCATTCTTTTATATACGTTTTTATGAATGATCTACGCTGTTTGGCTGTACTACAGAAATATTAAGTGCTAACAACAGCGATTTTAGTTAGAATCAATAAGCAAATGTGTTTTTTTTGTTGTTGTTTTTTTTTTAACTTATGAAGAATTAGTTAGATTAAGTTCCTATCAAACGCTTGGTGGCGGCATCTCAGAGTACTTCAGGCAGAACAGAGCTGTGTAATATGAGCGGCTCACGAATTGAGTCTGGGGAACAAATTCTTAATTCGTGGCCATGATATAGTCCTACCTATGCTATTAACAGCCTCACCTATGATAAATATTAATTTAGTTTCTGTGTGATGAATGTAAATAGTGGTCCTCAATCTCAACAGGTAGGTTGCACGTTAAATGAAGTCAGATATATTGCACTTTTCACTGTACACGAAGCAGACATACTTAAACATTGAGCAGTTTTAGCTAGGCGATGTTGATAAAAATTATCCACCGTTTGAGATTTAGCTGTTTTGTATAATGTATATTTATATGTAGCCTATAGGCCTATTCTTTATTTTAGGATCGGTGGATAAGCAAAAACTTAGGATATGATGATAATTCACTGTAGTTCAGTAAGACATAGAACAAACCCGCAAATAGTTTTATTTTAAAGAACAACTGCGGTGACAAATTAGACAATAATACCAAATAGCCCATCAGCGTGAACTGGGGTTTTATGTGTGGATAATGGGAATAAAAACCTTGCTGAAACAATATATATATATATATATATATATATATATATATATATATTATTTTCATATAGGCCTATTTTAAATGTTTTTGTTTACTAAATCAGCTGTTATTAAATTTGACCTACAGCAAATAATATTAGTAATGTGCTTTAGTGCGTATTTAAGCAATAAATGTTAATTTTCTCTGCAACATTTTTATTTATACTTTTATATATAGGCTATATGCACAAATTAAATTACTGGTTTTATGGCTCAATCCTTTAAAAAGAACCAGGAATCACTGTACTATATTAGGCCTACTGATTTTAGATTTTTAGTATTTATTATAGTCTTTAATAAATAAAAAAAATATTAATCACAGTGAAGGTCTCTTTTACTCATTAAAAGTGTGCACGTACCTGTTGCACAGATTTACAGCTCTGAGTGATTTAATAGTCGATAGTTATGCAGCTAGGTCTATATGGGTACAATGATCGAGTGTTAACTAAATCTAAATTCATCCCGCACACAGATTAAAACACGCACACACAATGAGGGTGTGGATACAGAAATAATTGGATTTTTAATATCTGATGTCACGGACACTTATTTACTATAAGATAGGAACCTTTAAAAACTGTAAGAGAATCAATATTGGCTCAAATATTTTATTAAGATATAAACAAGGAAACATTGAGCTTGCCATGAAAACATTTTATTAGCACGCAACGTAGGCTATAACTGATCTCTTCAAACAACAAAAAACGGTTGTGCTTTAAAACGTAAAATCAGCCGCTTATGTTCGTGTTTGTCCATCTCTAAAATACAGTAAATTATCATAATTTGCGTATAAAATCCCAATTTAGTGCTGATCCGCGGCCTGCCGATCCTCAAGGAAATATGAATGAAGCGCTATTCAGCCTGAAGAACCAGGAGGTGCCGTCATCAAGAGTTTATTTGTAAACAATGACTTCATCTGACTAAAATTACCATGGTTACTAAACAGATAATAGTTAAGATGGGCCTATAATTCTAGAGTTAGCACATAATATTTCTGTAATATGGCCAAATCAATTACAAAATTGTACACAAAGGAATGCGCATGCTCGGGTCTACACCAATAAGATTTGCCGTGTTATAAACCAATGGAATTGGGGGTGGGCGGAGCGACACGTGTCGCCCCGCCCCAATCGTCCAGATTGCACTCTGGAGTACTTGGCTTCTTTGGCAATGAATGTTTGTGGCTTATCCTCAATTGTGAAGGGTGAAGGGCCACCTCCAGCCACACAAAGGAACAACGAATGTAAAACCCAGCCCACCAAACAATACACACCTCCCATGTGTGTGAGTGAATGAAAGTGAGGAAGCACTACTGTCATGATGAATTAAGCCCATATGGTGGCAGTTTTGAGGTATTGATACAATATATGTGTATTGTTATAAATGTATTCATGACATTTAGATTTGTGGATAACCCCATGCATCTGTTCATTTCTGTGAAGGCCAATGGCTTCTGTTTATTTACCACGATCCCCTCAAATGTCTGTTCTGGTAGTGTGATGCAATTTTCTTTTATGTAAATTGTACGACTTTGATCTCTTAGTTCTTCCGGCAACCCAGGTGCAACAGTAGTCATGTAAGAACATGATCTTTAAATGGAAGAGATATTCTACAGGTGAACACACACGCACATATTCACAAATATGCGTGTGCTAAGAGTCTGCTCACTTCCAGTGAATACCTGGGTCTGTTTGAGCTGCAACTTGAATAGACTTGAACCTTCCCTTTAAACACACCCATACACTGATGTTTGAACTGTATTTGATACTATGAGAGGTGCACTGTGTTCCTGTCTAACTGTTCTTTTGGATTGAAGAGTTTATAGAGATTATCCTTATGTTAAATGAGCTCATATTAAGCACAACTTCAGGATTCGCCTCTATTCCTCTCAATTTCAGTTTAGCTGAAACGGTGTGTGTGTGTACAGTAATATGTGAAAGTTTTATCAGTAATGTTGAATTCATGGTCTCCAGTGCAGTATAAAAACATATTCCTTGTCCTTCCTTCTTCCTTATAAATGGCAAGCCTCTTATATTTCATATTTATATTTGTCATGTTACGTTGTTATTTGTTTTGTTTCCATTGACCATTGTCACATTATTTTATTCTCAATGAATTACGCAATGTATATAGTAAAAATTTCCAACTTGAATGTTTTGTTCATTGAGATCCAGTGTGTGATTTAAGTGTTCCCTCATGTGTTTACACACTTCTGTTCAAAAGTTTGGGTCCCTAAGATAAAAGAAACTAATACTTTAGTTTGGCAAAGACACATCAAAATTGCTAATTATATGCAGTACAAACATTTTCAACATTGATAATAAGAAGAAATGTTTCTTGAGTGCCAAATCAGTATATTAGAATGATATCTGAAACATCATGTGACACTAAAGACTGAAGTAGTGATGCTGAAATTTCAGCTTTGCCATTATAGGTATAAATTACATTTTAAAATAATATCCAAATAGAATATAGTTATTGTAAATTGTAATTATATTTCACATAATTATATTACAAATGCGACCAACAGAAGGACATTACAAGATATATTAAGAATAACATTTTCAAAATGACAAGGTCCAAAAACCTGGTCTTGACTGCATGATGACATGATCTTAAACTTTGACCGTTAACTGTGTTGACGTTAAGTGTGCATTGGAGTGGAATGTGGTGTGATCACACGAACTCTGGAGTATAAATTGCACAATATAAATATTGTTTTGGGTATGTGGAAAGATAGAAATAAAGACAGCAGTAACTGTTATCAGGTGTTGAGTATTTCTTATTGGCCACGGGCATGATATGATCCACAGTATCGGCCAATCAAAAACATGCTCACGTGTTCTTGTGTATGTGTGGGTGAATTGTCATAAGATTTAGTTGTACTTACAGTCATTCTAACAAATAGTAGAAAAAAAAAAAACTTTGTTAATTTGATGTCAGTGTTATTCCTCATGTTATTCCAAACATTTTTGGGTGAACTATTCCTTTAAGAATGAAATGTCAAGTCAGTAGGAAGTAAATGTCTACAGTATGAATGTGCTTTTCACTGATCCTCTTTTAATCCAGTGCTGTAAACCTGTGTTGTTTATGCTTCCTTCTCATCATGTGCACATCTGCACCAGATGTCTTACACGTTCACACATGCTAGACCACCCATTTGAGGGTTTATCACAGAATGGACATGTATGTTCAGCTTTTGTGTGTGTCTGTCTGAGTGCCCATGGGAAACTAAAATGAAAGAAAAAGTATTCTTGCAAGAGGAAATGTCATGGACAGTCATGTGACAAAGCAATTGTTTGGCCTTTAGGTGAGAAGAATGAGTTTCATTATGGTTTAGTTATATAATGTTACATTTTTTCGTTCTTCAGTGGGAACTGAACATTTCATGAGATCTTTTGTAGGACAGGAAAGGTGTGTGTGTGTGACATCTGCTGCACCTTACATATTTCACTTCACTTGTGTGCTTTTCATCAGTTTCACATCCAATCTTACACACACTCTTTGGAAATGTGCCTATATGTATTTTAAAGGCTTGGCTATTGATTAAAGTGGACATTGTATATCTAAAGGAACAAATGTTTTAGAATAAAGTACCTTTCTACAATCAGCATTTTTAGAAATCATATTTTGAAAGAAAAAAAAAAACACAAACCATTTTTACACTAATGCACTACAGCTATATGTAATAATCTGTGATTGGGTGACAATATTGTATTCCATAGTTTTCTATGGTGATATGACAGCTTATACAGACTGTTATTATTTGTAATTATGTGTTCATCATGACTGTATAAAAAATGACTGGCTGAAGTTTTTCGAACTGTAATTACCAATTAGCTTTGATCTCATCTGTAAGTAACACAAAAAACTACATATTAACCATAGACAGGGAGTCAAATTATGAATGCACAGCGACAAAGTATCTCGAAAAACAATTGTACACACATTACAAACCCTTGCCCTTTTGACCCCAAAGGATGATTTGTCACATGTGTTGATATGAAGTAATACAAAAGGAATGTATTAATTACCTCACAAATCCTGGTCACATTGTCAAGGTTACATTTGAGAACATACTTAATATTAAAATCCATAACAGGTGAATGACATAGGTTTAATTCTCACTTTTATTTTGCATCATCATTTTATTTCATTATTTCATTCTATAAATGCAAGAACCTATGCAAAACTTTCTGCTATTTTAGATTTTAAAAACACTTTATTCTATGTGATTTATAAGCTGTTTTCCTCATGGGGAACAAAATATGTCCCCACAAGGTCAAAATTTACTGGTATTACTATGCTTGTGGGGACATTTGCTCCCCATAACATAGCCAATACCAGGTAAACACACACACGCACAGACAGAGGAAGAGAGACACCTGTTTGGAATCTGTGGTTACCTTATCTCTTCAGCTGCTCCACAGACAAGGAAAGTTTATGTGTGTGAGTAAGTGTGTGTGTAGAGTAGTGTAGTGTGTGTTGTTAATCATCTCTGCCTCAGAGCTGCATTTTAAAAATCAAACTTGTATTAAATTAAACATCTTATGGCCATTTCACAAGAATTGGGTGTCTTTCAACACAGATACATAAAAAATATTTATTTTGCATTTCATAAGTTACAATGCAAAGTGTGTCTTGTATTTACAGTAGACTGAAGAAAATAATGTACATTTGCTGTGTAACATGTAACATCTGGATATGAAAATAAGATGAATGTGACAGTGAGGATGAAACATCATCCAATTTATTACTATGAGAAATAAATGTACATATTTGCAAATTTAGCTGTTAAAGCACAACATTGAAAATGATTTAAATCTTGCCTCTTGTTAAAATCAAATTCATTGAATGATATGAAACAACTGATTTGTAATAATCATAATGAAATTAACAACAAAAAGCCACTGGGGTCGTTCAGCCCCTGGGGGCGTCGTGGGTCTATAACATCTATATTATTTATTTTTCCTACATCCCTCAAAATGCCCCGTTAATAAATATAAATAAAAACGTAATATTCAACATAATATAAATAGACATATCACTATTATCTGATTAATGTCAACATTAAAAACTGTAAATGTGTCAAGAATAAATTTAGTGCCACTATGGTCAAGGCAAAAACTACAAGCGGTGGGAACAAACGCATCCACTTTCCCAGATGTCAGAATCACTACAGTGCATTTTTGTGTTTACAGTAAAAAAGCGCGATATTTTACACCTTAAAAAATATCAGTAGTAGCCAATAACAGAAGTACCCACAAACATACATACACGTCGAGTAAAAGCGCGCGCGCTCAGCAGTCTCCGCTCTGGATTACAGTGAAGAGAAACGCGCAGAGACTCGCCCAGGAATCTCCGCACTTCTCTTTAGCTACCTCGCTGTGGTCAGTGCGCTCCTTGCACTGGCGCTTAGTGTCCAGAGGCGTAGTGATCGTGGTTATTTGCGTCTTCTCTGTGCTGGGGGGTTTTGCTTGTGACGTTTCGGTGAGTTTGAAATGCGCATCCAGTGGCGCGCGCTTACACATGCCCGCTCGGATCATCGCGCGCGGATCCGCGCAAAGTTTCTTCTGCTTTTTAACTGATCTGGCGATCTGTTTCCAGTAGCCCTCGGGATTAGACCCATAATCGGTGCACGCCGCAGGCTTTGCAGTATATTTACAGGTGAATCCATCCCCGTTTCCAGGCTTACATGTAACAGTCATGGTGTACTTGTCCTCTCCGCGTGCCACCCACGAGCATTGCGCCTTGTCCTTGGATGTGAACTTTCCTTTTCGTACGGAAACGTTATTATCACCTCGGCTCTCCTGCCTCCTTCCTTTCCTCCTTGCACCCCTAAAGCTTTCAGCAGTGAAGATGAGCTGTGAAAAACACGCGAGGAACAGCAGGAGCGCGAGAGTCCCACGGAGAGACATTTCTTTCAGTGACGCAACGATCTGAGAAATATTAATTATGGGAGTAAATACGATATTATGTTCTTTATTACATTTTAAAAGATACAATAGACTTATAGTAAATAGGTAATATCTTTTTATAAGGTAAAAAAACAAATCTCATATAGGATTTTGATTTACACCAAAAAGTTAATTGATCTTACCAGTGAGAGTTACGAGGACAGATGAGTGATGAGATTCGATGACTAGTTTATGTCTAAATGAACTTACTCGAGGTATTTATGTCAAGTGACACACCTACTTACTACAGGACAATCAGATTCGTTCACATGAGAAAAGCCCTTTAATGAGCTCTTCAACACATGCAGGAATCCACTGCTTACGTCATTCATGTATTTTAGAGGGGGCTGAACTAAAAGATAGGAATTGCATAGCTGTCATGTCCTTGGGCCTGACGCTTTTTTAAACCCTTGAAAATCCTTTAGTTAGTTTGGTGTTACCTAGTAGTCAAAAATGATTGAACTTGAATTTAAACTGATTGAACATAGGCTTCATTGATCTGAGCTTATACACCTCAGATTTTGATTGAAACATAAAGCATTATTTGTGGATAATGTTGGCAATGTTTACCATAATGTTGAAAGAAGCCAAGATTGAATCCAATTTGTTCATAGCATAATGAAAATGTAAAACAAATTATTTTGTAGACCAGTGGAATGAGAAAATCCTCTCTGGATCAAATTGACCAGTACTGCGTTTCCCCAAAGCATCATAAGCCTAAGTTGATTGTTGCTCCATTGGTGGCAATGGGTCTACGATGTACTTAGACTTATGATGATTTTGGGAAACACAGCCCAGAACACAACATAAAGGTTATTAAAATATAAAAGTATGCACCGGTTCAAGTTCCCATGGATTATGGGCCCAGAGCCCCTAAGCTGAGAGCAAGGTACTGCAACTGTAAAACTAATATAAACATATTGCATTTGGATATGTGTCAATTATTTACAATGAACTACAATAATAAAATACAATAAATTATCATTTTGTATGACAATTTGCATGTAAATACGACACTTTAGTTCACAATTATAGTAATAATCCATTTGACATTTTTGAGACAGTAGCAGAAGTAAGAAGGGGCAGCAAAAGTATGCACTATAATGTGTGTATAATGTGTGGATACCAGGACATATTATGCTTGTGTAATATGTCCTGGTATGTGAAAATGTTTTGTTAAAGGGTCATTGTGAGTGTGCACTCATGTGGTAGGGGTGAGGGGTCCCTGTGAGTGTGTCTTTGTGCCCTAATATCCCTCTTAATATCAGTTTAATGTGCTTTATTGATTAATCAAATTGCATTTAAAGCCTATTTGCACACACATAGTGTAAAATAAGTATTAGTACAACAACAGTAGTGCAAAAAATCCTCTTTGTCTTCATGAGGTGTTAGTAACTCGTGGAATGTTAACTGGAGTTTAATGAATTGAGGTCACTTTTGAAGGGGACGGGTTTAGAAATGGGGTACAGAGAGACAGAAAGCAGGACTGAGAGAGTTTAAAAATGTATTTGTATATGCATTTAGGTTTTTATATTTAGTCTTTACAGGTTTTTACACAGTGCTTATTTTCATTAACTACAATTTACTAAATTTGAAATAAAATAAAATGAAAAAAATCAAAAGTTAACTGAAATATGAATGAAGAGTTCAGATGCGAAAGCCTCTAAGTTTGTCTGATGTTTTTTCTTTAAAATTGGCATTTCTTTCTGGCTACTATGTATAGGTTTCTATGTAAGTACTGGTACTTCCGAATGGGTTGAGGCTGTGATTTAGCACATTTGAAGTGAAAGTACTTGATGAACATATACTATGTGTGGAGAGCATTCACTCAGTATCATTATCTCATTTTTGACCAAAATGGCTTTTAGAGGCTTTTGCATTTGAACTCTTCATATGCATGCTGAAGTTTTGTTTGAGTTATGAATAATGAGTCATCTATGAAAGTCCAATTTCCTTGTGCATCTTCATTACTTATTTACAAAGGGATCAAGAGATGAAGAGAAATTTTACAACCAAGCAATATTTCTTTGTTGTAGCAGCTAAGCTATAAAACTTTTGGTTATCAGTAATGTAATGTAATATCTCTCACACACACGCATTGATAAAGCCAAGTATGTGTTAATGAATGTGAGTGTGATGGTTTTTATTGATACTTGTGCATGTGTCTGGTGGAGAATCAAGCTCATGAGATCATCTTGGAATTCCATCACAAAAACAGCTTGGTGCTTACTGATTTAGTGACAATTATTCCACTATGACCTATTTACATATTTGTGTTTGTGTTTGGCAGGTGTGTCAGCTTCCAGCTGTTCAACATATTCAAATCATAATATTTTGATAACAGGGATCTAAAGGGATTTGAGCTCTTTGTAATACAAATACATGCATTCTTCTTTCTTTTGGTTAAATGTTTGCTGAGAGCTTATGTAATATACTATAAAAAAGAAGCTGTCTATAGATCAACATGGCAGTGTGACATTTAGAAATTCCAGCCTGTCTTTGTAGCTCTAGGGTTTAAGGTTTGGCTGGTTAGCATGGCTCAATTAGCCCCTGCTATAGCAGAAGACTTAAAGGAACAGTCTACTCAAAAATAAAAATTCTGTCATCATTTACTCACCCCCATGTCATTCCAAAATGTGTGCATATCTTTCTTCTGCTGAACACAAAAGAAGATTGAATATTGATAACCAAACAGTTTTGGGGTAGTTTTTGTCCATATGATGGACGTCAATGGGAACCAAAACTGTTTAGTGACCAGTATTCTTCAAAAATGTTTTCTTTTGTGTTTCACAGAAGAAAGAAAGTCATAAGGGTGAGTATAATAACAGAATTTTCATTTTTGTGTAGACTGTCCCATTAACTATGCTAATTGGCTTTAAAAATATCTTCCTCCATTGACTGACATTCAAAATTAGGTGTATTCTGTAAATAAATACATATTTTTACAAGCAAAACATAAATTGCTAATGTTTGATTATAGGATAGTGCAGTTTTATTTTACCAGTGTCTGATTCTTTAAAGTTGCTGCCTTTGATGCCACAATTTAGGATAGTCAGTCAGTAATAAAAGGTTTGGGACTGTGAGTGTTATTGTGCCATCAGTCAATCAGCGTTCTCTTGATATAAGGCTCCAGCAGCTCAAGATTGCTCAGCTCAGGAGATCGGCTCAAAATGTTCCGTTTTGACTTAGCAACTGCTACTGAGACGAACGGCAAAACTAACATATTACAGGACTTCCATTAAAAAAACATTAAATCCACATGAGTTTTGTAACCAGTTAATTTGAGTCTTTTTAAATGACAGACAACATTGCTCCCTAGTGGTGTAGATGTACTCTGACATTGAAACAAAAATCATACTTTATTTTTCAATTGGGTTTGGAACTGCCCGCCCCCCTATTTTTTGTCGTCTATATAATTCTAATGATTTTTAATTATTTTTGATTTTTGTTTATTAATATTGATTTATTGGAATCTTTGCTGATCAAATTAGACCAGTCCAGAATTCTGAAAATAATTTTTGTTGTAAAGTAACTTGTAATATGAGAATGTGAGATTAAAGAGTATTTCTAAATGCTCAAATTCAGATTTATATGTCATCCTTGAGACCATTATTGTGAAAATGTATACTAATACAAAACAAGTACAAATAAATAAATAAAACACAGATTTTTTATTCAGACACAATACAGAGAATTAAGAAATGTTTTTTTTATTAAACAACATATTACAAATTTCTTTCTTTCATTCCTGTTATCACTTAACATGTACATAGACTCACATAGAAAAACACACATAATAACTAAAGTGCAGTCATAATCACATTTCTGCACACACACACACACACACAAAAAGCCGCGGTCTCTGAAGAAAACACTTGGGCGGTGGTCAGACAATCTAAAGTCTCTGACTCTGTTAACCTACAGAGAGGAGAAAAGGGATCAAAAGATTAAAATATGAGCAATAATAGATAGAAATAACATCTACTTCTATAACAAATTTTATTTGAGCTATTTTGGAAATATGCGGAGGTGTAACATAAATATCCTGTTGAAATTTGGTTGAAATTTGGCAGTTGCTGAGTGTGGGTGTAAAGCAGCAGTTGATGATTCATTAAGTTACCTTTCTGTTTGCTTTCAACTGCATACAACATCACAACTTTCAAACTAAAAAGCTTCAGAATTAGTCTTTTACTAGTCTTGTTCTGGTCCTCAAGCCAAAGTTAACAATTACAGGAGTTAATTTTACATAAAATATCTGCAGTTTGTACATCAGAGTGATGTAGTTCCTTCAAGCTATTACTCTACAGTCAGATATAGTTAGTAGCTCTTTCTTACACATGGTTTAGAGTTAGTTTCCACATAAAATTCTACAAGCACTGACTAGTTATTTATTATAAAACAATTTGCTTACCAGAGGTGATGAATTAATTCTGGAACCAGCTAATGAAGTATGTGCAGATGCCCTGGAGACTCTTCCAGCAGTATTCCTCTGCCATCTTGGTTGCTTGACTCTCCTCTGCCACAGTGGGTCTCGCTGTGATGGTCTTTACAGGTTTACGTGGTGGAACAGTCTTGGAAATGGCAGGCTTGACTGGTTTGGAAGCTGTTTTGGCTGGTTGCTGGGGTTTAGGCTGCTGCTTTGAGCTTGGAGGTTTGGTAGGGGTGATGCTGTACTTGACCTGCTGTTGTTGCTTTTGCTGGTTCTGGGAAGCCTGGGTAGGTTTCAGGGTGGAGATTTTGGGCCAAGAGGCATGGAACACCATTTGGACCTCATCTGAAGCAGAGCGGCACATCTGCGGCTTGTAGACACGTGGTCCCTGGCAAGCGTTTTGGAGCTTCCTCATGTCCCACATGATCTGAGTAAAGTAGTGCCGAGGGTTGTTGTTATACGCTCTGCAGAGGTTAGGTTTGCCCAGGAAATCGCACCAGTACGACTTGCCCTTGCTCTTGCAGGAGACACGCAGCTTGGTGAAATTGGTCTGGCCGGAAATCACCATGGAGCAGCTATCTTTTGCTTTGGTGTTGAAACGAATGGGCTCATCCCAGATGTTTCCTTTCTGCGGCTGCTGCTGTCGACTGTTTTGGGTGCTTTCCATGTGGTTGATGCCATTCCCCTGGTTACTGCTGTTCTGAGTTTGAGCGTTAGTGGCCCAAATGAAACAGACCAGAAGGAAAGCGGCACTGCATACGGCTCTCATGATGGAGGTGTAGAAGGGACTCAGCAGAAGGTGTTGGAGGTGCAGGCTGGCTTTATAAATACAAGTCTCACAAAGGGGTCTTTGAGCAGGGCGGAGTGCATACATCCCTCCAGACTGGGGGGCCTCTAGTCTCCAGTCTGGAGCTCCCTGAAAGAACTAATTGTAGGAATATTTGGAGAAGTGTGTGTGAGCAATTTAGTCTAGATGGGATCGGAGTGTAAGTGATTTTGAGAGTACAGGAGTGTGGAGAAAAAAAAAAGCACTGGCTAGTTTTGTCTGGCATAGTATTTGCAACCTAATCTCACAGGAAAACATAACAAGGTGCCGATTTTGTATGAATCTGTACAAAATCACATGATGAATTTGTACAAAATGAAAACAAAATATGAAGGTCCACCCCTAAACTTAACCATCACTGGGATGTAAGCAGATTGTACGAAAACGTTCAAATGAGATCATATGAAAGAATTCCTACAAATTAGCCACCAAAACGTAAAATAGTTACAAACTGCCATGAGATTGTGTTTTGTGTAGATGGTTTTGTGGTTCGTTTTCCTTGAGTGTGTGTTGATGGTTTGAGGTGAAGGGCATGGGTGTGGTTACATTCATGGATCCTTCATGGTCTTCATTATATAATCCTACATGCTAACATAAGTGGACTATTGACCATTGATGCGAAAGACGTTTTAGTTTCAGGAGAAGAGACAAGGAGAGTAATTCACCTGGAACCCATTTATGTTTTGTCAACTTTGCCTTTAACCAATGCGGTTAATATCTGATTTATGTGAAGTACTACATGTACTCTGCTAACATGTACTAGAATTTGAAGGTAAGGGAATAAAAGTGATAGCATAAAAGAGAGTGCATAGAAAGAAAATTTTGTGCATATTAGAATACTGCATTTACAACATGCTGTAAAACGTACCTTTTTTACTTTATTCTGCACATGTGTAGTGTTCAATCAACATCATGTAGTAACTCAAAGACAAAATGTCAGTGTAGCACTCATGTCTGTTGAACAATTAGATTTAGTAAACTTGCAACAGCAATAAAAAATAACCAGTGCTTATTAAATAAATAAAAATTAATATTAATGTACTTTTAATGTACTTTGTACAGTGAAATCACGCACAGTGAGAGCAAAATGAATGTAATTTGGGCTTCCATATTTAGGAGACTTAAAAAGGGGGTCTTCATCAATTATAGCCTTAAAAAAAACTTAAAAAGTAAGGTGGAAAAAAAATGGTATTAAACAAAAGAATTAACATTTAAATAAATAAGCAATTAAAAGGGGAGCTTTTATAAAGAGCATGCATTAGGGCTAATGAAACCTCAGCATTTGTTCCGTTGAATAACAAGGTAACAATAAATAAAACTTTTTTGTATAATTTCTAAATATTTGTATTGAATTACAAAAAAGGGACTTTGCTTTGAACGCTGCCATTCTGGGGGCATTAGAGTTCGTCACTTCCGCACTCAGTGTGTACCTGTAACCATAGTGACGAAACGTAATCCACGCTGTTCGTGCGGACGAAAACATAAAACTCTTACATTATAGAGTTACTTAGAGGACTTTCAAAAGCGATGGATTCAGTACTTCTGCACGGAGAAGCCGAAGCTTATATTCAGAGTCTGGAGAAGATGTCATTGCGTGATATCGGAAGCCCGAGGTACCGGAATATCTAATTTAAAAGTACCGGTGAACTAAGATAAACAAGCTAATCTAATAATTTACATTCCATGTAAATTATGTGTTTTTTGTTTTTGTTTTTGTTTTTTTCTAAAGTTGGTTTCGTCAACATGAATACATTGAGAAGCTGAATATGCAAGCCATTCTGAATGCCAGTGCTAATCAGGAGGAATTCATAAAAGACCTCTTTGTTTCTCTTGGAAAGGTAACGAATTATTTTATTCAGCAAGTCAGTACAAACGTTTATAATGTTACAAAAGATTTTAAATACTGTTCTTTTAACATTTCTGTTCATCAAAGAATCCTGAAAAAAGGTATATCAGTTTCCACAAAAATATAAGCAGCAAAACTGTTTTCAACATTATTTTCAACGAAATAATAAGAAATGTTTCTTGAGAACCAAATCAGCGTATTAGAATGATTTCTGAAGGATCATTAGACACTGGAGACTGGAGTAATGATGCTGAAAATTCAGCTTTGCCACCACAGGAATGAACTAATATTAATTTAATGTATTAAAATGGAAAACAATTACTTTAAATTGTAAAAATATTTCACAATATTACAGTTTTTACTGTATTTTTTATTTATTTTATTTTATTTTATTATTATTATTATTATTATTATTATTTTTTTTTTTTGGATAAAATAACACCGTTAGTAAGCAAGAGACTTCAAAAACATTACACAATTTTATCACTCCGAAATTTTTGAATGGCATTGTATCACTTAAATATAGATGAACTTTTCCATTGGCACATCTTACTCTCACCTATATGTTGTGAAAAAGCTGATGTTTTTTAGCATACAGAGACAAAATCATTTAAATGAATGAATGGCAGCTGCTGTTGTTGGACTTCTTCCAGATACCCACACTGGTACATGCAATGATACTTACAGAAGTCTGGAAGCATAAAGTGTTTCCCATAATTTTCAAACTCCAGGACTTTAATCCAAAAAGCACATTTCTACTCTACATGGTGGTAAGTGGCCTCAGCTTCAAGTTACCAGGCTATGGTTTACATAAATTTTCCTCCAGTCTCTTTGGGTCATTGCATTTTCTCCTAATTCCAGATTCACCATGAAGCTACCATTATAAACTTGCTGGAGACAATTATGTACCACAAAGTAAGCACATCTTCACTGAGAAACATTTTTATAGATCTGAATGTGTGATTTAAAACAAAAATTTGCAACAAAAGTAGATGACCCAAAAAGTAAGACCACATTCTAATATGATAGCAATGTAAAAAATGCCTAAAAAATGTTGATGTGTTGCACATGCAGGAGTCCAGTGAGGCTGCTGGTGATAGTGTACTTGATTTAGTGGATTACTGTCATCGCAAACTCACATTACTGGCAGGACGTTCTGTCTCTGGAGAGATCCCAACTGGGGACCGAATTACACACGCACAGATGTCAGACACGACATCTGTACAGGTGAAGAACTCTAACTTTTTGAGCATTACAGCAAATATAATTGTAACTCATTCTCATGAGCATAATTTACATTACATTTACCAGAACTTGTACACTGTTTGTTGCAGGATCTGCAAAGACAAAGTGACATGTTAGAGTTTGAAATCTCTATCAAGGCTCTGTCAGTATTGTGCTACATCACTGATCACACTGAGTGGTATCTTAGCTACTGGTTGTTTAAAGAGACAATATAAAAGGAATAGTTCACCCAAATAATTAAAAATCTGATAAATATTTTCTCCATCCAACATATAGATGAGTTTCCTGCTTCTTTGGAACAGATTTGGAGAAATTTAGCTTCACATCAAGTACTCACCACTGGACCCTCTGCAGTGAATGGGTGCCATCAGAATGAAAGTCCAAATAATTCACAAGTAATCCACACAACTCTAGTCTATCTGTTAACGTTTTGTGAAGTGAAAAGCTGCATGTTTGTAATTGTCAAATCCTTCAAGACATTTTTAACTTCAAACCATTTAACTTTAAGCTAATATACAAGTTCTCTATCCGTAATATTGCTTTCTGCAGTGAAAAAGTTGTCCCGTCTGAATCAGAAGAGAAGTATGCACAGATCAAGCTCTGTTTACAAGTGAAAACAGTCCAAATGTAAGTTTTTTACTGAAGGAAGTGTTTATATGGATTATGGACTCATATTTTGCCAGAAGTGGTTTAAAGTTAAAATGCTCTAATTATGGAATTGTTTTTTACAAACACACAGCTTCTTACTTCACAAGACATTAATTGATGGACTGGAGACGTGTGGATTACTTGTGGATTATTATGATGTTTTTATCAGCTGTTTTAACTTTCATTCTGACGGCACCCATTCACTGCAGAGGATCCATTAGTGAACAACTGATGTAATGATAAATTTCTCCAAATCTGTTCTGATGAAACTCATCTACTGTACATCTTGGATGGCATGAGATTGAGTAAATGTGTTTAGCAAATTTCATTTTTGGATGAAATATTCTTTTAAACATTTTACATAAAATAAATGATAAAATACATATTTAAAAACCGTTTTAAAACATATGCATACTAATAAATGTTGAAATTTCTCCTTTTAATATAGTTTGAGTTTGAGTGTGGTCTCAAGGATGCTGTGCACTCATAATATGCCCTGTGTGCTGGTACAGTTGGTGGAAAATTGCCCCTGGAACAGAGGTTAGTTTCCAAGTTGTACTGTATTTTAAGCATATGTATATCATTTTAATTATATATATTGTTTACATTCAAGAACCTTTCACAATCAGAATACATAAGAATCAAATTACAGAACAGCTATACCCAGTGTCACTTAGGAGTGGACCAAATATTTCAACGAGCATTTCAATGAGTTTATCAGGAAAAGTGCTCATAAAATGGTACAAAATTTAATTAAGGAAAATCATATTCACAGTTTCAGGCTGGAATTACCATATTTTTAATAATTTTCATAAAAGTCTGCTTTAATCTATCCAAACACCTCCCTGTGTAGGAACACTGGAGAAATACACAGAGGGGAAGTGGAGAACCGTTCTGCCTGAAGATCAGCTAAAGTTGAGTAAACATGATGGCCAGTTGTGGATGGCTTTACTGAACCTGCTACTCAAACCAGACTGCCAAAGAAAATATGATTTCAATAGCTTTAACAAAACACAGCTCTTAAAGGTAAGATTTTGCACAGGGACAGAAATCCCAGAAATTTTTTAAATATCATTGCTGGGTGAGCCTGTATAGGGCTCCTGTAGTATAATACATTAGAATATAAAAACATGCCTGCATATTTGAACAATACCAGCTTAATAATATATTTATGAAACACAAAAAAATTAAGACAGTTAATTAGCTTTATAACATGCTGAATGACTTTATCATTCTCACTTATATATTGTATATAGTCTATTTACAAAGTATGTATATCATGTATATCATATCATTATAATTATTTCTATGCAGCTTCGTGGGTTTTTGACAGAGGTTGTGATAGATCAGTTACCAAATCTACTTGATCTCAAGCACTTTCTCAGTCAACTCGCTGTCACAGATCCAGCAGCCCCTAAAAAAGATCTCATCTTGGAGCAGGTATTCCAGCAAACACACAACAAACACTACCGAATTTGGGGTCAGTCAATAAATTATTACTTTTATGCAGCAAGGATGCATACATTGATCAAAAGTGACAGTAAATACATTTATAATATTACAAAAGATTTTTATTTTAAATAAATGCTGGGGGGGGTTCTAATCAAAGAGTCCTAAAAAATTATCCTTTTTTTCATATTAGGCAGCACAACTGTTTTCAACACTGATAATAATAATAACTGTTTCTTGAGCAGCAAATCACCATATCAGAATGATTTCTGAAGGATCATGTGACACTGAAGACTGGAGTAATGATGCTGAAAATTCAGCTTTGATTTTAAAATCAAAATAAAACTTTTAGCATTTTTTGTTTTTAATCTATTTTTGATCAAATAAATAAAGCCTTGATGAGCATAGAAGACTTTCAAAAACATTTAAAAAATCTTACCAACCTAAAACTTTAGAATGGTACATTGTAGTATGGCCATCTGATCACATGCACTAATAAAAACAAGACAAAATCAACAAAACAAAATTCTTGTTTGTTTAGGTACCAGAGATATGGAATAATATTGTAACGAAGAACAGCAACAAGTGGAAAGCCATTGCTAAATACCAAGTGACACATGTTTTCAACCCCTCTGAAAGTGAATTGAGAGAACAAGCTAGCAGGTGAGGTTTGATGGTTATCTGGAAATGTCCTTCGCAAAGGATGAGATGAGGTGCAGTTATAAAATGTTAGTCTAACAGTCTGCATATATTTTGTATAACTGTTTATTTGCGCCCTTCTGATCAGGTTGGCTCAAACATATAATCTGGATGTTATGGAGACTCTCATCCCAGACAAACCCAAGTGTGGAGCCTGTGGAAGAACAGGTGCAAAACGCTGCTCCCGCTGTCAGGGAGAGTGGTATTGCAACAGGTATAACAACACGTGTTGGTTTTCTGACAAAGTGATTCAGTCTTTCAGATTTGACCACTTTAAGTGAATAATAAGTTACTTTACTATACTAATTTCCTTAATTTATAGTCTAGATGAAGAGAATGGTAATATACTACAATTTCCCCTTAGTTTTTGGCTTTGCCATTTTTTGTTCAAGATTATATCATCATAATAAATGTATTTGTCTGGAATTTCTTTGTAGAGAGTGTCAGGTGAAACACTGGCCCAAGCACAAGCCTGCATGCAAACTCATGGCAGAGGCCATACAGAAACTACAGGAGGAATCCAAAATCAGCAGGTGAAGTACAGGACTAATAAAAGGGCTTGAGAGAGTGATGCTGGGGGGACACACAAGTTCATAAGAAAACATCCACTAAAAAAACTGTCGAATTTAATGGACACTGATGGAAAGGACAAAAAGATACAAGAAACTGTTCCTGACAGTTTCCTTCTTTAGCTGTTCTGTTCGTATATTGTTTGTTTGAAGAAAGTAAATAGATCATTCCTGTAAGAAAGCTTTCGTATTTAGTGCTGTCAAACGATTAATCGCGATTAATCACATCCAAAATAAAAGTATTTGTTTACATAATATATGAATGTGTGCTGTGTATATTTATTATGTCTATATAAATACACACACATGCATGTATATATTTCAGAAAAATAGGTTGTTTATATATTAAATATATTTATTTATAATATAAATTATATGAATATAAATATAGACGTAAATCCATGTAAATATTTTCAAAATATATACTGTATGTGTGTGTATTTATGTATACATAATAAATATACACAGAAAACACACATATTATGCAAACAAAAACTTTTATTTTGGATGCGATTAATCACAATTAATCGTTTGACAGCACTATTTGTAAATGTATGTTTTTATGAACATGATTATATGACATTATTTAGTAACATTATTCACATTTTAGTTGATTACTTCTTAACTGTTACACTATAACCTTTATACTGACATACTGTATTGTTATTTAAAGGAAATGAACTGAATTAACGGCTTAACTACACTTGAGATGCACATTGATTTTTACTAAAACAAATGATTGCATCTGTTGTAAATACTTCCTTTGTTTTGAAAACTAAAAGGAGAATTTTTATGCAATATTATTGCCACTGTTTTCCATGCAATTACAATGAATGGTGACTGGCTCTTTCAATCTTTAGGGTTATTAAAGTTAACTAAAACTAGAAACAAAACAAAACAAACAAAAAACGAACAAACATTTCTGTTACGTTAAAGGTGAACTGAAATAATATGTGATGTACTAAAATATCTAAAACTAAAAAATTAATAAAAACTATATAGACATATTTAAATATTAAAAATATATATTCAAATTGAAAATATAAAAATAAAAAATGTAAAACTATTCATAAGAACTATAATAATATCCCAGTGAAACTAAAATAAGACTGTTACGCTAAAAAAAATGATGCAAAAGTGGCATAAATTGAATTATTATATTTGTACCTTTTACAAAACACAAATGCAAACCATTTTGAGCTGATTGTTTTTATTGTAACACAGCCTCCATGTTCCAGGATTTACATTGTAAAAATCCACAACACTTGGTACAAGTGCCTTTGAGTCTCATAACATGGGTGACAACAAGACCCTGGAGATCTGTACTGTACCACTGCCAAAGAACACATGCATACAGTGGCACACAGTAGGCCATGAGAGAGATGTTTGGATTTGTGGATATCAGTAACAGATTTGGAACTTAGTTTTCTTTTCATTCACAGACCTTTTTGGTATATAAGAAAAAAACCTTTGGTTTATACAATAGAGGACTATATGAAATTGTATGACCACTGTATGCTGTACTGAAACCTGCATTTTAAGAAATTACAGTACATTACAAACTGAACATATTCAACTATTTTCAGTTTCTTGTATTGATGTAGACACAAAAAGAAAATCAAATACGTAAGACACTCAATAGAAGAAAACAGAAAGAAAAAAAATAATTGATCTATAGTAGTAATTTGTTTTTAGTGGTGTAATTATTGTCTTGTATCAAAAGAACTGACATTTCAAATATACAGGATCAATGAGTCTTTCAGGACATTGGCTTAATTTGTCTTTCAAGACATTGAGCCTTTTCCAGTGCATTCAACGTAGTTATCAAATTTTCTCTTACTAAGAAACATTTCTGAAACCAATACTCGATTCATTCATTGAACAATAAAATGTACAAAAAAAGTAAGATTTCACAGAAGAACTGAAAAGATAAATTGATAAATGAAGAACTTCACTTTCTACTGTAAATACTTCAGAATCTGCTTTGACCTTCAGACTTGAGATGTTTGGTACAGAAATACCATTTCATGGTTTCATGATCAATAACCGACAAGACAATATCACAGTGCACAGACTGACATCACAGACCTTTCTTCCCCCTTTATATCAAATAATAAAAAGACCAATACAAAATCTAGATGTACCCACAATTGTCTAAAGGACATTTTAGAAAACAGATATTAACAAAATACATACAAAACTTTCAAAAACTTGTTGAAAGTGTATAAAAAGAACACATTGCTGTTTACCATGTATGATGTGGATTATGCTTGAAATTCTTCAGTTAAGGTCTGAGTACGTTTTATTGTTAGAAACTGGAATAAACTGTTTTTAATTCAATTTTCACAGATTATATTCCCTTTTTTCTATCTTCGGTTGTCGTCCTCAGAATCTTAATTAAGAATGACAGTCCCTGGCTAAAAACAAATCAACAATCAATCAATTAATCAATCAATCAATTTAGACTCAAAAAAAAAAATAAATAAATAAAAATACAGGATACCACACCATGTGACAGAACGTGATTGTCTTACCTCACTAAACTCACTTTAGTTCCAGTTCTCAGTACCACTGTAGAAGAAAAAGAAGAAAATTGTATTCAAACATAACAGAAATGACAATATTTCCAATTACTTAATTTATACAAAGATGAAGAGTAAGGTATAAATGAGCCAACGATCGAGGAGTCACGGGAAATCATGCAAAAGCTACATGTTACCTGAGAATGTGAAAGATCAGTGACAACACATATGATTTGAGTGAAATATTAGTTGAAAGTGACTATGAGGAACATACACAGGACTGTGCAGAACAAGGAATGATGGTGAATTCCTAATAAGACAAAAGTAGACAGATGGAAAGAAGGACAACAAATGTCTTAATAAAGTAATGGTGGTGGACCATGAATGAATACAAAGTGAGAAAAATTCAAGTTGAGATGTAAGCTGAGAAGTTGAGACATAAGAGCAGAAATTTTAAAACAAGATGAACACTGACATGAACGAATGTGTTTTTAAAGGAGACGTATGGACATGTTAATGCAAAGACAGAAAGAAGGTCAAAAAAGGGTGAACAGATGAACTGTTGAAAGGTTTTGTACCTGTAGGATGCGTATACGGTTGCATACCCCGAGTGAAAGTGTTTTTGTGTGTGTGAATTTGTGTCACCAGTCAGGCTCTCTTGGGGGGGCTGAGGCCCGAGGATACCACCTCATTGTGTCATAAGATGGATAGCTGAAAAAAATCCAGGTTAATTGTGAAAAAAAAATTTAGTTTTGAAACTTTGGAAAGGCAGTGTAATTTGGACAGTTCTAAACAAAACATATCTTTCATTTAGCTCCAAAAAAGAACAGAAAACTGTCATGCAGAGGATATACAGGTGCATCTCAATAAATTAGAATGTCGTGGAAAAGTTCATTTATTTCAGTAATTCAACTCAAATTGTGAAACTCGTGTATTAAATAAATTCAATGCACACAGACTGAAATAGTTTAAGTCTTTGGTTCTTTTAATTGTGATGATTTTGGCTCACATTTAACAAAAACCCACCAATTCACTATCTCAACAAATTAGAATACTTCATAAGATCAATTAAAAAAAAAAACATTTTTAGTGAATTGTTGGCCTTCTGGAAAGTATGTTCATTTACTGTATATGTACTCAATACTTGGTAGGGGCTCCTTTTGCTTTAATTACTGCCTCAATTCGGCGTGGCATGGAGGTGATCAGTTTGTGGCACTGTTGAGGTGGTATGGAAGCCCAGGTTTCTTTGACAGTGGCCTTCAGCTCATCTGCATTTTTTGGTCTCTTGTTTCTCATTTTCCTCTTGACAATACCCCATAGATTCTCTATGGGGTTCAGGTCTGGTGAGTTTGCTGGCCAGTCAAGCACACCAACACCATGGTCATTTAACCACCTTTTGGTGCTTTTGGCAGTGTGGGCAGGTGCCAAATCCTGCTGGAAAATGAAATCAGCATCTTTAAAAAGCTGGTCAGCAGAAGGAAGCATGAAGTGCTCCAAAATTTCTTGGTAAACGGGTGCAGTGACTTTGGTTTTCAAAAAACACAATGGATCAACACCAGCAGATGACATTGCACTCCAAATCATCACAGACTGTGGAAACTTAACACTGGACTTCAAGCAACTTGGGCTATGAGCTTCTCCACCCTTCCTCCAGACTCTAGGACTACTACTTTGGACCACTGGGCAACAGTCCAGTTCGTCTTCTCCTTAGCCCAGGTAAGACGCCTCTGACGTTGTCTGTGGTTCAGGAGTGGCTTAACAAGAGGAATACGACAACTGTAGCCAAATTCCTTGACACGTCTGTGTGTGGTGGCTCTTGATGCCTTGACCCCAGCCTCAGTCCATTCCTTGTGAAGTTCACCCAAATTCTTGAATCGATTTTGCTTGACAATCCTCATAAGGCTGTGGTTCTCTCGGTTGGTTGTGCATCTTTTTCTTCCAGACTTTTTCCTTCCACTCAACTTTCTGTTAACATGCTTGGATACAGCACTCTGTGAACAGCCAGCTTCTTTGGCAATGAATGTTTGTGGCTTACCCTCCTTGTGAAGGGTGTCAATGATTGTCTTCTGGACAACTCAGATCAGCAGTCTTCCCCATGATTGTGTAGCCTAGTGAACCAAACTGAGAGACCATTTTGAAGGCTCAGGAAACCTTTGCAGGTGTTTTGAGTTGATTAGCTGATTGGCATGTCACCATATTCTGATTTGTTGAGATAGTGAATTGGTGGGTTTTTGTTAAATGTGAGCCAAAATCATCAAAATGAAAAGAACCAAAGACTTAAACTACTTCAGTCTGTGTGCATTGAATTTATTTAATACACGAGTTTCACAATTTGAGTTGAATTACTGAAATAAATGAACTTTTCCACGACATTCTAATTTATTGAGATGCACCTGTATATAGACAGAGATGGATGCTGGGAAAATATCACGCTATTATATTATTTGCGTGCATTTCATTTAGTTTCATTAAATTTTTGTAAAAACTAATTGAATTATAGAAACAGATCAATTAATTTTGGGGTATCAAAACAATCCACCAACTTAGAGATTCATGCAACTATTTTCATACTTTGACCAATGAAACAACAGACCTATGCTATTTTGTCTGTTTAAAACTAAATACAGAAAAATGTAAAAAACATTAAAACCCTAACCAGAGTTTTACATGCTAAAGCGCATTCAGGCAATAGAATATTAACATGTACAGTATGAAAGACACATTTTTAAACCTTGGAAAAATATATATTGTATATATTATAATAATAGAATTTTATAATTATATTTTTGGTGTCCAAGGTCAGCTCGTGTTGATATTGCATACATACTGTACATACAGATGCACATGCACACAACTGCCTTCAGCTAATACTGATTTCATCATGCAGAGATGAAGCGGCGGAATAAACTCTACCTGCTCATCACGGTGTTGTTTATGCCATATAAAGAGTCACTATGATAACCACTGACAACAACATCCATACTACTGTAAATAAAACAGTGAATGTAAACATTAGTTGCTTGTAAAATGACAGTAAGTGGAGTGACATGATTTCAGTAAAAAAAAAAAGGTATTTTTCAATTTCAACGTGCAATGGTAAGTTAAAAAGTAAAGATGTAGATGAAAAGATGAGAAAATAGAAGTGGTTTGTTATCAGAATGTGAACAAATGGAGAATATGGAAAATAAGGGTTGAACTTGAGGATGTAAGAGACTTAAGATGATTCTTGAAAGAAGGAAACAATGTTGTTTCAAACATGTGGAATGAAAGTCCTCCTTGAATCTTAAAAATGAAAAGATTTTCAGGTTAGTTGCAGTTAGGAATGTGATTTCTTATAGAAAAAGCTGCCATATTTCACTTCACAAATGACAGGTAGTGAATTTGTGTGGTGATTCAGTCTAAATTCAGAAAGTATGTGTTCACTCACTCATCATAGACGTCCTCAGTGTCCATCCTGCGGTAGAATTTGGCAAGTTTTACCGACATGATGATGCTGGGAATGAGTAACAAACAGCATCCTCCCAGACCAAACCAGAATGTGTTCTAAAACACACACACACACACACGTACAATAAACAGCTCATATAAATAATTTTCTTGAAATTATATAGAGGCATATATGAACTGTATGAAAGGTTTTGCATATATAAATTTAAAATATGAAAAATTAACCTATGAAACTACGTATGCTACCGTTTAAAATCTTAATACCTTTACACTGGCACTTTTATTCAGCTAGGATGCATTAAATTGATCAAATGTGACAGTAAAGACATCTGTAATGTTACAAAAGATTTCTATTTTAAATAAATGCTGTTTATATCTATTCAAAAAAAAAAAAAATTTCCACAAAAATGCAGCACAGCTGTTTACAAAATTGTTAATACAAAAGGTTGACTTTTGTAGAAAAAGTTAAATAAATAAATGATTAACAATGTGGGAAACAAGGTTTTGTAGATATTTTTAAAAGGAAACAATTGCTTATAAAGAAACTAATGTCAATGCATATTTTGGAATGTTGATACAGTGAACAGTGGCTGTCAAGCTCTGAACAGGACATCAAGCACCATAAAAGTAGCTGGCTAATGTGCTATATTCAAGCATCTAAAAGAACGTTGTGAACTTCCTTTCTAACATCTCCTTCTGTCTTCAATCAAAAAAAGAAAGTCATTGGTTTGGAACAAATTGAGGGTGAATAAATGATGACAGAATCTACATTTTTGAGTGAACTAGCCCTTTAATTTAACAGCAGAAGCCAGAGCTTGGGAAATCCCAAATTACATAGCTCTGTTAAAGTGAGTGTGTGTTTGCCTTTTCTGTAAGTTCGTGGTTTCAGTTCACACACAAGCATACACGTCTCTCTTCGGCTACATCTGGGGGCTCAGAGTATAAACACTGACAATCTTGTTCTGTTTGTGTGTGTGTGTGTGTGTGTGTGTGTGTGTGTATGTTGGGGGACGTTCATATTCTGGACATGTTCAAGGTTATATGCAGTATGTTTTTATATCTTGTATGTGTTATATGTGTGAAAGTGGTTGTGTATATCTTACCACTGAGTCAACAATGAAGCTGCAGGCTACGATCTCTAGCGAGTCTATGATGTTGCTGATGGGCTTGCACTGTGCGACCTCCATTTCCAGCTGCACATACAGAGACAGACATTAGTTTAATTGATTAAGTTGCAGTGTTAAATGACAAAGTGCTGCTCTTTAAGAAAATGCTGAACTTTATCTTATATTAGCATACTCACAGAGTGCTTGACCCACTCCGTATATTGTGAAAAATATCCCACAATGTTCTTAATGAATTTATCAGTCTCCTGTGATATATTAAAAACAAACCAACAACAAATTGTTAAAGAAACATACATACAGAGCATTTATAACTGACCTATTGAAAACATATAATATATTTATGTATGTATTTATGTATATATTTTCACCAGTATTTTTGTCCAGTAAAAAACTAAACATCTTTAAAACAAGATAAATAATTAAGTTTTGGTTTGTTTGTTTTTTTGCAGTCTATGGTTGTTAGATCAAGATTAATAATTAGTCAATTAATCAATTAGATTAGTAAATGAAATAAATGTATTTGTACCTGTTTGACCACATGTGAGGCATTGTTGGCGATGAGGTACTCTACTGCCTCGATGGCATTCAAGACATTTGTCACTTTAATCTAGAGGAAAAACCATGAGGAATAATCGTGCTTATCCACAATCTATTGATATATCTATTTGAACACCTTATTCACTCGTAACTATGTATAAATGTCGTTGCATTATATAAATATCAAAAACCAAGTGGCATTTATTATATAGAAAGTTTTACATATTTTTTTGTATTTGCTGTACTTACTGGTAGTTCTCTGGATGTTTTCTGAAGCAGTTTAATGCTTTGACTTAGAGTGCCCTACAAGAAAAAAAAACATGCATTCTATTTAAATAAATATTAAATACTATATAAATCACTTATAATCCGGTCAACCCTCTGATTCTAATTCTTTTAAATCTTTTCAGTAAGGCAGGCTCAAGTGTGTTCTTCTGAACCATTTTTAGTCATTGAATTACAGTTGCTGAAAAATCACACAGCACAAACACAATGAGCCAAAAAGAGGACACTTACACAAACTTGCAAGCACAAACATTTACAGAGCACATCTGAACTACTAAAGCTGTCCACATTTACTGAAACACAGTTTTCAGAAGAACATTCATTTTTGGATTATCACGTCACAGTACCAACTGTTGGCTTACCCTTGCTTTCACAAATTTCTTTGTTTCCATTAAAAAAAAAAAAAAGAAAGAATAAAGCTTAGAATACAATTTCCGTTCAGTTTAAAAACAATTATGCCTATGGAGAATCCCCGTAAACCATATATGCCAGTTTGTGTGTGTTTGTTTGTGTACCTACAGTACTTAACCATATTTTGGAGACAAATTTGTACCCAGAAATGTGCTAAATCTTACAAAACCTCCTTTTGGGGAAATCATCATATATAAAAATTATATAAAAATGAAGTGAATACTTTACATTGTAAAGTTTTCTGTTAGATTTAGGTTATAGTATTTATAATTACCTGTATATAAAAACATAGAAGTCTATGGAATGCCTAAATTTAGATAGCTAAGTACAGTAAGTGTGTGTGTGTGTGTGTGTGTGTGTGTGTGTGTGTGTGTGTGTGTGTGTGTGTGTGTGTGTGTGTGTGTGTTTTACCATAGCCTGTTCCATTGGCACCACTTGTTCTTTGTGAATCTGTCTTATACTGCTGGCATGACCCTTGAGTGCATTCTCAAGAGCCCCTCGTGGCTAAAAAAAGATTGAGAGAGAGAAATAGAATTGTCCTTCCATTAAAACACATTAAAATTACTTTCACTAGTTTACTTAAGAAAGGTCACTTTTGTATTTTATTTTCTTAAAGTCAGAAACATGTTTACAATAATATAAGGCTACTTTCAGAGCTAGAATGTTATTTACTCTAAACAAATACAATTAAATTGTTTTTAATTATTGCAATATTGTTTTTCATTATGGAAATGGGATTATAACTGTAGCAGCTGTATTTCTGCAAATTGATATAAACAATTTTTATTAAATAAATATTGAAATGTTTTGTTTATTCATCCTTTGTGTAGCTTCTAGATTATAGTTTTAAAAATTTTACAATTAATTTGTATATTTTAATATTTAATAGCTGGGTCTGGGACAAAGGTAAATCATAAAAGGCAAAGACTTACAATAACTATTATAATTATATAACTTTTAATTTAACTATAAACAGTATTAACTATTAACAAACAGGCTCACATCTCAGACCAACATTTTATGTTCAAGTTCTGTAAAAGACCCTCAGTCATATTCCCATAAGCACATGCACACACTGCAGCTCCACACATCCTATAGCTGTGTATTTTCCTCTCGTGAATGAAGTGCTTGTGTCCCTCTACACTGGAGGGGAGATCACTATAAAAAGTTTCAAAATGTTCCAGAGACTGGCCTCTCGGTGTTAAATAACGTCACTCAGATTGATACATGCAGTAAATAATACCTAACCTAATATCTTCAAATATTATACATGAATTGGCTGGAATCATTACTAACTGAAAGTGATTAATTTGTATTTGACTTACCAGTTGGTCTGCTTGATCTTCAAGTTCATTTGCGTAGGACAAAAGATCCACAACTGTCACTCCTTTATTCACCTGTCAATCAAATAATTTTCATTAAAATGTCTTATGTTGTTGTGTCTGTAAGTGTCTGTGAGAGTGTGTTGGTTACCTCAGTTAGATAAGCCTGATAGTCGATTTCTCCAATGCCTATGTTGGCAAAGTCAATGAGGTTATCTTTGCCCTCCTGTTCCAGAAGAAGCATCCCTTGGAGATCCACATTCACACTGTTAAATATCTTGGTCAGTTCCGGGTTATACTGTTAAGAAATCACAAAAACATGGTTAAAGAATTGATGTCATGCTGAGTATGTAGATATACACAAAAATATATTACATGTATTTTGTCTTTCTTAAATCTGCTCACGCACCACTGTGGCATTGAGAAACTTGTTGAAGTTGAACTTGGTCTCCAGTTGAAGTGTGGAATATAAACCATTATTCTCATAACAATCTCTGTGAGTGGGAGAAAAAGTAAAAAGAGAATGAGCACACCTTCTCACGGAGTAAACAGCCTTCAGTGTCTAATAAATTATGCCATTCCAAAACCAGAAGATGAGACTTTGGTTTATCTTAATAACACAAATTAGGATATTTTTAATGAAACCTAAGAGAATTCTGTCCCTCCATTGAAAGTCCATTCAACCAAAACAGAAGACTTGGATTAAACCACTCAATTCATATGGATTGCATTTATATTGTCATTATGATTTTTTTTTTTTTTTAAGTGTCGAAGTTTTAGTGTAATGGACTTTCAGTGGAAGAACAGAAATCTCTCAAGTTTCATTATATATTTCAAATAGTATCTTCATTTGTATTTTGAATCTCAAGGGTTTGAAACGACATGAGGGCAAGTAACTATTGACAGAATAGCTCTTCAAGATTAACTACTTGTAACTGAATTTTAGCATTGATCTTTGCTCACACACTTACCTGTACATACTGCCAATAGTAAGGTCGATGTTTGGATCTTGAAACAGCATACCAGGAAGGAAGTTCTTTTTGGCAGGATGGACCATATATGGTGTGTCGATGATCTGAACAGCATTTAATAAAAATTCTCAAAAAGTACATTTTCCATATGCTAATCATAAGGATTTGAGATGATAATTCTGTCATGATTTACATAAATTCCATTTACACTTTTGTGTTGTTGCAAAATTGTATGTCTTTCCTTATACTGTGGACCATTAATAAAGAAATATTAATTTAATATTAATGTACAAATTGTCATGAGTAATAACATGAGAGATTTTGGTAATGTTTGCCTTTTTTTGAAAATATATAGTGGAGAAAGGGAACAAGATAGGAACGGATAATAAGCCGTGATCTGAACTTGTACTGCGTGAAGAGTTCAGCTCTAACAAAAACATTTTTTTCCTTTAATATTCATTTCAAAAATTGATGTTAGCCACAGGTAGAATCTTCTAAATGTGTTTGAGGTCAGAAGTGTTTGTGTGTAATTGCTTTGCTGTGTGTATGATCTGAAACTAACCCAGATTTACTTATGAATTTCCAGCTGCCTTTTTTAAACCTTTGCTCAAGCACGCACACACACACACACTCACACTCCCCAAGCTTAACCACAGTTTAACGTAAATACAAGGACTCCAGTGTTGTGTGTGAGTTATTTAAGAATACACTGGTCTGTTTCTCTTCTCCCTTTCAAAAACTACACAGAGTTTGTACTTACATCTGTGTGTGCAAGATGTGACCCAAGATAGTTGATTTACTTATGTAGAGTTTTATTTTTTGTGTGTGTACATATGAGTTATTATCTGTTATTAAACACAAAATCAAATTGTTCAACTGTTGTTTATTATTATAGAGTAGTGAATCAGTACCTTAAAAATCTGTCTGTTAGCCAGCGGCTCACACACAAGCTTCTCTATGTTTCCCCCAACAACAAATGTGGTAACAACAACTCCCATGAGCACCCAGGAGAAGATTAAGCTGAAGCCAACAGAACTGATCACCAAGAAAAACAAAAAAATGCAAAAGAATGTTAGTATCTAACATCATCAAATATATTTTTATAAGCACTTTGTGGCAAGGTATTGTGTTATCGTATACAGTATATGTTGGTGTGTAGTAACTCACGCCATCAGTAGGTTTCCTCCGGTGTTGGACAGACAGCCACGTGTCGTTGGTGTGGCATTTTTATCATAGCCACATGATCCACACAGCAGACCCAGGAAATTAAAGGCCAGAACCAGAACAACCATACAGCAAATCACCACACACCCTATCCATCTAAAGACACAAACACAGAGATAAAGACATACTGAGCAGAAGTGAGAGTGTACATTGTATTTGTCTACAAATATTTAGTTTGTTGTCAAATTTTTTTTTTTTTTTTACAGAAATTAATAATTTTATTCAGCAAGGATGCATTAAATTGATCAAAAGTGACAGTACAGACATGTATAATGTTACAAAAGATTTCTATTTCATGTAAATGCATCAAAGTGTCCCGAAAAAAAATATATATATCTCTGTTTTGACCAAAATATTAAGCAGCACATTTATTTTCAACATTGATAAAAATAAGAAATGTTGCTTGAGCACCAGATCAGCATATTCAAGCATTTTAGAATATTTTACAATATTACTGTTTTTACTGTGTTTTTGATCAAATAAATGTAGCCTGGGTGAGCATATCACTTTTTTTATTTAAATAAAATACAATTATCTAAGTATAGTTCAAATCTATTAACATATTTACTGACATATCACTCGAGATTACTGATATAAAAATTATAATTAAACTTTATTTGGAGTACTACTTGTGCACAATGCACATTTCTTAATATTAAGCCTAAAATGTGTTTTAATGTCACTATTGATGAGGATTGTATGATCTTTGAATAATATCTGCATTTAAATGTGAAATATTTAAAGTGTACCTGAAGTATACTTTTAATAGTTCCACTTTAGCGCAATCAAATATACTTCAGTATATCTTTATTTGGACTTCAGTACTACTTCCGCACAATTAAAGTGCATTAAGTACAAAATTAGTTGTTTCAATTTAGTAGACTTTAAGTATACCAGTTTAGTATAGCAAAAGTACAATTGCAGGGTATTTTTTGCAGGGTAAATGTATTTGTAGTATACTTAGCATGAAATAAATATATTTCAAATACATTTTAGTATATTTATTTTTCACTAGGGATGGTAGTGTATTAATAACCAGTTCAGTTTGGTTCTGCACACACTATTAGCATTTAATGTAAATGTATTTGTCACTACTAGAATTTTCTAATTCTCTTGCAGCATGTGGTTGTCACTCTCAAAAATAACATCCCAGAAAAAGAGTTTTCAGAAGCACCTGTAGAAGTCCAGCTGGTCGATCTGAGGATAGTATGCTTCAATGTTCTTCTGGCTCTCCGTCAGGAACTTTGTGAAGTTCTCAAGCGCTGGTTCTATCGGGAACATCTTTGTGAATCCAATTATCTCTCCACCAGACTTATCCAGCAGCCCTTTCACTTCTTCAACAGACAGAGAAAGACAAAGTGAATATGTGTTTGTAAATATGGAAGGATATTCCCATCTGGCACTAAAACATCTCTGTGAGGATTAATGTTATACATAGTACTTGAGGAAAACTTACTGGGTAGAGCTTTATTTTTTAAAGAGAGACAGATGGGTTCCCGCATGCACAGGGACAGATATAAGAACAACAGCAGAATAATATTCAGAGATTTTCTGTGTTTTCTTTAGTTAGAGAGAACAAATGAGGTTAGCATGGAGAGAGAGAGCAGAGAAAGCTAGGCTTATTAATAGTACCAACAGATGCTATGTTGCAAAACCCAATGGGTTTATGAAGGCAGCACATGAAAGCATCATTCCTTATGTAGGCATCAAAGCTGCACAACAAGTTCTTGGACAGAGCAAGACAGATGAATAAAGACAACGCCCTCACCTGACACAATTCCTTTTGTCTGTTCGCTGACCAACCTCGGTGTGTCATTAAAGGAAGAGTAGCCCTAAAGAGATGAACAAAAAGAAAAGGAGGTGAAAAACTGTCACAGTACGTTATAGGAGACTTATAGTGGGCGCATGATAAAGATAAACCCATCTGACCTTCTGTACAATATTGCTGAGGTCTGTTTTAAGCACAGCATCCAGATTGGCCAAAGGCGCCTCAACATCAGGCAACTGCTGGATGACACACAGGAGTTAAGACCAACATATTGTTCTTCCACACATTTCAGATTCTTAACCGTTTAGCTCCATGTCTGTTAGGCTTGAAGCAATCTATATGCTATCAAATTGAACCTTTAGCCTATCTAAAATGTATTGTTTCTCTTCCTGGAATATGGAACAAAAATATTAATGACTCATCCAGCACTACACAGATTTTTGTCCATTCACGTACTGGATTTTCAATGTACTGTCTAATAATTGACAAGTTCTTATATACCCTGATATACACACATGTTCAGTATATATAGTTTGTGTGTGTGAATGTTACCCCATGAAAGTTTCCGCTGAGAGCGAGCTGGCTGAGTGTTCCACGGATGGTGTTGCAGGTGTGTGTTACATCTCCATTAGAGCAGGCCGGGTCGTTGAGTGTGTTTGATAGAGATGCACGTTCAGACTGAAGAGAGTTCTGGAGTCTGCCTGTGCCTTCCTGCAGGATCTCCAGTGATGTGGTCACACTCTCTAACGCCTCTTTGGTCTCCCGCATGGCTGCAGTACACACACACAGAACACCTTCATTATAACACGCTTGCATGCAAATCATAAATGATCCGTTGGGAGGGATTACACTACTGCAAATACACAACTGATCACAGAACATTTTTATGTATATCTCATTTTCAATATAAATGTGTGTTTTTATTTCTTTTCAGATTCTTCTTTAGCTATTTAGGTTCCCATTTCATCATCAAACAAAAATATGATGAAATGCAAAAAATATGGCAACAACGCATAAGGATGCACAACAATACTGAAAACAACAACAGGATGCACAACAACCACAATTTCTATGTTCACAAAACATGTGGGTGAAGCCACTGAATTTTACCTTTAATAGCACCCTCCACTTTAACTTTTATCCAAAATCACAAGCAACAGAAACAAAAAGGAACAAATTAACAGGAATAATATCACTTTGAATGTGTGTTTTGTGGTGTTCCTGTAGCTCAAACAGAAGAGCATGGTAGTAACAACGTCAAGGTCATAGGTTCAGTATTTTATTTTAGTTAGTTGGTTAGTTAATTAATTAATTAATTAATTAATTAATTTAGTTAGTTAGTTAGTTAGTTTGTATTTAATATATAATTTATATTAAGTATTTTTGGATTGTTTTTAAGTAATGTTATTTTTACTTGTCCTTAAAGTGTGTTTAAATTTGGTTTCTTTGCAGTACTTATAGTACTTCTACAATGTGCACAAATGTGAGCAGGACAGTGAAAAACTATGAAGGTTAAAAGTTAGGGTGTGACATTTAAGGTTTGTCAGTGCGGTTTAATTTCAGTTTGATTAGATTAAACTATGAAACCCTATGCATGAATAAGAACTCAATTCTTACAGTTTAGTAAATTAGTTATTATAAGTAATTAACTTCAAATTACTCCTTATATAAGCTGAAATAAATGCAAATCCAATCCTGTCTCAACGTTATGACTTTAATTATGACTATATACCTCAAAATATGACAATAAATCTCACAAAGGTGACTTTATATCCAACAGTTGCGTTTTTACTTCTCGTACTTTTTATAAACTACTATTTTTGTATTCAGGTTATTCAGGATTGCACTGAAATGTCACATGTTAAAAAGTAAGACCAGTTTAGTGAAGTGTGTGTATTTGTTGGTTTTGCACCTGCTGTCATGCGAAGAGCATTGTCTAATGCAGGCACCACTTCTCTCTCCAGCTGATTATGAATCTGTCCACCCAGCAGAGTCCCAATATCTGATAAACCACAATGATAACGAATTAAAAAATTCATAAACACAGTTCCAACATCAAGATTTTTTTTTTTTTTTTTTTTCAAAGAAATTAATAGGTTTATTCAGCAAGAATGGATTAAATTGATCAAAAGGGACAGGGAAGACATTGACATTGTTACAAAAGATAACATATATTTCAAATAAATTCTGTTCTTTTGAACTTTCTATTTATCAAAGAATCCTGAAAAAATATATCACAGTTTCCACAAAAAAATACTAGGCAGCACCATTGATATTACGCAACTGTCAACAACTGTCAACAATGATAATAATAAGAAATGTTTCTTGAGCACCAAACTGACATATTAAAATGACTCACTGGAATCAGTGCAATAAATTACATTTTAAAAACAGTTATTTTGAATTGTGATAAAATTTCACAATATTACTGTTTTACTGTATTTCAAAAACATTACAAAATTCTTACAGACACCAAGCTTTTGAAAGTTTGTGAATGTTCACATTGATACACAACAGAGGAAGAAAGACAGAATACTTACTGTCTAAGTCTGATAATACTTTGTTCTTGGCTGTTGTGTACTGTGCAGAGAGGTAGTCTATTTGCTATAAAATAAAAGAACAAAGATAAACAGTTTTAGCTTTAGTGTGTGAAAATATGTTTGTGTGTGTCTCCAGGCCCACAAAAAAAAAAAAAAAAAAAAAATCTATTTGAACTCTTGAAAAATTTGAACTCTTAGTTCATGTGATTAGCTTTTCAGCTAACAATAACAGTCAGTGAAATACTTCATTTAAGCTTTTTTTTACACATTTGACCACTTTTACTATACCATCTGAACCTGTTTATGACTTACTGCTGGTGTGTAGTTGGCAAAAGATTTCAGGTCTCTTATGTTAGTGCTAACGAAGCGTCTTGTGCTCTTGATCTGATTTGTGATGTTCTGATTTGCTGTATAGGCGACCGTCACTCCCACTCTGTAAACAAAGTAATACACACAAATTATGTGAAATAATGTGCTTACAAGTATTGTAACAGACAATCTGTTGTGATGGTGAAATTGTAGATTTTGAAATAATAGTACATTAGACAGTCTGGTCATATCTATCACCAATAAAGCCAGCGTACCAATTATATCTGATGTAAACACTACACACTCTCAGGGAGGGATTTCAATATACAGTAGATAATTCATAATTCAGATATGTCTTTTTATTCATTGCTGTCAGTGACATGCAGTAATATCAGACAGCCACAGTGTGGTACTGTTGTCGTGCTAAGTACAGCCTAATGGTTTGAGTAGTGTGATTCAAGGGTTAAAGTTTAGGATACAGTTAGCTTGGCCTTGTTAGCCCCTGGTAGAAACTACACCATCTAGACACAAATTGCATTTTTCTCATCATTCAAAAGTTTTCACATGAACATTTCCTATTTTTTTTTTTTTTTTTTTTTTTTGATGGCAGCTATTTACAAATCTGATGGCTTGTGAAATGAAATGGCTATGACCCTATGTGAAACTAAAGTAACCACTGGCTACACACTCCCAAAATGGGCATTTGTTCGATCATGAATACTGAGATATTGGACATCATATTAATTTGGCATATGACATTTTGCATACTTTGTATCTACAAAGTACATCTATTTGATAGGAGGGTTAGTCTTGTGACATTTACAGCTCAGTTGAATGGTTCAACAAAACCTGGAACAAAGATGGCAGATTTCAAACATACAATTTCAGATACAGGATCCTGCACTAGCCAAATAACAGTATTGCTATGAATGGGAATAAAAGTTTAGGGTCAGAAAGGTTTTTTTTTTTTTTTTTTTTTTTTTTAATAAATTAAGTATTTTATTCAGTAAGGATGCATTAAATTGATCAAAAATGACAAAGACATTTACATTTTTCCCAAAAAAAAAAAAAAAAAAATCAACTATTCATCAATTGATCATCAAAAAATGTCTTGGTGAGCATAAGAGACTTCTATCAAAAACATTACATTATAGTGAATTATAGTATAATAAAAATATATTAAATTATATAATATGCATAAAAAGATGCATCTTAAAATGTCACATTGAACTCAAAAGTAGGTGAATCAGTAAATGTATGCACACACATACAGTGGTGCTCACATATCCCTAACTAAAACTTTACTAACTGAATGGTGCAGATACATATTAAATTGTGGCATCTGATTACAGATTATTGCCAGACAAACCTCCTTACCCATTCCCCTCTCTCGTTTCCTCTTTCACTGTCTCTCTCACTCCTTCTTTCTCTCTCAGTAAAAAAAAAAAAAAAAAAAAAGATTTAATAAAAGGAAAATGTGATTCAACAAAGGAAGCCATAGAGAGAGAGAGAAAGAAAAGAGTGAAGAAAGAAACAGAGCAGATTTGCACTGTCATGTTCTCTGCTCCCAGGCCTCATCCTGCACAATTACTGCAAACCTCTCAGTAAGTCATTGAAAGTCCATCAAGGCACACACACACACACTCACAGTACAGTCTGTGCCTCACAAACGCTCATTGTGACCCAAGCATCTGCTGTCAGCACTGTCACAGAAAGAAAACAGAAAAGAAAAAGAGAGGCAGAAAGAAAGAGGGGGATAGGGTACAGAAATAAAGAGGGGACTTTCTCTCTAAACAGACTCAGGGCTATCAATGTCACATGTGTGAATGTGTCTGTGTGTGTCATTCTAGCCCACTGCAGGTGTGTTCATTACACTCTCTAGCAATGGTGCACACCAACCGACTGACTATGTGCACAAAATGTCTCTAATTTATTTGAATCATTATCTCTTATCTCCTAAAATTTCAGTATCAGTTAACAATGAATAATTATCCAAATGTAACAGAAAACAGACCCAGTAACTAGCCTGGACTAGGTTAGATTAGTGTGGAATAGCACAGCCTGTGTTTATCACACAAAGGAGAGAGAGAGAGAGTGCAGTGATAGGATGATGGTTGTTCAGTGTACCTGTGACCTCTATTCTATTTCTAGACCTAAATAAGTCTAATGGACTTTAACTAGAATCACTGTTCACATTTGCACGCAAACTGGCCCACACACAGCGACACATTTATTTAGATATGCACATTTTATTGTATTCTTTACAAGATACTGTATTTGATCAATGATTACTTTGATTATATATATGTTTAGATAGTATGTGTCACTTAAAAAGTATTTTAAAAACACAGTTTGGATCAGAAATGTTAAATAAATAAATAACATTTCAAATCAGGAATAACATCTGACAACAATTATATCATCAAATGCACTTCCTAATATTTCAGGCTTGTCTAGCTAATATGTTCTAGAGTAAACAAACAGGTAACTGGCTGTAAGGCAGAGCTTCCAGTCTGACCAATTATATGAAAATGATATAGAATTATATATTATATTAATTATATATAATGTTATATAGGTGTTACGTACAGCAGACTCAGACGGAGACTCGGGAAAATAACAGATGTTTATTAATGTTCAGCAGAGCAAATGGTGAGCAGAATATCAATTGACGGTAGATGAGAGAATGATTATAGATCTTTGTCTTGACAGGAGTATTGAGCAGTGGAGATCGAGGGCACACACCTCACACAGACAGAGTAGCAGACTTCCGGAGGATAGCGTTGGAGCAGGCAGACGGGGAACACTGGAGGTAGGTACACAAGGAGGTAAGTAGCAGGTAGGTCGCTGTGATAGCATCATTCACTATGTGTAAACGAGACCGGACGTTAGACAGTGGTGAGGTGCGTGCTTATATGGCTTGAGGTAATGAGGTGTTGAGTGCGTGCAGGTGTGTTCCATTAGTATTCAGGTGAGGGTGTGCGATGTGATTGGCTGGCGTGGGAGCCTGGTCGATCTGTGACATTACCCCCCTCTCCACGGCCCGCTCCAGAGGGCCGAGGACCCCGACGGCGTGGTGGTCTACCTCTTCCCCTGGGAGCTGGTCGATCTGGGTAGGTTGAGTGGAATTCCTCAAGTAGGGTTGGATCTAGAACGTCATTCCTGGGAACCCAAGATCTCTCCTCCGGTCCATAGCCCTCCCAGTCAACAAGGTATTCCAGGTGACCACCACGACGCCGGGAATCCAGGATCTGCTTCACCTCGTATACGGCGCCATCTTCCAGAATCAGTGGAAGAGGGGGTTCCTCACTTGGACCAGGCTCTGTGGAGGGAGAGACAGGAGGGTGGTAAGGTTTTAACAGTGATACATGAAATGTGGGATGAATCTTATATTGTGGAGGAAGTTGTAGCTGGAAGGTGACCGGGTTGATTTGCTTCAAGATAGTGAAGGGACCAACATATCTGGGACTTAATTTTTTACAGGGCAGGCGCAGTCTGATGTCCCTTGTTGACAGCCAGACCTTCTGTCCCGGTTGGTACTGGGGGGCTTCGGACCTACGAAGGTCTGCTGTCATCTTGCGCCTGCGCACTGCTCGCTGAAGATGATGGTGAGCATTGTCCCAGACCCTCTCGCTCTCTCGGAACCAGTAATCCACTGCTGGTATCTCAGATGGCTCCCCAGACCAGGGGAACAAGGGTGGCTGGTAACCGAGTACACACTGGAAGGGAGTGAGTCCAGTAGAAGGTTGACGTAGGGAGTTCTGGGCGTACTCGGCCCAGCCAATAAACTGGTTCCAAGAGTCCTGGTGGTCATGGCAGAAGGTTCGTAGGAAGCGGCCGATTTCTTGGATCTTCCTCTCCGTTTGCCCGTTCGTTTGGGGATGGTATCCTGATGACAGACTCACGGTCACACCTAGGAGTTTGAAGAATCCCCTCCAGACCCGGGAGATAAATTGTGGGCCCCGGTCCGACACTATGTCTTCCGGTAGGCCGAAATATCTGAAGACGAAGTTGAACAATAATTCGGCTGTTTCCAGGGCTGTGGGCAGGCCCCTGAGAGGAAGGAGTCGACAAGACTTTGAAAATCGGTCCACAATCACCAGAATGCATGTTTTACCGTCAGAATCTGGCAGGTCGGTGATGAAGTCTACTCCCAGGTGTGACCATGGACGATTTGGAACGGGTAACGGGAGGAGCTTGCCTGCTGGTAAGTGGCGAGGACTTTTGGAAATGGCACACTCTGCACAACCCTGGACGAACCTTCTCACGTCCCTTGCCATGTTGGGCCACCAGTAGCGGTTCTTCAATAGCGAGAGGGTGCTGTTGGTCCCGGGGTGGCCAGTGCCCAGTGAAGTGTGTACAGAGTGGATAAGGTGATTGCGTTGTAATCGAGGGACATACTGCATTCCTGGTGGGCAGCCCGGCGGAATGGCCGTGGAAGCATTGGAGGAGGTGGCAGAGTCGTTACTCCATTGGATGGGACAGACAATGAGTTTATCGGGGATGATGGATTCTGGTTCTTCGTTAGTTTCCTGTGGAGTATGTAGACGTGATAAGGCATCGGCTTTAGTGTTCTTGGATCCTGGACGGTAAGAGATGGTGAAGTTAAACCGGGTGAAGAAGAGTGCCCAACGGGCCTGGCGAGGGTTAAGTCGTTTGGCTTCGCGTAAGTATTGTAAGTTCTTGTGGTCAGTTAGGACGGTAAATGGATGTTGTGAACCCTCCAACCAATGCCTCCATTCTTCGAGGGCTAGCTTGATGGCCAGAAGTTCCCTGTTGCCGATGTCATAGTTTCTTTCCGCCGGGCTGAGCTTACGGGAAAAGAAGGCACATGGGTGAAGTTTGGCTGGGGTCCCCTGCTGCTGGGATAACACAGCTCCAACCCCCGTAGTCGAGGCATCTACCTCTACAATGAAGGGTTTCGTGGGATCAGGATGGACGAGGATTGGAGCATGGGTAAAGGCGTCCTTCAGATGTTCAAATGCTTCTGTGGCGGCAGATGTCCAGGACAGAGACTTGGGCTTGTTCCGTAGGAGGTTGGTTAGATGACTGGTAATGGTACTGTAGTCCTGAATGAATCGTCTGTAGAAGTTGGAGAAGCCAAGGAATCTTTGAAGTTCTTTAATTGTGGTAGGGACTGGCCAGGACCTGATGGCTTCCACCTTCCCCTCGTCCATACGGATGCCACCACTATCAATGTTGTATCCTAGGAAATGTACTGACGGTTGATGGAATGAACACTTCTCAGCCTTGAGGAACAGATGAAACTTGCGTAGGCGTTGTAGGACCTCCGCAACGTGGAGACGATGTTCGGTCAAGCTCCGAGAGTAGATGAGGATGTCATCGATGTAAACCAAGACGAACCGGTGTAAATACTCCCGGAGCACCTCATGCATGAAGTCTTGGAATACGGAGGGGGCGTTGACAAGACCATACGGCATGACAAGATATTCATAGTGGCCAGTAGGGGTTACGAAAGCCGTCTTCCACTCGTCCCCCTCGCGTATCCGGATGAGGTTATACGCGCTGCGGAGGTCCAGCTTGGTGAAGATGGTGGCTCCGCGGAGATGTTCCAGGGCTGCTGGGACGAGAGGAAGAGGGTATCGGAACTTAATGGTGATTTTGTTAAGTGCCCGGTAGTCAATGCAAGGCCGCAAGCCTCCGTCCTTCTTTGCCACGAAGAAGAAGCTTGAAGCAGCAGGGGATGTCGAAGGGCGAATGTAGCCTTGCTGAAGAGCCTCTTCGATGTACTCCTCCATGGCCTTCTGTTCCGGTAGAGACAGCGGGTAGATTTTCCCTTTGGGCACTGGCTCACCTGGTACCAGTTCAATAGCGCAGTCCCATGGCCGGTGAGGAGGTAATTGGGAGGCCCTCTTCGGGCAGAAGACATCTCTGAAGGGGGCATAACAGGAAGGTATAGAGACAGACTGTTTTTCAAGAGGGCTTTCTATGGAGGTGGAGTTAACCGATAGAGATTGGATCTGACGAGGAGCTGGGTGAGGTAGACGAGGGAAACATGTTGGGAAACACTGGTTGCCCCACTTCAGGATTTCTCCCGAGCGCCAGGAAATCTGGGGATCATGTTGTACAAACCATGGAAGTCCGAGGATTATGTCCGTTGTAGATCCCTCCAGAACCAGCAGATGGAGTTTTTCCTCATGTAGTTCACCCACTCGTAGCTGAACGGGACCCGCACTGAGTCTTACATGGCGGCGGCTGATGGGTTTTCCAGTTATCGCTTGGGCTTGATAGATGGTTTGATTGGTAACGGTTGGGAGATTGAGCTGGCGGCAGAGGCTCCCTGAAATGAAGTTTCCGGCGGACCCTGTGTCGAGTAAGGCGTGAACTGGAATGGATACAGTGGAGGCAGTAAGTATTACAACAGTAGATAGGGGATTCATTCTGGATATAGAGGGTCGAATTGCACTCACCGGGAGTCGAGGAGGTCGAATGGGGCATGATGATCTTAGGTGTCCACTATTTCCACAATATAAACATAGACCTTGGGTAATTCGCCTCTGCCGCTCTGTGTATGACAAACGGGTACTATCTGTTTGCATGGGTTCGTGAACTGGTTCTGGAGGGCGGTTTGCTTCTTGGGGGCGCTGTTGAGGAGTGCAACGGGTAAGTTGGGCTGATTCCTCAAAACATGATTGCATGCGGGTTGAACAACGAATGGATAGTTGGATTAAATGCTCCAATCCACTGGAATCATCATATCCTGCGAGTTGCAACCGCAACTTAGGTTCGAGTCCTTGACGATAAGTGGTGAGTAATGATCGTTCGTTCCATCCGCTAGCTGCAGCGAGGGTGCGGAACTGAAGGGCGTAGTCCTGGATGGATCTGTTTCCCTGTCGGAGATGGTAGAGTTGATCACTGATGGATGGATCGGCTGATGAGTGGCCAAACACTTCACGGAAGTGAGTGGTGAAATTATGGAAAGACTGAGTGACTGGACCTGATTGTGACCAGATAGTTTCAGCCCACTGCAGAGCTTTACCTGTCAGGAGGGATATGATGAAGGCGATCTTTGATCTTTCAGTGGGATACAGTTGCGGTTGCATCTCTAGGGCTAAGGAGCATTGTAAGAGAAACCCGTTGCACTCCCCCGCCACACCAGAGAAGGGCGCTGGTCGGGCCATGGGACTGGCGATCAGGGGTGCAGAAGAAGTGATGGTGTTTGTCGTGGAGGTGATCGGTGGTGATGGCGGTGGAGCCGGTGAAGGAAGTAGAACTCGTCTGAGATTGTCAACGAGCTCCTGGAAGGGGTCGGTGTTGCTCATGCTGTCCTTAGTGTCTGGTCCGGTCTTCTGTTACGTACAGCAGACTCAGACGGAGACTCGGGAAAATAACAGATGTTTATTAATGTTCAGCAGAGCAAATGGTGAGCAGAATATCAATTGACGGTAGATGAGAGAATGATTATAGATCTTTGTCTTGACAGGAGTATTGAGCAGTGGAGATCGAGGGCACACACCTCACACAGACAGAGTAGCAGACTTCCGGAGGATAGCGTTGGAGCAGGCAGACGGGGAACACTGGAGGTAGGTACACAAGGAGGTAAGTAGCAGGTAGGTCGCTGTGATAGCATCATTCACTATGTGTAAACGAGACCGGACGTTAGACAGTGGTGAGGTGCGTGCTTATATGGCTTGAGGTAATGAGGTGTTGAGTGCGTGCAGGTGTGTTCCATTAGTATTCAGGTGAGGGTGTGCGATGTGATTGGCTGGCGTGGGAGCCTGGTCGATCTGTGACAATAGGTTACTGAAGTTCGAGCAGCTGAGTCCTTAGCCATCTTCAAGAAATGGCTAAAAACACATCTCTTCCATTTACACTTGAATCTCTAACACTAGCACTCTCTATTCTGTTTCTATTTTATCAATTTGTTTTCTTTTTATTTATAAAAACAACCCTCTAACACCTGCACTCTCTATTCTATTTATATTTTAAATACTTGTTTTCTTTTTATTTATTATAAAAAAATTGACCCTCTAACACTAGTTTTCTCTATTCTTTTTCTATTCTTTCAAATTGTTTTCTTTTTATTTATTAAAAATATCCTCTATCATTAGTGCTCTCTATTTTTTTTTTTATTCGATCAACTTGTTTTCTTTTTATTTATTATAAAAAAAATCCTTGATACGTGTACTACGTTATATTAATCGAGACTTGTCCCAGCTCTTACCTATTACTGCTCTTTTGTTGGTTCTGATTGCTTCTATTGTCCACATTTGTAAGTAGCTTTGGATAAAAGTGTCTGCTAAATGACTAAATGTAAATGTAAATACTGCACTACAGTCTCCAAGGAGATCTACAATAACTGGAGAAGGCTGTCAGTTAGCATTTCTTTTCAAATCTGCTATCTTTGTTCCTTTGAAGCAAACATCTGAGCTGTAAATGCCACATGGCTCACCCTGCGTTCAAATATGTGTACTTTTCTGTATTGACGTCTTTCCGCAGCTGAAAGAAGATACTTTCTGATGTTCATTCATGTTTATTTCAAGTTATAACTAGTAAAGAGGAAGGAACTGAGACTCTACTGTGAACTGTCATGACACATTAAAGAGCCACAAAATGGTATTTATAGTTTTAAAAAATGACAAAATTTGAAAGCTGAGACTTTGTTTCATACCAAAAGTAACCTGCTCTGTCTTGTCTGCTGGCGCATTGTCAGTTTTGTCAGCATAGCTTGTCAGACATAGCAAGAGTAACAAAGAGGGGGCGGGTCTTTGTAAAGGGTCAACTGACACACTTATGTTAACTGGCACAGATTATTGGATGGTGCCAATAATCTCCACCAATAATCTCATTACTACATATTTGCCAATTTGTACAAATTTAAAATTAGTAACTTTGTCATATCTTTCATGCATACTTTCACAAGCATGTGGAATGTATAAACTGTTATAAATGGTCACAAACACTCTTTGAAGATGAGGAAGACTCACGCGAGGAAGACAGAGGTAGCGATGAGTGTGGCCATGTAGAATCCTCGTAGGCAGTCGCCATTCTTCTTCTGTCTCTGATGCATCTCACCCCCACAGTTCTCACAGCAGCGGCACACACAGAAACACAGGCCCACTATCGGCATGAACAGCACAAATATCACCCCCAGTACTGTCAGGACTATGAAGCCGAGCTCATAGTAGATAGCCTGGAGAAGAGAGGAGAGCATTTAATCACAATTAATCTAAAAAAAAAAAAACCCAAATGAAGATAACAAAACTTTATTAGCTCCAAATGTCATAGCATGGAAATTATACATGGGTCAGATACAAATTACACATTATATATTTAGTTATAAATATCAGTAGCTTTGATAACTATTGGAGATTGTTTCCACCACTGGATAAAAAAAAAATTAAAAAGGTACTTATGACTTTTATCTCACAATTTTTGATTTGTTTTTTCACAATTCACTTTTTTCTTGCATTTCTGGATTTATATCTCACTATTCTATCGTATTGTGAGATATAAACTCGCTATTCTAAGAAAAGATGAGATATAAATTCAAGGAAAAAGTCAGAATTGCAAGATTTTAACTCCTGAACTTGGAATTGTGAGATACAAACTTCCGCTAACGTTTTTTGATACTTTTATGCCATGGCAAAAAATAAGCTTCCATAGATAACTATTACTTTGAATATTGGATTTATATATAAAAAAAAAAAAAAAAATTAAAGTGGGAATGAAAACATGTTGTAAAAATTAAAAAGAGTGGCAGTGCATGTAAGTGTAATGGCCATAAACCATAAGTCTCTAGAGTTTTTAAACAGTACCTGTAGTAATAATACAACATTCTCTGGCTACATTGTTGCAGAGTTGAAGAGACATCATTAGTGTGCATGCCAAAGATAAAGAGAAATTGTGATTAGAGCATGTGATTCCATATAAACTGTTACAATACATACATATTTTTATATATAATATACAGTGTGGCACAAAAATCCTCAGCACATCCAAACACACACCTTTTTGTAATCATCCCTTTTGATTCCTCCCATGTTCTGCTGGACCATTTTAACAATGAGATCTGTAACATAAAATTTACCAGATTAGCTCACAAAATGTTTTCTGTTGTTTAAATGATCTGTTGATATTAGTTTAGGCTGTACGATGGCCATCGTTTGAATGTAGGGGCTACAGCAGTATGCATGTGCTCTTATTCAAACAACAGTTACCAATACTGGGTCATGCACCATTATGCTAAAACAACAGATTAGATTCATGTTAATCACAGACCTGCGTAAAGCACTGCAGGTGTCTGTTAAGTGCTGTGTTTACAGTGCAGTGGATATGACATCAGAGTCTTGTTGTCAGTGCTAATGCTATACAGTATGTTAGCATCTGTTACAAACCATCTGCTCAGCCTACATTTCTGTGTAATATTTATGACCATGTTAAACAACTGATAGCTAATATTGGTCTTCTACACACTCTAAACCAATATACACTGAATATCAATAATATCTACTACATAAAAAAAAAATAATTAAACATTGGGGGAAAAAAAGCCTGTAAGCAGACCTTGAAAAAATGAAAAAGGCATGAAAAAAGCCTTTTACTTAAAAAATGTCAGAATAATATGTATATTCCATCTGAACTGAAAACTACAAGATACTTTTGAAAGCTACAAGATACTTATCTTCATACCTTATGGCACAGTCTCACCCATCACGTTTTACCTTATCTGAACTAAACATAGCCTTAATGCACTTACACACCTCACCTCTAAGTGTGTTAATGATGGCAGTAGTGGAAAAACTCACACAAAATTAAATTTAACTCTCTGAAACTAACCTTTCCAGAAAACCTTATACATTTTTATGTTTTTAAGACATTACAGGGTATTTTTATCAAACCATTTAAATGAAATAAAAAAATGTAATCAAATTAAATGAAACAGCCTATTGGCCCATGAAAAGTTTTGATACTAAATAATACTCTTAATGGGAAAAAAATGCAGGATGTTTTCTGCAACAAATGTGAGGTTCAAAGAGTTCAGCAAAGCAAACATTATGGCCACTGTACCACTGAGTTCGCATGATTTCCAAAACACTTTTTTTGCATTTACATGCACACACATACACAAAGAGAATGTATGTTCATGTATGTTATTATGACTAAATATAGATTGTTACAGTGTCCTCTGTGACACTGTCACTCTCCCCTAGTGGCAATTCTGTGTACTGCAGAAGTGAACTGAGAACTGTAAAGCTCACACCCGAACATAAACAAACACTTAACCCTAAAACACCTTTACATAAAAGGATAAGCTTCTTTACAGTTGTACTAAATTTAGCAGCTATTTTTTTCTGCCATGACACCTTGCAGGGAGATCAACAGACTTGATCCAAAATATAGCACCATGGCCAAGACTGCGCTGTACAACACTAAATATAGCAGGACTTCTTTACTACAGGTCACAGATCCCTGCCCAGTTAAAACAATACAACATTATCACAAAACAATTTGAGCTACAGCTCTTTCAAATAATGCCTCTGCAGTCTCAGAAAAGCTTGTAGATAGAATACATTATAGATACTAAATATCTACAGTATAACTATGGGGTCAGTACGATTTTTGGTAACACTTTACTTGAAGCCTTTATGTATAATGCATTATAAAAGTAGTTATAATACATTAATTATGCCTTGTAATAATGCATAGTACAATCTCATTAATAATTGTAACCGCAGTTAATACATTATAACACTTATCAATTCTTTGTTACACTATGCATTTTAAATTTGGTTATAAGTATTTATGACAAAATATAATATAGAACAACAAACATTATGAGTTTATGAGCTAATTATAATGCATTGTAGCCTTTAATAACCCTTTATAATGCATTATACATAAAAGCTTTAAGTAAAGTGTTAACCGATTTTTTAAAGAAATTAATACTTTTATTCCGCAAAGATGCATTAAATTGATCAGAAATTAAGTATAAAGACATTTATAATGTTACAAATGTATAATGTTATAATGTTGTATTTCACATAAATGCAGACTTTCTGCTTAAGAAAAAATCTTTAAAATGTATCATGGTTTCCACAAAAATATTTAGCAACAACTGTTTTCAACACTGATAATAATAAGAAATGTTTCTTGAGCAGCAAAAAGTTTTGATGTTACATTACGTGATTTTACAATATATTACCTCTTATATTATATTATATTTTAGAGAGGCTAAATGCAATATATGTGTGTGAGATATGGCAACTCTTTATCTCAAATTGTGCATTTGTGCAAGAGAAAGAGAGAGAACAAGAAAAATCCTGTGTGAACAGGAAAGAGTATCACTGGTTATAATGGCATATGGTTAATCCTCTTACATTGGTCTTGCTGTTGGGCAGTTAAGTGGTCCCTCTCCCTCTCTAAAGCTTTCTTTCCCTTTTTTCTTCCTTCTTCTACCAAATCCCATTCCTCTTCTATTTAATCCTTAACCCCCTATTCACACACTCTCACTTCCTTCCCTCCTTTTCTCACAGAAACAACAAGCCACTCGAATACACTGAACAGTTGAAGTCTTTGAAAGCAGTATAGTATGATATTGTATAACATGTTGACAAATAAAGACACATGTCTAAACCCAGAGAACAGCACTTCACACACAGACAATGCCAGCATAACTGGGTCATATCTGGGTGTTGATCTTCCTGTCCTTCAATTACAGTGCAGTTTCTTTTTGTTTTTTTTTTTAATCCAGTGATCAGTGATATTAAGCTTTATCTGGGCTGAGACGAAGGGAGTCCCCGGATTAAAGCCCAGACCTTAGACAGAATGAATGTCGTGATATTAAGCTGTATTATGTCTATCATGCATAAATCCATCTATTAATTCACAGACAACATGCTCCAACTGTCTTCAAACCTGTGAGCTGTGACTAATCTAGAAAAAAAGAGTTGCAGACAGACAGAATCGAGAAATATAGCTTTAAATATAGGCCTTTATCCTGAACCATGTGTATGTTACTGCTGTTTAATCCAGTAATCCAGCCTCATCTCCACATCAGAAGTACCTTTCTATAAGATCAGGAGTTACAAATCTGCAAAGAATGATTTAGCGGTACTAAAGAGATTGCAGAGGGAATGATATCTGTTTGCGGCTTGTGTTTGATATGTGTCTGTCTCTAAATCCACACCCACATATTTAAAGATTAAAAATGGCATCCCATTTTATAAAATGTAATATTTTTCATTAAAATTGGTGGTTTAAAGTCAGAAATACTGCAAAATGTTTGTTTTTGGGTTGTATGTTTTGTCAGGAGCATTGCGTGTATTTTATAGCATATGGCACTCAGATTATCAGCTTACCTGATTGGGCAGGTGACTCATAGAGCAGATCGGCTAATTGGTTAGGCAGCAGGGACTTAACGATGCAATCCTATTCTACTCTAAAAACACACATACACACACACACAAGCGCTCCTCTATGCTCAGCATGCTGACCTCACAAAGAAATCCACCTGCCAACAGCCTGACCTTAAATAGACGGGGGCTAGTTGTCACTTTTTTTTTTTTTTGGCAATGAATGTTTCTTAGGGTAGATTTATTTTTGAAATTTCATTTCTGTGTAGGCACATACCATAAAACTTAAAAAAAATATAGATAAAATATAAATATAAGATATTACATAAAATATTAACTTTTTCATCATTATTGCCATTGTGGGGCTTATTGTCACACTATATACACAGAAAAAAATTGGCGGTGAAACAGTTTTCACTCTGAATTTGGTAACAAACTTCACAAATAATGACAAAGAAATGACAAGTTAACATTCAGTTAAACATAAGAAATCTGAAGTAGAAATACTGAAATAGTATTTTCTTGTAAAACGTATACAAACAAATAAATAAACAAATAACTTGAAAAGCACAAAACAATGGATTAAATTATTATTGGTGATATTTACAAAAATGTCAACATGAGACAAGTTGCCCCAATAAAAATGTGACTTGGCCAAATTCTCTGTGCAGCAGCTAGCACTGGTCTCATCTATAAGTACACTGAAATGTAACAGTTATACTATGCTACAGTATGTTGCATATAATTCCAGTCTCTATGCACTCCTCATTACCTCACTGAATAAACCGAACATCACTTTTTGAATTACGACTGGAAATCTGTACATTAATAAACTTTCCAGAACTCTGTTACTCTACTGTTAGAAACAAACAGCACAGTAACAAAACCAGTGCAGTCTTATCCAGTGTCTAGAAATCATTTCTATTCCAACATATCCATACTTTCTGCAGGTTCAGAAAGCAAATGGTGAATGAATCATGAGCGGATCCTTGAGTGCATCCAAGCATAACAATACATCATATCACATTATTTCAGTTCATTTATGTATGGCAAGCCGTTTGAAGTAAGAAGTCCTTTATCTGATAACTACAGCATGCACCTGCGATATTCATCTATCTAAAGTCTACAACACACTTCTGTAAGAATATGTGGACGTTTGGCATGTGAAACTGACAAACAAATACACGCGCAAGAATGTGGAAAACTTTTGCGCGTTCTCAAAACCAGTGTGCATCTCACCTTTGGGGAAAGGGTTGGGTTGAACCACGTACAGAAACGCGTGGACCATGTGGAAAAGAACCCCGATGGGACCCGGTTCATAATACGCGTGCGTTTCGTACACCACAGACGGGACGAAGCCAAAGTCCAACGTTTCCACGGGCGCTCTGAGCATCATGTTGCGCGGGGACGAATCCCGGAGCTCCTCTCGGGCTTCGCTGCTCGTGAAACCCGAGCACATCACCAGCACGAGCCCCACTTTCCACCACATGTCCATCAGTCCTTTACGCGGGGGTGATTTTGATAAATAACGGGAGGGAACGTAAAGTGGAGGACAGATAAAGTGAGATAAAAGTATGTTTGTTTGGAATGCTCCCTAGTCCTCGACATCAAAAATACAAATTAGACAAAATAACCCGAGACACATAAAAAAAGAAAACATATCAATAATGAAAAAATATATTCCAGCTGATGGGTTTATTCCCCTTTTCCTTTTGATGACTTCATGGTAAACATCCCTCCGTTCTGGATAGCTCAGGATGAGCTGAGTGTTTGTCTGACCTGCGCCTCCCGCTGCGCGCTCCTCTTCTGGAGTCTAGTGCACGCGCACTGGAGATGGCTTTAGAGGAAAATCACAGATATGAGCCAGTTGTAGGCTTCTATAGCTTAGGACACTGTTTGGTCTAAGGAGTTGGTTTTTATTAAAACTTAGATTTTAGTTTAGATTAACAGATTTCAACTTTTGTGATTTTGTTTGACATCTGATCATAATTTCATGATCAAGTTTAATTCGATATTAAACATCATATCACATGTGCATAACTTCTATAAATCCTCTTTATTTTAGATTCTTTTTTTCTATTTTATTCTTATTCTTTATTCTTCTGTATCTACATATTGCACAATTATGAAGGCATTGTTCCATTTATGAAATATTTTATATATATTTCACCAAAAATTTTAATTTCTTAGACCTACTGTGGTTATCAGACTCAACAGTCAAAGAATGATGATTCAATAACATATGATAATTTTAGTCACAACTTTAGAGCAATGGAAAGTTTAACTATCAGTCATTGTTTACAAAAACAAGCAGTGATATTCTCTTTTCACACAAGTCAGATGAGCAGAAAAGCAGCAACTCCAGACTCTGCCAAGACACTAGCTGATGGTCTTCTTCACTGAAATGTCCCACAGCTACATTTGGAACAGATGAAAAGCCTCTGTGCGGCTGTGTGTGCATGGACATGAATACCAACAGAGGGTGAGAGAAAGACAGACAGAGAAAGAGGCCACAGTTTGTATTATGTCAGAAAGCACAACAAAAAATAGACATGCGCACACACACACACACATCTCAGAGAAAAAAAGAAAAAGAGAAAAAAAGAGCTTTCAGCAAGTGTATGATAGAGCACTTCGAAGTTAAATGTTCAGTAAAACAGGAAAAAATAATGATTAAATTCCTCTGGTCTTTATCCATAAACACAACTGTTTTATTGTTTTTAAACTGTAATAGCTCTTATCTGAAAAATAAATAAAAAATCATTTTAATATTTAATAGTATGTATCATACCCTGAGATGAGTCTCTTAAAATTCAACTACAGTCACATGTATTTTTGGTAATTACATAACTTTGAAATTACATAGTTTATTCACAAAGTCAAAATACAATTTAAATCAGGATATAAACAATTTCTTAGAATTTTTAAATATCTGAAGGAACATTGTAAAATTATTGAAAATATTGTAAAATTCTTATATAATTCTTATATTTATCACACACACACATTGTGTGTGTGTGATAAATATACGTTTTTGATAAAGTTTTTGTTTGTAGGTCACAAAGCAAAATGAATACGCCAGTTTGTGACAGACAGTATGTTTTGTTCATTCAAGCATGAGTGCTATATGTTATCAAGGCAAATGGGGAGCAAACTAAATATTAAATATAGAAACATAATGAAAATTCAGCTTCACTTTTTTAAAGACTGACTTTTGAACTCCACTGTACATCAACTCAGAAGCAGTGGAGAGCCTTCTAGAGATTTTGTACAGCCAAAGTATTTGAAATTTCTAATTCAGTTTTAAATAGACTTGTCTCATAGTGGTATTCATTCATTCTGTGATCTAATTTTACACACATTCCCAGTCAAAATCTCAATCAGTTTAGTGTTTAGATGGTTTTAGCACAGATCAGTTTAGCGTTGCATAATCTTTAGGTGACTATTTTTGGCCTGGGGTCAGAGAGGTTGGATTTAATTAGGTCCTTGACAACTACATCACCTCATGCATTCGCCACCACTCAAAACAGAATGTGATGGACAGTTCTAGTGACTGTTAGGATCATGACTGCTGCACAAATTTAACTTATATTTTAGTGGACAGTTAAAAGAATATTCAATAGAATTGAAAATACTTATAAAAAGACGTACAGTGAAAAGTGTAAGAGTAAATATTAGGTTCTCAGTGGTTAGTTTCCATTCATTTCCAAGACGTGAGAAAGCAGTCTGTTGGTATGAGTGCTGTGCAGCCAGGCACTTAATTAAAAATATGTGCAAAAAATGAAAACTTCATCAGGTCTCTGTACCTTTATGCTTTATAAGTTTTAGTGTTTGAGCAATGTTTTCAGGACAGCTGTGAATGCTTCAGCTGTGAATGTGATGTTTAGAGGTGTCCTGCCATATAAAAGTAGTTCTAGTAGTTCTTTCAAGAGTAAGATGTGTTAGTAATGTAGTGATTTAGTTTTGGTGTGTGTACAACTGTGTACACACACACACACATATACACTTTTCACCTGAGATTCGGAGCCAAATCACAGGGGATAAAAATGAAAAGATTGCAACATTATGTGCAATTTAACAATATACTCATGGAGTCATATTTAGATCGCAATATCTCTGGAACTGAACCATACAGGACCTTAAAAATGAAGATGCCAAAGGAAAAGGGAAAATTTGTTAAGACCTAATATCTAAAAGGGCATTAAGACATCTTTTATACTTCTTTAGTTACAGGCATGCAAACTTTGGAGAAAAAAACTTGAAAAGTGCTTTTTTTCCATTTTGAATGGTCACCATTGGCATATAATGTAACAAAGATTGCTAGTCAACTGATTTTATTAATAGACCCACCAATATCTGTGTAAAAATAACAATGATGCTACAATTTTTTCTAAAGTCATTTTTATCCTCCTGTAATTTGACTCCAATTCTCAGTTGAAAATTGCCATTTTGACCGCCCTCTACAAAATAGTGAATTACTGCATAAATATAGAAAAAGAAAATTGACAAAATCAAAAATATGAGCCAGGAAAGTTTCTGAAATTTGGTTGGTTTGACACGGAATGACCCATATATATCACATATACAGTTTCTATATACATAACATTATATGAATGAAACAGATATGATGCAAATATTACACAAATTTATATTAATATTTATCTTATTGTATAAATATATATATATGACACAATTTATACATATAATCAAAACTATATGATATAATTAATATTGGAACATTATAAAAAAATTAACATTATCTGGTGTCTTATGAAACACTTCATGAAAATGTATATGAGGGCTCCACTCTAAACAAATAACAACAACAAAGGTACAAAACAACAAACTTTAATTAACACAACACCCTGATTCCTCTCCCCAGTTCTGTCTCTGAAACATCCCATACAAGGGATTTGACATCGTCATTCCTCTTCAGTTTCTACAGGAAAAACAAGTTTGTAAGAACCTTGGATGCTGAAGCTGATATGGGTACAAAAACACACCAAAAACAACAACATGATATTGACCAATGAGAAAAAACGGCAGTGAAGTTCAGCAGTATGGAAATAAATGGACATGAGTATGAATTAGAAAGCTTGTGTCAAGCAAAATCATCCTTTTGAGTAATGATCCCTAATCCAGTACAGTCAAGCTTCAGTCTTATTTCAAGAGTCCAAAGGTGACTGAACCTATGGGAATGCACAGGCAGTTACAATGAAAACCACAACAAAACCAAACATTTGCTTATAATGGTCTCTTTAAAAAAATAAACAGAAGTATTTCTAACATCAGTGTTTCAAATGCAAAAACAATAAGAAATGCTTTTTGATATCATTTTGGCAGTTTAAGTCAAGTGAATGCTTTTGAAGAGCTTTTGAAAAGTGTGATTGAGAGTTTGCATTAGTTTGAGGGTAAACAATTCCTTGGCATAGTTGATATTTTCACTTTATAAATTTCTAAATGATAAATTAAACCAAACAACCTTTTGTTTTTGAAAAAAGTGAGCACCTTACACGATATGACAGCCTTATGATGACGGTCAACATGCTGACTCGAGTGTAAATTGTCAGACTGAATGCCACCAGAATGATATTACAAAGCAAAGCAATTACAGCCACATATTTGTAATACAAGAAATACAAATTCCAAAATCAGTCAAAAATGAAAATAAATAGAAATACAAAACATGATGTCATTACTGAGAAAAAGAAACTTAAATTCTAACCTCCTGTATTACTAAGAGACATTAGTGGTTCACAAAAAATATTTTTTAAGACAGTTTGGTCTGTTATGCAAAGCAAATGTATAAAACATTACTGTCTATGATGAAAAAGCACTCAAATAAGTTCTTTAAGCACTATACATGATGCATTATTACTGATTAATTCACAAATGTCACTGTTAACTGATAAGTTGGTTATTATGAAACTATGTCTCATTGTTATTAGCTTACATTACTGGATTCTTGACTTGTAAAAATTGTTTATTTGGGGTCAACAGGCCTTTTTTTTTTTAAAAATACATCCAAGATATTAGCAAAAGGTTGTATATTCGACTTTGCTTTGGTCAAGATTCTGACTTTTGGAATGTTGGTAATTGACTATTTAGCATCTGCTCTCAACATCAGCATCAATGTATGATTGTTCATCTGATATGCTACTCTTGGTAGAATAAGAGCTTGCAGGGGGAAAAAAAACTGATTTTCCATTCTTAAATGGAAAATATTTCAGTCCTTCATTTTAGCTGGCAAATCACGTTATGCTACCGGACTTTATTGTTTTCTGATTCCATGTGACTATCTTGCATTAATCTATGATCCTTTCATTCAGATGCTGACTTATAAAGTACTTCAATCAATCCATATATCACAAGCATGCGTTTCATCACAGTATCACATACTCACAATGGCCTTTTAAAAGGTCATTACCTCAAATGATGTAAAACACTTTTTTTTTTTGTCACTGGAAACCCTGTATTTAAACTGAAATGAGCAACTCTCTTAAAAATTTAAATAGATAAAAGTGATATGGTATTTTAGCCTGCTGTCTGCTTTCACTCAAAGATACAAAGAAAAAAAAAATATCTGCGGAACACATCTGTAATTACATTTCAGTACTAACTGACAATGAGCATGGTAATATTTCAAACTAAAAGTCCTTTGAGGGAACTTGAGAATTGTAGATGAAAAGACACTTTTAAATAGAGAAATTATGAATGAAGAAAAAAAAAAAACTAAGAATTTTTGACATTTGTTTTGGAGAACTGCATATTTCATTTTTTTGATTATTTGAATCTTACTATTTTTTCCACACATGTATGGAATCTTCAGAGTTTGTAAATTAGGATTATAATCCATTCCTTTCTCTCATTTTCTTAATTCGATGCCCTCTTTGAAAGGTAAGTACAGTGACCATCAGACCAAGATCTTCCCTGCTGTCCAAATGTAACCTCCGCTGGTGATCTTGAACCTCTTGAAAGCCTGGAAACTTCACTGGGTGGATTCCAATTGGTTAAAACGGTGTGTGTTGGTGTGACTGTCTGTGTATAAGTGTGTTTAAGTCTTAAATAAATTAGGTGCATCACTTATTAATAAATATCCTGCAGTTTCTTGCTGTCCCATTCCAACGAGCTCAGGTTCAAATGTCAAACAAATCAAGCTGTCAGAGAGGGCAGGCATTTCAGTGCATACCTGGCGTCACTCTTAAACTTAATGTCAGTCGATACGGTTACCGCAGATAGTAAAGCGGTCAATCTCCAGCAAGTCTTTTTTGGGCGCCCTGTGTTTAAGTTCAGTATCATCCTGAATAAGGCTTTTCTCTTCTGATTCATCTGGTGTAGTGAGGAACTGATCTGATTCGCTGGTGGGGAGCTGAGGGGCGGGGCATTCATCCCTTTGGGTGGGTTGAGTGGTGACTGATGCAGACATGCACTCCTCCGTTGGCTCACCTTCAGAGAGGTATGGACACAATGGGTTAGTGAGAACAAAACCTTGACTCTGCAAACTATTTTCTCTCTATTATCAGGGTTCTCGCAGTTATGTGGGTCAGAAGGTTTGCATGCGTGTTACCTGATGGTTCTCGTGTGTGTTTGGTACGGTGGGCTCTGCTGGACACTCTGCTGGGAGCTGCAGAGGGGGGATTTTGAAACAGCTTCTCCTCCATATTTGCCTCTTTCACATACATACAGGATTTCCCCAACAACACAATACTGTTCAGCACCTTCAGGGTGATCATACTGAATAAACACACACAAACACATGCTCAGCACAACATTCAGATCACATACGCCACTGTTCAAAAATGTGGGATCCGCTGTTTTTTTTGAAAAAGGATTCTTATGTTCACCAAAGCTAAGAGAGTAAAAACAGTAGTATTGCAAAATATTATTGCACTTTAAAATAACTGTTTTCTATTTTGATATATTTTTAAAGCTGAATTTTCAGCAGCCATTACTCTGGTACTCAAAAAAACATTTTGCATTAATATCCCAGTTGGAAATGGTTGTGCTGCTTAATGAAGCATGGAAATACAGTGTTTCTTTTGATGAACAAAATTTGAAGAAATTATTTGAAATAGAAATCATTTGCAACATTATTAATGTCTTTACTGTCATTTTAATTAATTTAATCTTGCCCTGCTGAGTAAAAGTATACATTTCTTTAAAAAAAAAAAAAAAAAAAAAAAAATCATAGTGATGCCAAACTTTTGAAAATAAAAAAAGAAAATTAAAAATGTTGATCACATTTTATTTTAAGGTCCAATTCTCGCCATTAACAAAGCATTAACTATGACTTTTGCCTCAATAAACTCCAAATTTGCTGCTTAATTATAGTTAGTAAGGTAGTTGTTAAATTTAGGTATTGGGTAGGATTAGGGATGTAGAATTTGGTTATGTAGAATATGTGCTTTATACGTACTAATAAACAGTCAATATGTTAATAATAGGCATGCTAATAAGCAACTAGTTAATAGTGAGAATTGGTCCCTAACCAAAAAGGTTATTATAAATGTGAAGTCTTACCCCAGGTAGAAGAGCACAACACAAACAATAGACAGAGAGCCCTGGATCTTCACTGAGCTGGTCACCACCCGGATCAACTGTCAATCACATACTACACGAGTATAACTGTAATACCACATTACTACATCACAGTTCCTTCATGGTAAATGGCTTTAGAAGTATTGAAAAATATAGCTAATGTAAATAAATGTTGGCTGTCAGTCTAACAGAGTCACTTTAAGTGTTAAATATAACAGTAATGCATGTTAACAAGTGCGGTGCAGCAAAATGACAAATTGTAAATTACTGCAAACAGTGTAAGGATTTATGTTTCTTTACTTTGTACAGTATAATAGATTTAGTATTGTGATTATTATGAAATAAGGAGGGAGGTTACCAGCAGAGCAAGAGGAAGAGGAATGAAGCCCATCCTCCTGGACACACTGTCACTGTAGTCGGTGTATGCCTGTAAAACACACACACAAATATCTTATTAATAAAGTTGGACAAAATGCTCTTCAAATTAAGTCAGTGTAATTAGAACCATGAACAAGAGGAGACAAGCCATTTGTTGAAATTAAAATAATTTAAAAAATCATTTTGATACATAATTTGACATATTGACATAAACGTTAAGAAGATTTCAGTCTTGCTTCAAAAGGATTTATGATATGATAAAATGGACATGTACTTACATTCTTCTGTCTGCTGCTGACCAGATCAAATGCCAAGCTTGCTCTGTATTCACTATAGACCTGCCAAACACACAGTTACATGTAATGATGACTTGCGGTTCAGTAATTCAAGAGTCAAATTTAAATTAGTAAACTCAAAAGATTCAGTGAAAGTTTCATTAGAATGTTTCAATCACAAAAACTTGAGTGTTCAAGAGTCTTTTCGAATAATTCATTAAAGAGCCAGTTCATAAGAGTCATTCATGTAATGCACTACTTAGGTTGCACTGTATGTTTGTGGTCCTGACCCTTTTAGCTCATGACATTCAATTCAGACTGCAAACTCACATGGTGGTGCAGAAAACACTTTGTTTAAATATTCTTTACATAGCAGCTTTACATAGCCACATTCTTTAGCCATTGGCTGCTGTAGGACAAATAGATTCACAATCCTTCCCTGTCTCATCACGTTTAATAGTTTCTGAATTAAAGAGTAGTAGCAAAAATTTTTGCTAAGTCTAATTCACTTATGTGAATTAATTCAAATCAATGCCCATTCAATACATCAATTTATAACTATGATTCGACAACTTGTGTCATTGCTAAAAACAGTTTACTGAGGTTTCTGTGAGGCATTTTCTATATATTAAAATGTTTGAAAAAATGTAAATATTGCTTATGGCTTGTTATTTTTATAATGGTACATATAACTGAAAATGATTAAATATCATTCTCCCTTGTGTTCATTTAATGAAATATAGGAAGATGAATTGCACAAGCATCAGTAGCATATCTATAAGTAAAAAGTAGTGACAACAGCAGTACTGTTATAATACATATAACAGTGCTATCTATGAGACCTGGTTGAAAACCGTGGCAGGAGGCGCTCGGTATAACAAAGCAGACCAATGCTGTAATTCTATAACAAGGAAGCCTAGTGGAGCTAATTAAAATGCCATGCACTAGAAAAGGGGTGGTACATTGCCATAACCATGATAGGTGTACAACTTAATACAAACAGAACAGAAAGCAGTGAACAACAGTGCTATACAATGTATATATTAATAAGAGGTATAGACCATGCGAAAGGAGTACCTGAGCGGAGTAATTATCTAAAGGCTGGAATACACTATACAATTTTTGCCCCGATTTTCCACCTAATTAACAGTCTGGAGATTTGAGTTGACATATTTCATAGAAAATGGTGTAGTGTATGATGGTAACAGACAGATTTTTTAGCTTCAGACTTAGCTTCCATCCAGTCAGAGGATATAAAACATGTTTGATATTTTGAGCCAATTTTAGAACACATTGTTTTCATTTGTCATGCGTCTCCTAACAACAAGGTACACATTTCTGCATGAGTCTGTTGTGATCAGAACAGTCGTTTAGTGTATGCTGGCCAGTTTTAGTGACTAATACTGACATCCAGATTGTAAAATCTGGCAAAAGTATTCAGCAAAGCCCATCCAGCTGCTAAACAGATGTCCTCTAGACAGTCCACTCGCCCATGCCCAAGTGGAAGCCATACCCTGTGTAGAGTGGGCTTGAACCCCTAAAGGGAATTTAGTGCTATGAGAGCTGTAAGATGGAGCTATCACATAAACAATCCAGTGATGTAGTCTCAGCTTTAAAACAGGCTAGTGTAGCCGCCAAAGCACACAAAAAGCTGCTCTAAAGGGTCTAGAGCACTCAACATAAGCACACAATGCGCATAAAGGACATAGTAACTGCAAAAATAGTGTATCTTCCGCAGCTGGCTCTTTTAGAGTGAAAGCCTAAAAATAAATATAGTACCATATTAAACTCTAAAATAGTACCATAATATGGTCTATAGTACCATATTAAACTGTAAAATGACTGTAAAAAGCATAATTTACAATTCAGTTTTCACAAAAACAAAAAGTTTTGTAAAATGATAAACTTTACATTTCAGCCTTTACACCATTTTTAAGAAAATGGATAAGTCAAAAGTGTTAATAATATTGATTTCAACAATTATTATCAATAAATTATTATATAAATTAAATAACATGAATTAGGGGTGTGCGAAATTGGCAAAAAATGATATCTTGATATTTTCTGAGATTTTATTGATAACGATAATTAGACGATATTTTGCTGAGTGTGTTATTGTGCTGGTATCTTAAAGATTACCATGGACAGTTGACCCCTGAAATTTTTTGATATTCTTCATATTCTGTGTGGTCAGTTCACAGCAGTGATAGAAATTAGTCTTTTCCAACAAGTTTTATGGGCATTTTTACCTTTAAGCCATTTTTTCTAAAAGTGTGCATAATCTTTTAAGTTAAATTCTTGCATTTGGGCTGTTAGCAAGCAAATGAAATCAGTATCAACAAATTTTATCTTCGCAATGCATCTGAAGTGGCATTTAGATGTATTTACACACTCTTTAATGCAGCTCAGAGGGACATAGAATGCTAACCTGCAGTTACAAATGCATAAATGATGTTTTGATATTTGAAACATAAAACGTTGAAAACTGATGTTTGAAATTATTTTAAAAATATGAATATACTTTAAATGTGAAATTAAAACACCCAATAGGTGGCAGTAAGTCAGCGTTAATAAGTGAGTCATTGCGACTGAATCATTTAAACGTTTGATTCATTCAGGAACGAAACACCGCATGTTGCTCAGAGACGCAAAACAGTGCTGTGGCTGTGTTTGGAATTATTTTTGTTGTAGAAATAGAGCAAAAACAGCCAATATGGTGTCTAAAACGTAAGTCTCTTAAAATTAACTTCTTGTTTATTGAACTGTTGCATAAAATCAATATCACATTTGTAATCATGCTGATTTTTGGAGAAAAAAATTGGCACTCTTTGTGTGATATTAACTATATGAAATGATATAAATATAGGCTATACATTTTCTGCCCCCATATCTTAAATTATGTGATCAGTCTAAATGTATTTTAATAGACTGAATCGCACGCACTCTAGTTTAACCCATGTTAACTGATTCATTCTCTGTCAGCAGGTGTCGCGTTTGGCTGAAATATAAGAGTTTTCTCGGTAAAGACAGAACACAAAGCAGCGCAGCACCGGACTTTGAACTTGCAGCGCTCATGTTTATTTAATGAAATCATAGCCTTTTGAAGTTTAATCGTCACATTCAGCCATATCGCAATTCTTGTCTTTCCGTCTCCAAATTTAAGACCTCTTGAAATCATAATTAAGACTTTCTTGTACAATTTAAGACTTTTAAAGACATTTTAAGACCCCGCGGAAACCCTGGGTCATATACCCTTGCTGAACTTAAAAAAAATCTTACTGACCCCAAACATTTAAACAGTAGTGAACTTGATAACATTTAGAGTTCGGTAGAAATTCTGGTTCTGAATTTAAAAAAATAAAAATTTAATAGTAAATTTCATAAACATTAAGATACATATTGAATGTGGTAAAATTGTTAGAAATTATCAAAAAAAAAATTGCTAGTGTCCACCTCTAGGAAAGATACTGTATGAGAGAGAAATGTGTGCATGTGTTTGCTGTGACACTAATCTTCCTGCCTAAACTAAGCAGATCTGTCACTAATCCCTGCCAGTAACTACAGTCCTCTTTCTGTCATTACATATCTCTCTACCCCCCCATCCACAGTGTATTTTTCCTGCTCTGTCCCTATTTTTTAGCTTTCATCTTATGAGTATCTTAACAGTAGAGGTGCACTGCACTGGACAGAATCGGTGAAACCATCCCACTGCTAAAGAGAGTTCCACTGCTGGCTCTGTGTGTGCTGATAGATTTGGGTCAGTGGATCTGTCAGGGTTATCCAAGACACTGAGAGCGGTGCTGATTTTCAGACACACTCCCAAAGGAAACCTGTCTCTCTTTGTAAAGACTTCCTCTTGACTGGGACAGTGTTTTTTTTTTTTCTTTTTTATACAAGAAAGAACAGTCTAGAATGGGGAAGCCCTTTGGTTTAAATAGGTCATGTCATAGTTCTCACGTTGTTTTCTTTAGCTTATTATAGATAAACGTATATTAGTGTCTTGTCATTTCAATAGCATCAGGTATACCTTACAAACCTTCCCTTTAAACTAAGCCCACAATCACTATTGCATTCAAGTTACAGGACTTAATTTTCAGTTCATTCTGTGTGTTTTATCAATATCTTAACCGAAAATTTATAGCTCGGACAGAAAGTAGTGTGTATTTTTTAACTTTTAGGTTTTGTTATATAATTTTATATTATTAAATATTATTATTTATATGTTATTCATTTCTATTTAATATTACACAAAAATCTAAATAGAAATACAAAACAGTTCTTTTAAATTGTAATAATATTTCACAATATTAAAGTTTTTACTATATTTTTGATCATCATGCCAAACTTTTGACCAGTAGTGTATATGTAACTACAAAATTTCCACATAGTTGAGCTAATAATACTGGTACAATGCATATTATGGTAATTACTTAAATATTGTAATTACGATACTACCTTTTGAAGAATACTTTGCCATTGCCAGTATTTTGAGGCTGGTATACCATGCAACAATAATTTGAACTCACATCTGCTGTAATGTCGTTAAACTTTGTGATGAAGGCATGTTTGACAACGTCCACTGCAATCTCTGAGGCAATCACCATACAAACATCAGGAAACAACACCCATAGATGATCTATAACCAATAAACAATGATTAATACACACATCAATGTCATATATATGCACAAACTCAGAAATGAGTATGTTGTTAACTTGATACCTGGATTCCAGGAGAACTGCTCCATGTTTCTGAGACAGACGATTAGTAAGAGTGTGTAGTTTGTAAATCTTTCTTTAATGTCTATAGTGAGAAAGACAGAAAGGAACAGTGAGACAATTCATCAGTGACAATATGAGATAGACACGTGTGTGTGTAATATATATATATATATATATATGGACCTACCACTGTTGGACATTTGGAAGAGGTTGTTTTTCTCAAATTTCTTGAATACACTTCCTTTGATCTCAACAAACTATATAGAAAAAAAAAACAAAACACATACATCAATATAAACCCTACAAAAGGAGACTTAAAAATGTGTGTATTCCTGCATAATGTAATATACATCAAATAAGATGCAGAGATTAAGGTCATTTGTAGTGTATTAATTTAATTTAACCAAATAAGCAATGTTACTGGCATGCTAGTGTGCTTGTACTCACATTATTAGACATCATAATGGTGAGCAGTGACTTGTTGTGTGAATTGAAAGCCACGTTGAGTGTGGTGGCCTGAACCATAATCAGAATGGCATGTAGAACTGCATTATTAATTAAGGAAAGTTATAACCTATGAGTGATTGTAATATGTCAAACATGACACAAAACTTTAATTTAAATAATAAAAAAAATAATAATAATAAATACAACTGAGCAGTTTCAGTGTAGTTAAATAGATTTCATGCAGAACTTGAAACTGTAGTTTAATTTACCAAATCTTTAGTTTTGTATTTATTAGTGTATTCATTTTTAGTATTAATTTTACTCACACTTTATATTAAATACATGCAAAAATATTATAAATTAATTATAATAATCATTTTAATTTTTTTTAATTCTTAGTTCGAATATTTAATTATTCAAATCTATACAAAACGATCTTTATTTACATCCAAATATGACTATTTGGCATTTGAAGGATACAGACGTAGAGAACAGCCATGAAGAAATGTGGGATGACTCCTATATGAGCTCTTTTTCTCTCTTTGGGTTCAGTGGCAGTCCAGTACAAAGCATCCAGAATATCCTGACCGAAAGATGAAAACAAGCGATCTGCCACCTAGAGGAGAAACAGAGAGCGTTCATCCAACTACTGCTACTATAACAGCAACAAATGTGAGTGTTGTGATACTCTACCTCCAGCATGTTGTAGATGATGTAGAGTTTTATGACAGACTGACCCCGGATCAAGTGGTACATCATGGAATAATCCACATAATGCATCATGAAATAACATAGAACCATGATGAAACCCTTCAGAACATCACACACCTGAGCAGGCTGCAAGATACGAGATCCACTGCACACACATATACACAAGAAAAAACATCTTCAGGTTAAATTGGCTCCATAGACATCTGGAATTACGCAATGGAAGAATAACGGATTATAATCACAAATGAGTTCTTCTATTAGTAAGATCTTCTTCCACACACAGCCACTGGGTTAGTGATCTTGAGTCACACACTCAGTGGTACATGCATCATGTTAAACACATGACTTGTGCTGGGGAAGATCAGCAGTGTAATGTGTAAATGTACCCAAACGGAAACAGTTAATTTATTCTAAACTGTCATATTAATTTTATATAAATAATTTAAATTTAATTAAAATGTTTACAAAGACTAAGTCTAATTATTTTCTCTAACAACAATTCCATTACAATTTTTACTATAAATATGAAACTTCATCACAATTCATGATTGATTATTTTGGTATGACATAATTATTTACATAAATATGCTGAAATCACAAAATGTCATTAGAAAGACCAATAGCTGCAATCCATTGTTTTGTATTATTGACAAGAACAATATATAAGTTTTATATTCACAGGCTCAAGAATTTAGCTTGCTATTTGCACAGAAATTGCTGGCAAATAATGCAGATCTGATTATGTCGAAGTGCCTGGCGGGTAGAGCATGTGCACTGGTATTTTTATATAAATGATCTGAACTCTTAAAAATAGTCAATGAATAAATAAATAAATAAATAAATAAATACCATAAAAATACAACATAAAGCATTTCTATTTTAAATAAATGCTGTACTTTTGAATGTTCTATTGTCATGGTTTCCACAAAAATAAATCAGCTTAACTGTTAATAATAATGAGAAACGTTTCTTGAGCACCAAATCTTTAGAGCATTAGAATGACTTAATGGCTTTATATTTCAAAAATAATAAATTATTTTTTTAATGTAATGAAATACAAAAAATATATTAGATTGTAATTTAGCATTCTGTTTTTACTGTATTTTTGATCAAATAATTGCAGCCTTGGCAAGAATAAGAGGATAATAATTTCCTTTTTAAGGAAAAATCTTATTGACCCCAAACTTTTGAATGACAATGTATTTTAATATACTACTATTAAGTGTTTGTTACTAGACAAAATGCACTCAGTGTTAGTATTTACAATGGGGCACTAACAGTATGTATAACTATTTACTATTTACTATAAATAGAATCTGCATTCCTTTAAACATAATTGGTTTTTGCCAATTATATTTTGTACAAGAAATGACATATAATAAATTAGGTATTGTAATACATGCACTGAAAGTAATTTACTGAAGTGCCTTTATCAGATGCATTTTATGACACTTTTTACGACATACTGCATTAATATTATATTAATTATTAATTACATTAATTAGTGTTTCTCCTCCTCTCACATTATTCACTTGTTAAATGTGACCACACTGTCATCCTGTGACCGATCATGCAAGTACACCCTGAACACTGAGAGAAGAACAGAAGAATTCTGTGAACGATCTCTGATGATTTTTAGTAGTCCATGATGAAATCAAAGCACAACAGTGCAAAATTAGACAGCTATGGCAACTGAAGCCTAGTGTGTGTGTATGAATGTGTGTTTGAACACAGCCGCTGCAATCATACCAGCACGGATGTGTGTGCTTAAAGCAGCTGCAGTCATTTGTTTCTGCATACCTGCTCTTTTTGCAGTAGGGGCATATACTAGCCCTGCAGGCAGAAGAATATAGAGTGAACAGCAGCTACACCCATATGCACAATCATTTTGGGCTTAAGTGTGTGTAAGAATTTGTGTGTAATAACACTGCAAAAAAAAGGTCAATAGCTCAGATGTTTCAACCTGTTAAGATTATCAGAATATTATACTATTTTTGGGAATATTCCTCCATGCATATCCTGAGTATAGCGTGTGTATTACCTGAGGCCGCAGCAGGGCAGTGTCAGCAGTCTGATCAGGGCCAGCAGCACTCTGAGGGGCAGCAGAGTGAACACGTACAGAAACACATCCAGACACAGGAAAAACCCAAACATCATCAGCTACAGAGAGAAAAAGAGAGATCAGTGATGTCCTGGATGTGGTATGTGGTATAAATTTCTTCAAAGGCTACAAAAATCAAGCGTACAGCATTAGTTCTGGCAGATCATGTGAGTCAAGTTTGCATCAGCTGACTCTCAGCTGATCAAATCTACCTATAGGAATACAACACCTTCAACGGCATTCCTATATAAGCTCTATTCAGTATTATTCAGCAGCTTTTTCGCTTGCTCAGGAGCAAATTACCCTCCTCCATCCGCAACTCCTCCTTTCGCCACAGTCAGGACTTGGCTTTCTGATATTCTTAATTGAATCAGACACTTTTTCTCTGGAATAATGTTGTTACATTTAAATATCATTAAGTATATTAATGATATCTACTTAGGTCTGTTCTGTTTACCCTAAGGGAGTTATTATTGCTGCTCTCTGAGTTTTTGCTAAGAACAGAACCAAACCAAACCAAAATTGTATGCTTTGACGATAGCGGTCCTGACAGAATTACTAAAAAGCACCATTCAGTTTAATAAAAGTAGTAGATAAAACTTGTCATTGATATCTTAACAGTTGCTGGTAGCCATTAACTATAGCTATAGTACTAAAAACATTCTTCAAAATATTTTATTTTATGTTTAACAGAAGAAAGAAATTCATAGGTTTGGGACAATTTGGTTTCATTATTGGATGAACTATCCATTTAAGAACCCTGACACAACAACATACATACAGAAGAAACGAGTGCATGTAAGTGTGTATGGATTGTGTAGTTTTGTGCATTTGTGTTTGGTACCTTCTCCAGTTCTTTTGGAATACGCAGGCAGGTATAGACCTTCTCTCTCCGCTCAGTGTATTTGGCCTCATTGTGTTCCAGAAAATATCCTCTAGTCAACTCAGCACTAATAAACCTTACAAGAGAGAGATCTGCACACAAATAAACACACACATGAATGTGTAGTCTAACACAATGAAACCATTATTTAGCACTATCCTGTAAACATTGACATGTAAAGGATGGAAGCTCAAAACCTGTGTGTGTGAAAAAAAGAGGTTGAATAAACGAGTGTGCAAACATAAACCACTGTCCGTTTCTCTCATATGCACACAACAAATAAACATGCACAATGATAAACTTTTGATAAACTTTGATTAAAGTTAGAATTTGAATATAAATGCCTGTTTTTCTACATGTAGACAACACTGTACAAACCTAAAAACTATTTTAAGCAATCTTCTCACAAAGGCCCAATAAGCAAATTTTCTTTGCATTATGTTGTAGGAACATAGTTGACACAGTTGTTATGTTATAGTACTACACACTGGTAAAACACTTGATTTACAACAGAGTAGATCCGTGACATAAATGTTCTATTTAAGCAGAACAGAAAGTGCTGGACTGTTTTTAGGGCATGTTTATGTTGACTTAAGGCCAAGTGTGTTGTGATAAGGGCAAGACAGATGAACAGCACACATTGTGAATGTGTTCTGTGGCCAACACACATATTACTTTCTATTTTTAACAGTAATAGAGAAGGATAAATTTGAGGATGAAAACAAACACAGAGAGTGGACAGAAAGAGTGAGAGAGCTAAAGAGATAACAGCTTCTCCTGTGTGTGTGTGTGTGTGTGTGTGTGTGTGTGTCTGTGTGTGTGTGCGTAAGTGTCTTATAACTGGGTTGTATAACAAAATGACTAAATGTATCATCCAACGAACATGACTTCATGACAACTTCTAAAAGCTTGTGAAAGACCTTAGCAAAAGAAAAAAAAGAGCAGAGAAAAGTACCCCTTGAGATTTTAAGTTAATATTTAAATAATTTAACAACATATCTGCATATTCACGATTCTTGGATGTTGATTTATGGTCACATGACATACAGCTAACAACTAAAATATTTTTATTTTGATTATTTTTTCTATTAAAATTATTTATTTATTTTACATTTTATTATATAATTGTCAGCTTTTCATCTATTCACCCCCTGGCCCGCACTTCCCTCATGAATGCCAGGGGTTCGCAAACCCCAGTTTAATTATATCTATATTTACGCTGTTGACCTTATTTCTTAACCCACACTTAACTATACATAACATGAACACAATATGTACATTGTACCTATTATTATTTTTTTAAAGACATAATTTCATACTAGACACTTAGCATAAAGTATAACCCACACATTTTATTTTTCCTGCAGGAACCCAGCTTTATACTAAATTGCATTAATAACCCAATAGCATATCAGTGATTCATGCACATTCATATACAAATATGATATCTCTAAATATGCATGTTAAACATTATCTATAATTATTGCATTACACAATGAGAGTTATTAATAATGAGAGTTACTGTTCCTAAACAACTTAAGTAAACAGATCTATGACACACCAGTTTTATTCTCAACACTAGCAATTTTATTAAATTATATAAGATTTAATTTCCCTTCATTTGTTGAATGAGCGCCACTGCAAACGCATAATGATGGTGATGACTTCGGGCAAGAAGCTGATGCAGCTCAGGTCTTTATTTACATCTTCACACCTGATCAGCTGTCTTGATCCCCACGCTTCTGAAGTTAGTCTCATTATACAAGCGGCTGAATGTGTCACATGAGCCACACTGGTATTTATGGTACCTCAAATAAACCGAGAGATGCTGAAATATCTGAGGTTAAAGATAACTAAGCTGTTGTTAAAGATAAATAAGCTCTAGTGACTGATGATGCTTCAGACAGTATTGATGCAATGAGCTACGTACTTAAACGAGCCTAACGTTAGTAGTGAGCTGCACAGCCAGACGGTATTTTGACACGTTTATATCAAACACTGTTTACCTTGACCATCATAACGTGTTTGTTATGATGCTGTCTAGACAGCTCACTAGATTGAAAACAGTGTTGTCGCTGTCTGTCACTCTTACCTGACACATTGCTCTTTCTCTCTTTGCATTTCGCCTTCCTCTCGTAAAATCCCAGAGTTTCTGTAAGGTTTGACGCAGCGGCTTGTTTCTCCGTCTTTCTGAGGCCGCTGAAGAGTCGTTTCTCCCTCTCCTTATCCTCATTTTCAGTCTCATTTTCGTCAACAAGACCAGCCGCTACTGAGTCCGCCATCTTCCCCGCAGACACAACATTCAGGCGTCACGGCACACGTCACTACACGACTACAATTCCCATAATGCATCTGGTTGTTGAGTTTATTCTTTTTATGTATGTTTTGACAGTTATTATAAATATAGAAAGATTAAAATATGGATTACGATGTGTTCAGAGGTACTTAAGAAGCCACGTTCAAACTTCAGTTCCATATGAAAAACAAAACGACTTCACACAACAACAGAAAGAACAGAAAGCTGATGCACACAGCTGAAGGAAACAGCCAGAACAGAAAAACAACATCTCAGTGTCAAAAGAATAAAAGATAACATAGTATAAATTCATACATGTTAAAAGGGAAGTTCACCCAAATATTAAAATGATATTATTTATTCACCCTCACGTCGCTCCAAACCTATGTGACTTTCTTTTGAGAAATGTCCCAGTATTTATATTGTCCCAGTCAAAATATATTTATATGTTTTACAGAAGAACATTTGGAACAACATAAGGATGAATAAATGACAGAATTTTCATTTTTGGATGAACTATCATCCGGTGAATTTGTACCACGTTTCTTTGACCACTAGAGGGAGAAAAAGACTCAGAGATTATTTTCATTAACATCATAGAGTTAAACATAACGTATAGCTTTGCAATTTATTTATTTAGATTATAACAAGGCTCTGTGTCCTCGATTATGCACATTTGTTACATTGATATCAATAACCAAACACACAGAGTCTGATATCATAACCAAACACATTTTATTAAAGCAAATTATTGAAAACCATACATAAAATACACAACTAACAGCACAAATCTGCATGTGTTTTACAATATGCATTAAAGTTTAGAGCAATAAAGATATCTGCATTTATGCTCAAAACGCTATAGCGTTCACAATGGGATTTTTTATTTTTTCATCTGGTTGTTTTAGCGAAACCAAACAGTACGGTACAGAATGAAGCCGAGACATCCACTGAGCTTTAAAAAAGGGCTGAAAAATTCTGATATGAAATGAACTGATCTGTATATGTACAAGGCTTGCAGTGTTTTGTTTGTTTTTTCGCAATACTTAAACTAAATGGTTGAAGCTGTATGTCTCAAGTATGGAATACCGTGTCACACCAACATAAACGCTAGCATGCACACACACACACACACACACACCTTTTCTCCAGCAATTTCTCCTCTACAGTTGAAAATACCCCCATCCCTTGACAGCACCGTTGCTATAGCTACCCAATGTCAGATCACATTACTCCAACTGCTGTGTTGCCATGGTATCAGGCTTACTGTCTTGGTTGCTAGGGTGCTGGCCATTCCAGGAGCTGCCGTTTCCAAGTGTCGGTGAGTTGGTGTAGTCATGGAGACCGTCATCATGGAGACCGTTGACGGGGTCGTATTGTTCGTTCTCTAGGCGTGTGATCAAACGCTCGTCCACGTCACCCAACTCCCCTCCCATTAGAGAGGGCTCCCCTACCACCATCACATCCTACAGCAAGACAGAGTTGACGTAAACAGAGACGCAGGGGGTCGAGTGAGAGAGAGAGAGAGAGAGAGAGAGAGAGAGAGAGAGAGAGAGAGAGAGAGAGAGAGAGAGAGAGAGAGAGAGAATGGCGGGGGAGTAGAAAGAGAGAGAAGAACGACAGAAGCAGAATCATTTATGGCTGTTATTTTCCAAAATCTGAACTTGTAATGTAGCTAATGCAAGCAGACAGTAGAAAATGTGCAAAATATTATATATATATATATATATATATATATATATATATATATATATATATATATATATTTGTGACCCTGGACCACAAAACCAGTCATAAGTAGCAGGGGTATATTTGTATATTTGCCTAAAATATATTGCATGGGCCAAAATTATTGATTTTTCTTTTATGCCAAAGATCATTAGGATATTAAGTAGCCTAAAGATCACGTTCCATGAAGATATTTTGTAAATTTCCTACTGTAAATGTATAAAAACTTAATTTTTGATTAGTATTATGGATTGCTAAGAACTTCATTTAGACAACTTTAAAGGCGATTTTCTCAGTATTTTTATTTTATTTTATTTTTTATTTTTTTGCACCCTCAGATTCCAGATTTGCAAATAGTTGTATCTTGGCCAAATATTGTCCTATCCTAACAAACTATACATCAATGGAAAGCTTATTTATTCAGATTTCAGATGATGTATAAATCTCAATTTCAAAAAATTGACCCTTATGACTGGTTTTGCGCTCCAGGGTCACATATAAAAGATGTGTATCCACCTTATTCTTCAACGCAGATGTAAGCTACCAGTTAACGAGAAGAATAACAACATGCAGTAAGCTGTAAAAATGTTTGCAGTACAAACCTGTGTGTTCATAATTAAGATAATTCATTAAAATAATATGGTAAGATACACCAATTTGCAATATCAAGTAGTAAAACAAGTTGTTTTGTACAGATAAAAATAGCTGGATGCGGATGAGACCGGAAGCCAGACCCATAAAATTTACAAATTGCCTGCGCCCGCTCTTACGTTAAAAATAAGGTGGATATTTTTACATAAATAGAAGAATGTGGTGTACACACAAGCTTTGTTAAATACGCAGTCACACACACACACATACACACAAACATCTCCAGACACTAGCTCTTTAGACTTTAATTAGATTTTTTTTTTTCAGATAAAGAACACCTAAATAACAACATATGTGCTAATTAAGCAAATTTGCATTGCTAAGTAGCTCGTTAAGACAGCACATGCTGCATGATAACTGTCTGCATGTGTCACTCACCTACCTAAGCTCCGCCTCCAGCCACCCGCCACCCCTCGCTTCCCCGGCGACACGTTTAGGCTGGGGACCAGAGACGGACAATACTAATTATCATCAAATCAATTACGGCTAATTAGTCTCAATTACAAACAAATTAAGCAGAGTAGACAAATAACTACATATTAAAAAAAAATTACTCTAACATTACAAATTACAATCACACTGGAAACTGATTATAAACTTACTTATTATAAACAATGAAACAATATAATTCAGGTATCGATTTTAAATAGAAGTATTTGAATAAATAATACATTGCATAGAAATATTACAATATGGAAAAACATAAGCTGCTCTGTCTGTCTTTCCCTCTCTATACTGCTTTATTTTTTACACACACTACGTTATTTTTTTACACACACTTACACACACACATGCATACACACATGCACATATATGTACAGACTTCCAGACATTCTCCATATATCAATTTTAGTATATCTCTCCTATATGATCTTTTCAGTGTGGACCACTGCTTCTCTGCAAGTGTGTAGGTGACTGTGTCTATGTTCGGAATGGAATATTATGTGATGAATGCTGTGTGGTATATATTTAATTTTACAATTTACATTTTTTGCAGTCTACAATTTTCATGTAATTTCTTCATTTTTAATTCAGTGAATGCTGTCCAGTTATCAACTCCAATTAAATCTGTCAAAAGAGTTCAAGATTGCAACTAATATTACTTCATCCATAAAACTGGAAATGGAGGGTCAAAGCGAACACATTCACAAATGTAGCTTTCTTAAAGTTGGTCCAATTTTTGTGGCATTTAGAATTGATTTGAATTTTGAGGAAAAAAGTCAGAATTGTGAGATAAAAAGTCACAATTACCTCTTTTTTTTGTAAGCAATTATTTTGTTGTTATTTGTGTTTATTTATTTATTTGTTTTTTTTTTTCTTTTTAGTGTAAAGGCCTGTTCACACCAAGGATGATAACTATAAAGATAACGATAAAGATATAGTTTTAAAAATCTTTTCAATATTAAAGAAAAGCAGAGTCCATACCACAGCTATAACGATAAAGGCACAGAGAAACGATGTCATTGGAATCACTTTCAGAACTATATTTTTCCAGCTGATGAATGATAAAAACATTGACACCCTATCAGGATCAATCCTGCTGTAACAAGCTCGAGGATTTAAAGCGGCAGACGAGCGTGCACTTAGAATAAACAGATGACATCGTCTGCTGGTGTGGACGCTAATATTGTTACCTTTATAGTTATCGTTCTTGGTGTGAACGGGACTTTAGTCAAAAACACTGTATTGTGGGATATAGTATTTCACAACAGCAAGCACTGTTGCACATTTTAATATATGTAGTTAGGCTGGCTGTTTTGTGCATACAGAAAATTAGCATACTGCCCATATATACTATATACCTCAGCAATACTAAGAGTAATACGGTAGTATGGTATATATATACATTCCGAACATAGCTTTAGGGTAAACATATGTGTCTATGTGATGCACCTGTGAGGGTAGGCTGAAATTATTGGCTGGGCTGCGCTTCTTGCTGTTTCCTGTGCTGCTATTGGACGCGCTACCAGCTGAGTTCCTCCTCCTCCGTCTCTTTGTTGCTGGTTTGGCTGGCTCTGCTGTCAATCAAAACATAAAAGCGGCATAATGTAAACTGAATCAATGTTGTATTGCATGAATTGCATTCCATGTTGAAAACCACTGAAAACAGAGTGAACATGATTAAAAATGGGTGGATAGATGGAATAATAGATGAGTGCAAATACACAGCGTACTGTATCTTTTAAAACACTAATCAATACTGCAAATGAAAAGAGTGGTAGAGGTCTAAACATTGGTTAAGATGATATTCTGTTGATATTCTTCATCATGTATAGAGATGGAACCAATTTGATTTGCATTTCCTGAGGGAAATGTCATTGCTTGCATGGCAACAAAAGAATAGTGTTCGTTTTATATATAAGGCTTCTGTTTGGAGTAAATGAAATGGCTTTACTGTTGTCATGACACTGAGTATGTCTCATTTTTTTAGTCAGCTGCACACAGGAACCTTCACATGGGCTGAATTAGGAATAGCATACTAGCATAGTACTCAGTATGCTATTTTGAATTCAGCCATAGTGCAGTGCTTTGTGCTTAGGTTTATGGTTAAATATATGCAGGAACTGCAAGATCCATCACAATTCAGTATGCAAAGAGATGCAAAAAAGAAGACAAATCACAATACAGTATGCAAATATTACATCATTGCAGTTGGTTGCATTTTGAATGCAGAACATTCTAGAAGTATCAATATGACATTTTTATTTGATTGATTCTGTTCAGGTTGAATTAAAGGTTTTATTATTAGTAGTATTAAATATTTAGAGTAGAAGAAGAAACCCTAACCAGAATGTTTGAGGAATTGTAAAAAATGAAAGCGCATAGAAGAGCATACATACATTTTTTGGAATTAGAGGGAAATATTTCTGTCTTGAAGCTGGGCGAGGGTCCAACTGAAATGAAAGGAATTAATAACAGTCAAAAGACACCACTGTACCGTCTTTCAGAAACAACATTAAGAACATAACTAAATAATAATGTGGATGCAAAACAGTAAAGAGAATAAGAAAAGGAGAGGAACAATGAAAGAGAGTTGCCTGAGAAGAATAAGATTATTGTTCAGTTAAAACAAAGGAATTACTGTCAGAGAACAGCAGGAGGTAGTTATTATTTAAAAAGAGCAGTAAAACAGCACATAAATAACAACACAAGGTCAAAGCCTCCATTAATTACTGCAGATCACAAAACCCTTAACAACCTGTGCTCAGTACTTTGAAATGTTAATAAGGAATATGAAATATGTTTACAATACACAAACTACTGTAAATTTAATGATATTGTGTAGCTCTTAAGAGGAGAACTACAGAAAGAAATTAAACGCTGGGGGAAAAGAGTAGCTAAACAATGCTGGTGTTTCTATATTAATCTTTCACAACAGACTGTATTTAAGAGAGAAAGAAAGCTAAGAGGAGGCATGAAACGAGATCTAATGAAGAATGTAAAAGCTAGAGTTATTATTAAAACTAAAACCATAAAAAACAGTTCAGTTACTTGAAAATTCTGGTACATAATTATTTTTTTTTAATAACTAAAAATAAAATAAAAATGATAAACACTCAACAAATTTACTAAAACTTGAACTAAAATTACAATGAAAATTGGAAATGTGAAATTCAAAATATTATTAAAAAATATAATAGTGTCTCTGTGGCGTGTGAGGCTTGTGTGTGTGGACCTGGTATTTCCTACATTATGGGGACCAAATGTCCTCACCAATAATTTTTGATCTTGTGGGGACATTTTTGTTCCCCATGAGGAAAACAACTTATAAATCATACAGAAGTAAGTTTTTTGAAAATCAATAAATGCAGAAAGATTTCTGTGACGGGTATGTTTAGAGTAAGGGGATAGATTAGACAGTTTGTACAGTATAAAAACCATTACAACTATGGGAAGTCCCCATAAAACATGGAAACCCAATGAGTGTGTGTGTGTGTGTGTGTGTGTGTGTGTGTGAGAGAGAGAGAGAGAGAGAGAGAGAGAGAGACCTGGTGGTGTTGTCATCCTCTGCCACTGGTGAAAGAGGCAGGTCTTCAGGCAGTCTCTGGGACTCAGTCCATATGTCTTATGCCTAGACATGAGCTCCTGCATCGGCTCTAGAATCACACACAACTGCACACAAACAAAAGAATCTTTTCACTCTGTTGTTTAACACGTTAAATGACCATCCGTATGAGAGTGGATTGTACATGATTGTAACATACTCTGAGGTAGTTCAGCGTGAGGTTGGTAAGTCCCACTCGACTGATGTTTTTGGACAGTTGTTCCAGAGCTCCAGGGTCTTGAGCCTGACAAAGACACACACGCGCACATGGACACACAAGTCCATTTATTCTCTCTCTTATTTTGTGCTCCATCCAGATAGAGCTCTAATTCATTACAGGATATGTTTCCATAGCAACATCCTGACAGCTTAGCTAAAAGGTTTGGATGCTTTCACCTTGATTGATAAAAAAGGGCTGAAATGCATTTTGTTGTACCATACCCAACTATCTGTGAATGCATCTGAAAATACCTGAGTTTGCTAACATGCCAAACAAATCCATGGTGAACATAACCCACATAACTGAGGAAATCATATTATTTAGAAAACAGCAAATTAGTTTTTGATTATTTTTGAGTGAAAATAACATAAAGCTCAAATTAGTATTGTAAATGTTACATATTGTATGTAAAATGTTAATCCACAGTGTAGGCTAGAAAAGCTAAAAACTTCACTCTGACGCAGCAATACTGCACTCATATAAGCAGTGCATGGATCATGTGAGGAGAATCTGACTTGTGTGAGAATAATATTCGGTCCCACTTTACATTAGGTGGACTTAACTACTATGTACTTACATTTAAATTAATCATTTGGTACAGTGCACTAATTGTGTACATGCACGTTTTTACATTGTACTTATATTTAAAAAAAATACCTGTATGTAATTACATCTGTAATTAATTTTTGTAATTACATTTATACACTGCTGACCAATCCCTTACACCTTAAATCTACCCATACCACCAAACCTGTCCCTAAACTTACCCTTATCCCACCTCAATAGCAGCAAAAGTGTTTTGCAATACAATATGAACACAATAAGTACACTGTACTTATTTTCTGATGCAAGTACATAGTAGTTAAGGCCACCTAATATAAAGTGGGACCTAATATTCAACACACACAGAAATGTCAAAACTAGTAGGGACAGTGTTTTACTCATGTTAACAATTACTGAGAGTATGAGTCATGTTAAAAATTACTAACGCAAAGGGAAGGGAACCTAATTTACACACAAAATATTTGACATTTGACAGACACTTTTAACCAAAGCAACTTACATTGCACTTAAGACATTTAATCATTAACATCCTGGCAATCAAATCCATGAACTTGGTATTGCTAGCATCATGCTCTGCTTTTTTAAGTTACAGCTTCTCCACTATTTGATTTGCTATTTGAGTTACTACTTTGAATACTGTATACTAAATATTGTGTTCAACAGTAACAATGTTCAACATGCAACAATAAACATTTCAAATTGTTGCTACATTTTTGCCAGATTACCTCAGATTTACATCACTGAGGAGTCCAATTATCTCTGAAAATAAAAAAATAATTCATTTATATTTTAATCAAATTTAGAGTAAAATTCTATTAAAAATGTAGGAAAATAAAGGTCACACTTTATTTTAAGGTCAATTCGTACTATTAACAAACCATTAACTATGAATTTTGCCTCAATAAACTCCTAATTCGCTGCTTATTAATAGTTAGTAAGGTAGTTTTTAAGATCAGGTATTGGGTAGGATGAGGGATGTAGAATATGGTCATGCAGAATATGTGCTTTATAAGTGCTAATAAACAGCCAATATGTTAATAATAGGCATGCTAATAAGTAACTAGTTAATAGTGAGAATTGGTCTCTATAATAAAGTGTTACCAAAATAAAGATATATCCTTACGCTTGGAGGTATAATCAAATCAAAAGTCATGAGCATGGACTGTGTTTGGAATGAAAAACCAATAGTACTGCATATCTTATAATATACATTGAAAACTGCCCACATTTTTTAAAAGTAATGCCCTATCAAAAGTTTGGGGTCAGGAAGATGGTCTTTCTTTTATTTTTTATTTTTATTTATTTTTATTTATTTATTTTATTTTATTTTTTGAAAGAAATTAATATTTTTATTTAGCAAGGAAACAGGAAATTGGCCAAAAGTGACAGTAAAAACCTTTATATTGTTACAAAAAAAAAAAAAAAAAAAAAAAAAACATGTCAAAGAAATGCTGTTCTTGAGATTTCTATCCAAAACTCATCCAAAAAATTGTTGAAGTTTCCACAAAAATGTTAATAAGCACAACTGTTTTCAGCATTGATGATACTGTTTCTTGAGCACCATATCAGCACATTAGAGTGATTTCTGAAGAATCACACTAAACACTAGTAACGACTACTGAAAATTCAGTATTGCCATCATAAGAATAAATGACATTTAAAAATATTTCACAATATAACTGTTTTCATTGTGTTTTTTAGCAAATAAATACGGCCTTGGTGAGCATATACTTGCCGGATCTTACCGACCCCAAACCTTTGAATGGTAGTATATGAGACAGTATAGACTATGCAAAGATAAATATCTTAAACAATGAACTGCTAGATTTTAATGCAAATTTAATTCTTATAAAGACTCAGAGTGGTGTCCAGTTTATCATCTTGAAATTGTTGAATTTTTAGTCCAGTTTGGTGAGAAAATGTCTTTTTGGACTGTTGGCAGTACATTTAAATTTTAAATGGAATTTTTAAAATCTCATTTTAATAATTAAGATAGAGCTGTTAAAACTGCTGCTGATATTACTTCTGCTTTATTTGCTGCAGTGGAAATCAACGGTCAAATCTAGCACACCGCATTATGAGATACAGTAATTAAAACAGCGTGCTCTGTGTACACTTCAAATTCTGGCCAATGTAGAAGGTCATCCAGGTTGCATATCATTTTGTGTGAGAAATATTAAGGAGGATTTTTTGATTCACGTGAAAAATAACTCACATTTACAGCCAAGACACTGCGAGGAATGAGTTCGCTGTAGTGTGTGATAGTGAAGTGCCATGTTTTGATTCTCATGAGGTCATCAAAGGTGAACACAAGAATTAGACGACCTTCTGTACACACCTGTGAAAAAAAGGAAACACAGTTAATATAACACATTTTTAAAACTTTGAGAATAAAAAAAAGACACAAAGAACATAGACAATTAATTATCTTGAATCTTCTGAAATAATACCACAGACTTGACCAGTGCACAAAATGTGAGAGAATTACTTCGAACTACTTTTTGTTTTTCATTCCTTTAAAACAAATCAAATTACACGGTTCTCTCATTAAAGCAGTATTTTCAGCACAAGCAGGATTCTGTGCAGAACTCTGAACCCCAACATTCTGTTGCCGGGGGAACGGAGGGTAGCTGCAAGGTTGGCATAGCAACGGGAGGGATGTAATCCCAGCAGACACGCTCTGATCAATGCCTCCAGTACACACACACACACACACACACACACACACACTTGGGAACTGTATCTGTATAACTTAGCTACAACATACAGTCTTCCGAATCAATATTTAATTCACAAATGTTCATTTACTAAAAAGCAAAGTTGGACAAAACTCTCTCTCTCTCTAATTGACAATTGAAAGATTCTGCATCGTAATGGCGTACCATATGAATATTGCATAGGACATTCAGAAAATCACACGTTATGTTGGTTATTGGAAACAAAGTATTCATGTCATATGATACAAATGATATAAGCAAGACCATTCTCTAAACAGTATTGTAATATACTTGCTCAAAGAAAATATACAAGCAGGATTTTCATCAAGATCAGCCTACAGTTTTAGCGCATAAAGCTATAGCGTAGAAAAAAGAGAAGCATTTTTTGTGGATGAGCGAGAGAGGGAGGGTGAGAGAGAGAGAGAGTGAGGAAGAAGCCGAGAAAGAGCAGGAGGGAGAGGGAGAGAGTGGGGGTTATATTTTCCTTTTTTGTTTTGTGCACTTCCAGCCCAGAATTCGCAATGAGGAATACATTAGTGCTCGAAATGAGGAAGCAAAGACTCACTGAGCGTGTGCGTGCAGTACCTTAGTGAACGTAGGTTTGCCGTGTTGTGTTGTCATTGTACAGTGATGAGAGTCGACAGTAATAGTTGAGTTGTTGAACGACTCCTTTGTTTGTTTCAGCTCAAAAAACAACTCATAGACTCCTCCTTCGAACAGAGAACTGAAGTAACGAGGGATCAGGGTGCGCCCGATGGCTGGGGAAGAAGGAAGGAGAGTGAGAGAAACATACGTGGAGAGGGAAATTTCATTTTGAGGACATCAGTTGCGGTCATTGATTACCAAATGTGAGAAAAAGAACGGTATAGGCTCCATGCAGAGGTGTTTATTTATTAATGGCCATATGATGGAAGAGACTCAAAGTTGGGCGACACACTGGCCGAACACCTTAACTGGCAACCGTAAATGTGTGTGTGTTTGTGTGAGTCTCTGTGTGTGGTCCCCTAAGAGTTAGAAACAAACAGGCTACTGAATGCCGCAGGCATTAAGTCCAGCAGGCTGTGCTTGTGCACAGAACAGTTAGTGCTCTGGAGCTGTCAATCACTGCAGTAGAGGTGTGTGAAGTCTGCAGGCCTATATTTATTTGAACACCCCAGACCTGTCAATCAAATCTCACCACATACACAGTGAATAAGGAATGAATGAGAATGAGTGAAATCCAGCACAACTGTGTCCCTGTCTAACTCTAAACAGGCTGAAATGAATCTAAATTCAAACTCTACCTTAGAAAGAGAAAAAGAGACGAGACAGAATGCTCACAGATCTTATTATTTAATTTATTGTTAATAAGTAATCATTACTATATTCAAGTGTTTATCATGATTTTATCATATTTTGATGTTTACAAATTCATGGATGTTGATGGTCAAATGTCCTTAAAAATCTAGTTTAAAACATATGTGCCAAGTTCTTACTCACTGTATTTACAGTGGTTTTATATTTTGAAAAAATTTAATGAATTTAAAAATCTAAAGTTAAACATATTTTCTTTACACACTGAATGCGAATGTACACATCTGAATCATTTTTTTTTTTAAATAGCTTAAAGGTAAGAAGTATTTTTATGAATATGACTTGAGTATTTTATGACATTTTATAGCCTGAACTAACCTTGCATGTCATAAAAAGATTGAAATTGCTAATATTTAAAAAGACTTATAGACCTTGACACACAGGGTTCCTCAATGATATAATTTTCTGTTTTCTATTTTTTTTCCTTTTTGCATTATTTAAAATATTAATAAGCAGGGCAGCAGTTTTGTTAAAATATTTTCCCCAAATAATAACATGAAAAGATTACGCTAAAGAATATAATCCTTTTTTTCTTTATTATAATAATAATATAATTTGTACAGTTGAAACAATTTAAGTCAGAAATTAAAAACATTAGTCATTGTATGTATGAATTGGATTTTTATGTATTTTTTAAATAAAATAAAACAAGGTAACACTTTATTTAAAATAAAGTGTAATCTAAAATAATTTTGTCATGTCATAGTTCCAACCAAATGTTAAATATACTGTACAGTGGGACCAAAAGAAAAAGTTGAAGAATCTATACCATTATAACCCACCTTTCAAACATCTATGAATACATGGTGGTTATGGCTCCGCACACACTTACTGTACGTCTTTGGTCCCTCCTCCAGGCAGAATGAGAGAGTCAGTGTGGCATCTTCTTCAAAGAACTCAGTGCAGAATGCATCCCACCACAGAATATCACAGTCCTGTGGGATCACACATTAACACGCATTTAACACTGAGTGAGACAGAGGAGAGGCACTGAAGTACTTGGCCTCTGAATGACCCAAAATGACCATAATTAGGCTTGGCACAGTGATTATCATTTCAAAGCTTTCTGTTTATTATAAACACACACCCATGTTGACTCGCCCCATTAAGGGCAGCAATTTACACTACAAATCCAGCCAACTACCGCTGGCTTGCTATTGAGATTCACTTGATTGCATTGGACATTATTGTACCAGCTCATATGCCACAATAAACTGTATTTTGACAGCTCTTACACTTCAGTCTTTGTGCGTTATAAACATGTAAGAGAGTTATTAGATTGAGAGAAAAAGGTGTTTCTATAGGTCATCATTCCAATAGTTCAGTTTCTCATAGCGGTATCTGTCAAATTATTATGACTCCAGGTGTGCTGAGCAGCATTTCATACCTCTGCTGATACATTTTATTTTCCTCCACTTATTCGGATTGCTTTTTCTGAGTGTAGGCAATATTTTAAAAGTACTATTTATTGTGGATTATTTTTGCACACACCCTGACGGCATAAGAAAAGGCAAATATTAACACAGCTTGCACTGCAGTTTAAATCAGGACCTATTGATAGAGAAGAAATATTATATTATACTATTGTAGTACTATATATATATATATATATATATATAGTACTACAATAAATCATGCTACCACATAAACATTATAGAACAACATCACCTTGCTGTTCGTGTTCCTGAAAACCACCACATAATCAATAGTCTATTTGGTATTTTACCAAACCAAGGACTAATGTGTTGTGTGCTCAGTCAAATCCTGTTTAGTGAAAGTCTTTGAATAAGTTCAGTTTGTAAGTGAACAGTGGGGTCACACTGTGGTGATGCGACAGGAATAAATGAATATGTTAAAGTAATTTTTGGTTACAATTTATTTTAAGGTATCCTTGTTACAGTGTAATTATACATTTAAGTACTGAGCAATATTAATTAACTACATATACTTACTATATGGTTAGGGTTAGGATTAGGGTTACTTGTATGTAATTATGCATAATTTATTGCTATTATAATAGTAAGTACATGGAACGCGTAACAAGGACACCTTAAAATAAAGTGTTATCTAATTTTTCCATGGGGACTTCTGGCTACTTAAAAAAATCAGACTTATTCAAATTAAGTTTCATCTGTGTTAAAACATTGTAACATATCTGGTAAAGATTTGATCATGGCTTTGGCAACCTTCAAGTGCACTTGGTATGTGATGATTTGGATTTTTCAATTTGTGTGCAACAAAAATTATGTTTGATTGTAGCAATGTAATAATAATGACATTTATTAAGTAGTAGTCAACTTTTAATGTATAAATTTACAAATAGCCCATAACATACACATCATATCATGATGTTAAAATATTAAAATTAATTAAAATTCTGATCTTCAAACTGCTATCCTGCCATTGATGTGTTCACTTTCCTATTTCCATAATAACCAATAATGTATAGTTTGTATATGAAGTATATTTTCAGAAGGCTCAATTGCTCTCTAAAACATGACAACAGTATTTGGAACAGAATGTTGAGATACGCTATTATACACATAAATACATAACCTAAAATGAATTCATAATACGATGTTAAGTCTTTTTTGGAAGTAGTGCAAATTATAATTTCCAATTTTAACACTTTTTATCATAATTATTTAATTGACAGAAAAGTTCTCCTTATAGATTACATGATGACTCTATTGATGTATAATCTCTTATCTAAAATTAATATTTGCTTCATACTTTATTTAAGAACGTATAACGGATCGGATATAAAATATTAAATGCAAAGTCCTGATCATCTAGCTATTGTTTTATTTGTCGTAATCACTCACCTCAGGCCGGGACTGGAGCCGTTTGTTGAGCTCATGCATCCGATACTCCGGCTGCACCGGGTAGGGCGCGTGTCTCCGGTAAAACGGACCGAACGGAGAGGAGTAGAAGGGGTCGCGCGGCGCGCCGGTCATGGTTTCTGTTACCGACAGCGCGCGAGGAGCGCATCCACACGCAGCACGTGGAGCACGACGATCGTAAACATACACACACACACACACGCGCTCGCTCGCGGACACAAGGAGAGATGCGACTGTCAAATCACACGCGCGCTCTGCTGAGAGAGGAGAGGAGAGGAGAGGAGAGGAGAGGAGCGGGGGAGGGAGGACCTCACGAGGGGGAGGGGGTGGAGGAAAGGAGAGAGGCTTCTGTAAATTGGTGGGTCTTTCCTTACAGTACAGTCTTGACAAGTTGGCCAATTAGAGCAAAATTCAATGGAACGCAATCAGTTTGCCTTTTTATATTTCGGATAAAATCCCTCAATGCATGTCATCAATAGGCTAACTACTGCAGTGTGTGCTACTGTAGCATTATATAGTTTGCTAATGTGCAAATTAATTGCATACAGCATTGCACATATTTAATGCAGAACTGCATCTACAGTGTGTGTATGTGTGTGTGTGCTTGTATTTTTCCATCTCTCTTTCTTTATGACTCACACAAGAGACTTGCTCTCCCACATACGTACTCACACACACACACACACACACACACACACACACACACACACACACACACACACACACACACACACACACACACACACACACACATTCTCTCTGTTTCTCCCTCTGTCTCTCACTCTCTCCTATTGTTTGGAGACATGTACACATTTTTATTCTTCTTAAAGATTATTTAATCTTTCTATACATTTCCCACTCATTTGTACACTAGAAATCTCTCTTGTGTGATGAGGGACAGATAGGACAGACACGTAGAGAGAGAGTGAGTCCATATGGATTCTATTACTCTCTTGTTTTAGGGGGAAAGCAGGGCCCCAAAAGTTCACCTCCTTTACTTCACTTTCTTTTTTCCTCTTAGTCTTGCTTTTTCATGGCCAAAATCAAGACACTCCCTCTTTTTACACAATAGTGTGGAGTAACACACACGCACCCATATACACAGTGCCTGTTGCTTAATTTTGTGCATGTGTGATTGATAGTTCAATGCTCATGTGGCTTCACAATGCAAACTGTAGGTATACTAGTAAAGAGGATCAGAGATGCACACACACACACACACACACACACACACACACACACACACACACACACTCACTCACACACCCCTCCCCCCTCGGGTCAGTTAATAAGAGTGGTTGCTGGGCTCTTTGTGTGCGTTGTGTCTCATGGGGAAGGGCGAGAGGGAGAGGGGGGTCTAAAGGAATGGAATTTACCCACTCCACTGCTGTATAAATACAGAGAGAGAGAGAGAGAGAGAGACAGAGAGAGAGAGAGAGAGAGAGAGAGAGTAGGATAATGAGAGGGCTCTCTATCCATGTCTTTGTGTTTATCAATTTTCCTCTCAGTCTCTATGGTGACTTGATCAAAGATGACCACAAGATGTCACTCTCTGATTTCCTTTTAGTTAATAGCAAATGGCAAGAGCATTGAGAATAGCAGAACGGTTGGGAAGGCCAAGGACTGTTTCTTGAACAGGAGAGCACACAGATTTATTTATTTATTTATTTATTTATATACTTACTTACTTATTTGTTTATTTTCATTTTATGTTATTTTATAATAAACAGAAAATATTAATAAACTCTCTGATTTCTTTTTAGTTAATAACAAACTGCAAGAGGATTGAGTATAGCAAAACGGTTGGGAAGGCCAAGGACTGTTATATACAGGTGCATCTCAATAAATTAGAATGTCCTGGAAAAGTTTATTTATTTCAGTAATTCAACTCAAATTGTGAAACTCGTGTATTAAATAAATTCAATGCACACAGACTGAAGTAGTTTAAGTCTTTGGTTCTTTTAATTGTGATGATTTTGGCTCACATTTAACAAAAACCCACCAATTCACTATCTCAACAAATTAGAATATGGTGACATGCCAATCAGCTAATCAACTCAAAACACCTGCAAAGGTTTCCTGAGCCTTCAAAATGGTCTCTCAGTTTGGTTCACTAGGCTACACAATCATGGGGAAGACTGCTGATCTGACAGTTGTCCAGAAGACAATCATTGACACCCTTCACAAGGAGTGTAAGCCACAAACATTCATTGCCAAAGAAGCTGGCTGTTCACAGAGTGCTGTATCCAAGCATGTTAACAGAAAGTTGAGTGGAAGGAAAAAGTGTGGAAGAAAAAGATGCACAACCAACCGAGAGAACCTCACCCTTATGAGGATTGTCAAGCAATTCAAGAATTTGGGTGAACTTCACAAGGAATGGACTGAGGCTGGGGTCAAGGCATCAAGAGCCACCACACACAGACGTGTCAAGGAATTTGGCTACAGTTGTCGTATTCCTCTTGTTAAGCCACTCCTGAACCACAGACAACGTCAGAGGCGTCTTACCTGGGCTAAGGAGAAGAAGAACTGGACTGTTGCCCAGTGGTCCAAAGTCCTCTTTTCAGATGAGAGCAAGTTTTGTATTTCATTTGGAAATCAAGGTCCTAGAGTCTGGGGATAATGATAAAAAGCAAAGAAATATAATCCATATAGTGTAGGGAGAGGCAAAAAAACAATAAGAGCTTATTTAAAGCCTCAACCTAAACAAAATAGGAGTAACATACAAAACTGTATAAATGCAAATGACTGCATCAAGTTAATAACATAATGAGATAATGTACACTATAAGCAGAGATAATGATAATGTACAGAGATAATGTACACTATAAGGAACGAGAAAATACAAGGAAATACATAAACAACAACAAATAAGGAAACAAGATTATAAGGCAGCAATAAAATGGTCACATATTAATGAAGAACTTTTTTTTTTTTTTGCCAGATGGGATAAACCATTCCATAATCTTATTGAGTATTGACCTCTACAAATGAAAAAATTAGTAGGATTCTAAAATAATGCTAGACAACATGGACTTAATATCAGGATTTTTTTACACGAACAGGATTTGTATGAATTGTATTTTACGCTCTGCTTGCTTTCAACAAAGCACATATGAAATACCATGAAATTCTGAAATTCATTTAAATTTTCTATTCAGCATTTCACTCAAATTTATTCTGATAACGTAATGTGTAATAAAAAATGTTGAAGAACAAAGTGTCAAACACAAATGTCTGAAATGAAATATGTGTATGTGAGGGACCCATCCAGAAAAAAAGTGAAAGAGAAACATAATGTAGGCAAATTTAAATAAACCTAAAGTCCAGTGAGATGAAAGTTTTAATGAATTGCTCATCATTTAGAGTAGACATCGCCCTCTCTGATCCTGTACAAGTACTTCCACTAAATAGCATGCATGAGTGTGTTTTCTTGTGCAACTATCCCCAAACACACACATATGCATCTATACTGTATGGATAATCAAAGAGAAAGGAAGATGGAGACAGAGTGAGTCAGAAAGAGAGAGAGATCCACATGGATTTTATTGTTGAATCCTTTTATTAAATATTAATGCAACCTCAGATTCTCTAAAAATAATCCACAGACACTACAATATATACGTGGGAATACACACACACACACACACACACACACACACACACACACAAACATATGCAAGATTTAGTAAAGAATCTCATACTCATCACAGCTCCAAATGTTTCTCAACATTTTACTGTAGATACACATACTAAAGACACTCCGCATACTGAAAACATGTTCACTCGGATACAAAAATCACACACATTTTTTTGGATGCCAAACTATATTTACACATTTCATATATATATATATATATATATATATATATATATATATATATATATATATATATATATATATTTATTTATATACAGTGCCCTCCAAAAGTATTGAAACAGTAAAGACAAATGAGATACAACTACAGAATGTCACATTTTATTATTAGTTATTTCAACACATACATGTTTTATCAAATAAAAAGAACAGCACTTTTAGAGTTCATCCCACTCATTGATGTGAGCATAAGTATTGGGACAGTTGAACATAAGGCAGATATAAAAGATTAAAAGCTATTATTTAGTTGCAGATCCCTTGCGCACAATCACAGCAGTGAGTCTGTGACCCATAGACATCACCAGACTCTTGGTCTCATCCTTTGAAATACTTTTCCCAGCCTTTAATGCAGCCAATTCCAATTGTTGCTTGTTTTGGGGAGTTTCTGCCTTTACTCTGCTCTTCAGCTGGTGAAATTCATGTACAATCGGATTTAAATCTGGAGATTGACTTGGGCAATCTAAGACTTTCCATTTCTTTGCCCTTATAAATTCCTTGACTGAACTGGCAGGGTGTTTTGGGTCATTGTCCTGATGCTATATGAAGCACTTCCCAATGAATCTGGTGGCATTTTCTTGAATATTGGTAGGCAAGATGGTTCTGTACCCTTCCAAATTCATTCTGCTACTGTCATCATACATTAAGTCATCAGTAAAGTTGAGAGGGCCTGTTCCAGAGACAGCCATACATACATTTTGGTGCTGGTCAGAGGTTTGCATCTTGCTGTGTAGCATCTGTAATTCTGTGTCAAAGTCTCCTGAGGACAGTAGATTGTCAGAGCATCACCCCAGCTTTCTGGAAGTTGTTGGTGATTTTACAGACACGTCTTTTAGGGTTCATTTTCACAGCTTTTATGATTTGTCTGTCATCAACTACTGCTGTTTTCTCAGCTGATCAGGAAGTTGTTGGTTGCTGGTGGTTCCCAAACTCTTGATTTCTCCATGCCCTTTGTTTTTGCTATAGCTCTAATTGACTTCCTCTTTTCTTTTAGCATCCAAATTGCTTGCTTTTCTCTCAAAGTCAGCTCCCTCATCTTCAACCTGGTTTGTGTGTGTCATCATCGAATGCAAGATTCAGAATGCAGAAGTAATGGATATGACTGATACGACACATTCCCTGCTTTTAATATCTGAAGACTGAATGTAACAGGATACAGCTGATCACTTAGAAAGACCTGTGAGGCAACTGTTCCAATACTTATGCTCACATCAGATAGAGGGATGAAACACTAAAAGTGCTGAACTTCTTAGCTGGTAAAACATCTGTGTTGAATCACCTAATAATAAAATGTGACATTCTGTAGTTTTGTCTCATATTCATCTTTTAATCATACTTGTAAATGTCTTGACTCCACAGCCACCAGAGCAATTTTGTCTTTACTGTTCCAGTACTTTTGGAGGGCACTGTATATATATGCTATTGTATATCATCAATAATTTACTAGAATTCTTTTGAAAATAATGTTTAATTTTCTCTATTTAAAAACAGAAAATGTGCACTTTTCATTTACAAGGCTCTTGATAGGTTCAGCCAACATCATCTCAAAATATTGTCTGATTTATATATAAATCTTTATAAAAAAATATAATAAAATTGTCAAAAAATGGATTTCTAAATAATGTTATGTTTTTTTATGTGGATTCAACACAAAGTGACGCCTTTTGTACTTGCAGTATACCAATGCTCACGTTATAAGCATAAAGACACAAAAAGAATTATCATCAAGAGTTACTGACAACCAATTATCAGTCAAGATTCTAAAAAGCCAAAGTCTGTGTTTTAATGATGCATTTAAAAGTGTAAAGAAAAGAGGAGTAAACAGTGGTGAAGAATTTGGAAGAATAGCAGCACACATTCATCTACTCAGGAGTAACACAAACAGAACTTCAGCTTTGCTTGCTGTATGCTCCTACCATTCACTATTCTTTAGATGTGACGTTGCCATAGCAGCCTCAACTCAGTGACCTCGTTCTTTCAGCTCTGAAATTATGGGCTGCCCAGCCTGATAACAGGCAAAGAAAAAACAGAGATAGAGAGAAATATTTTTTTTCCTCGTTTCTCTTGCTGTTGCTGCAATACAATGACATACTATAATTTCTGAAATTATGAAATAATCTTTTCATTATTAATCAGCCACAAAATTCATGAATGAATTTGTGACAGAGTTAATGAATTAATACAAAGGCAAGCAGTGCATTAGAATTTAGCTATAGTCCTATTTAATAGCTCGTGCAAAATGTACAGCAGCAAAGAAATATTACAAATAAGCAAATAAATGAATTAACTCATATATGAAGAATGGCTTATGTAAAAAGCAGAATGGGAGGCTACATAATTTTCTTTATTGAACTTTGACTAAAATAAAGGGAAATGTATGAAATTTTATCTTTATTATTGGCCTTGTGATTTAAAGAATATTTCTAAATACCATTAAAAAATGAAACTGGTTTATGTCTCCGCTTAGATCAGAATACCCTGGCTTTATCACCTTAGATTTGGTATATACAGTGCTGCTTGAAAGTTTGTGAACCCTTTACAATTTTCTATATTTCTGCATAAATATGACCCAAAACATCCTGAAGAAAAAGTCCTGAAAGTAGACAAAGAGAACCCAATCAAACAAATGAGACAAAAATATTTTCAAAAATATTTTATTTATTGAGAAAAATGATCCATTGTTACATATCTGTGCGTTGCAAAAGTATGTGAATCTTTGCTTTCAGTATCTGGTGTAACCCCATTTTTCAGCAATAACTGCAGGTAAAGTTTCTTTCAACTGCTGATCAATCCTGCACAACATCTTGTATGACGTTTAGCCCATTCCTCACCACTTCAACTCTGTGATGTTGGTGGGTTTCCTCCTTTGAACCGCTTGCTTCAGCTCCTTCCATAACATTTCAATTGGATTAAGACTTTGACTCGGCCATTCCAAAACATTAACTTTGTTCTTCTTTAACCATTCTTTGGTAAAACGACTTGTATGCTTGGGGTCGTTGTCTTGCTGCATGGCCCACTTTCTCTTGAGGCTCAGTTCTGGGACAGATGTCCTGATATTTTCCTTTAGAATTTGCTGGTATAATTCAGAATTCATTGTTCCATCAATGATGGCAAGTCATCCTGGCCCAGATGCAGCAAAACAGGCCCAAACCATGATACTACCACTACGTTTCACAGACGGGATAGGTTTCACCAAAATATTATCTGCAATTTAGACCTCAAGTGTAAAGTATTTTATATGTTGAGTGTCTTCAAAATTAATTTCACAGTTAATTAATGGTGTCTTGTAGAGAAACACAGATGATGATGAAAACGAACCAAAAAGAAAACAGCATTAGCTGAAAAATGAAACCCTGAAACAAAATTCTCCCCACTATATATATAATGATGATACAAAGTTATACAAGCCATCTGCTGCATTAATTAATTAATTGGTAACACTTTATTATAGTGTCCTTTTTACAAGTTACATGTACTTACTATTATAATAACAATAATGTATGCATAATTACATGCAAGTAATGCTAAACCAAACCCTCATCTTAATCCTAACCATATAGTAAGTACATGTAGTTAATTAATATTACTCAGTACTTAAATGTATAATTACACTGTAACAAGAACACCTTAACATAATAATAATGTGTAACCAATTAACTGAATGAATGAATGAATGAATAGAGTATGAATACAACTGACACACCAAAATTATGTGATTTAAGGCAAAAGGAAACAGGGTGATCAATGGGTTCAGCTCAGGCTTGTGGTAAATGTTTTATTGGCACTCAATCAACCCCTTAATACCAACTAGAGCATCATTTGAATACTGTTTCTGATTGTGTACAGCCATTTATGGCCAGAGTCTGCTTGCTTTCAGATGCACACATCCAGCAGATCCACGAGCAAACATCATCTGACATTCACTCCAGTGCACAGTGTCTTCAGATCTTAATCTAGAAGGACTGAATGAGGTAGAATGGGAGGTTTTGTGCAGGCCTACAGAAGGCGCACAAAATACAGCAACAAACAAAACCTGCTCATGAATGTTGCGAAAGGGTTCTTAGTTGTTGCATCATGTGGAATCTCATTATATTAATAAACCTTCAAAAAGCTCACTGGTGCAATCGTGTAACATTTTTACATTGTATCGTAATGCACTATATAATCATTAGTTTATTTACCTTTACAGGAATGAAAATGAAAAACAGATTAATATACACTTGCGCTCATGCTGTTCTGAATTCATATGATTTCTGTGTAACACATAAGATGTTTTTTGGGTTTTTGTCCATACAGTGAAATTGGATAAATGTGAAATTAATATTACAACCTGTCAAGCTCCAAAAACATCATAAACATAAGCTATAAAAGGTCATTCAGTATCTTTGTATAAATGTACATTTCTAATCTGATGTGTCAAGACATATCACTCTATTGACTTCAATGACATCAAATAAAGTAGTTAATAGATGACATGCTGAATTTTACACAGATGAAAACAAGACTATGAGGAATAGACTAGTGTTTACAGTGGCATGCACTATTCAAAGGTACAACTTTCACAACTGTTTTATGGAGTTTTGTCTACTGATAGTTTTTTAGAAAAACCTTTCATCAGCTGAACAATATGTTACTAAACAACTATGAAATCCATTGAACACACTGTAATCATATCCTTATCCTATTCCATAGCCTTGTTTTCATTTCTGTCAAATATTAAATATCTGCTTACATCTGAATCGGTCTGTCTTTAAGTTTCCACTTAAATACAAGTTTGCTCAAATATAGTGTCAAATATACTTTCCCACATGAAAGTAAAGGAAGCCATTAAACTATGATAGTGTCATTTATAAAATATACTACTATTAATTCAGAATTTATTCTCATCCGTTATATAAATGTTAATTTATACAACTTAAAATGCTAATTGTATTAATATATGCAGAAATTATTAACCTAGATTAATACATGCTATAAAGGTATTATTGTTTCCTCATGAAACCTAATAGATTAATACATAATAAATTGTTAAATGTTATTTGACCTTTAAATGTTATCATAATGTTTAAAAAAATCAATAATAAATTAATTAACTATAATAAAAAGGTAAATTATATTTTGTACTGCAAAAGGTATGTTAACTGTATTTACCCTTGACTAGCACTCTTGTTCTGGTGTGTCTCTGATTTGTGACACCAAATATGAATATGCATATTCAAATCACACGAATAAAACTTGAGAGTTAAAGCAAAGGGGATTTTTACTGAATAACGTACATTTGAGTCTTTTCTTGACATCATATGGTTTGGAGTAATGAGCAATTCACATTCAGTACTTTCCTTTTTTATCATACTTTTTATATATGAATGCATTTTTTACATTTATGGTACTTTGTGCTTTTTGTCATTTTTGAAACTTTCTGTTAAATCTCCTTTTGTGCTCTGTAAAATACAGTGATATGGGTTTGAAACAACATGGCAGTGTGTACAGTAAATTATAGAATTTTCCATTTTTGAACACCAATTAGGACAGGTTTTGACTTTCCAGGCAGCAAACAGCACTTCTCTACACTCATCTGGATGTTTAGTATAGATTTACAGAGAAAGGTGTACCCTAAATTCAAATACCACAATAAGTTCTTTCCTGAAATAGCATTCTCAAGTGACATGATACATTATGCAAGGTAACAAGGCAGCGGCATTTCTGTACATCTCATTTGTGTCATGGTTTCTCCCTAGACAACATTTGGGACATGGTTTTGTTTCAGTCCGAATTATTAGATAGGAAAGAATGTGTTAAGTGTTAAAAATGTCAAAATTATAAAAAGTTTTTACCAATTATTATTTTCTATGTTTGCCATTTAAAAATAATATTTTATAATTTCTGCAAAATGAACTCAATGTGAGTTTAATGGGTAATTGATTATTTTGCTTTTTTTTTTTTTTTAACATCAACTGCATCTCTTTTCTAGTAGTTCAGGAGCCCATTATCATTTTTCAATTTCATCTAAATTACTGAAAATTAAACACTCATTTCATGAACCATTTATTCTTGTACTTTGTTACAATAAAAGCCAGTTTATAAAGAGAAAAAAGGCAGTACTTCAGTACCTCTAAATAAATACCTGATTCTCACAAAAAAAGAGAGAAGTAAAAAAAACTGCATTACTTAATAAAAGCACTTTTTCAATGCTGACTCACTATTCTATTCTGATCATAACATAATTACTTTTTTGACTATGTGGACCCAAAGGAGAACCTGTAATTACATTAATCATCAGCGCCTCCCTATGGTGAGAAGCAGACTGTGACTGTAACAAGGATATTTGACTGAGAGAGAGAGAGAAAAAATAGAAACAAAATTAATCTGAATAAAAGATTCATTGCTATTTTTGCCATCACATTTACAAAACATTATTTTGGACATTTTTATGCAATCATCCTATTTTTAATAGCTATAGCTTACGGTATTTTGATGTTTACATTTAAAGGCAATAGGATAAAAAGTAGTGGATTATTGGCTTGGCTTAAAGAAATATGATTACCGTACATCACATTAATCATAACACCGGTGTAGCTTCCGTTTTTCTATCTGCAGTAACCAGTTGCATCAGAGTACCTGAAGGAGGTCTATTTTCTCCTGTTGTCCACTTATAGAACAGCCTAGAATGTAGAAAACACATCATGGTTTTGTTCACACACCTACACATATATCAAACATCATACACAACCACTTAAAGCACATACTACAGATGTTCCCAAACATGGATACTTACTCTGTTATGTACTCTAGTGGTGTCCAGGAACTGACATCACCATCTGGCATGAACTTTCTATTCATGGGTGTATCTAAAGTCACTCTAAAATTAGTAATTATTAGTTGTCATTAAAAATAAAAAGATTTGCATGAATGAAAATCAGCTATTATATCGCTATTCCTTACGGAAGTATTGCTACAGCAGCAGATCCCGGAGGAAGACCACTATTTGGCCCGCTCAGACTCTGACACAACTGATGCACCGCTGCCTTTGCCATACCATAACCAATGCATCCTACAATGACGAGGAGAGAGGACATATTGATTTATGTATATACACTACCAGTCAAAGGTTTTCGAACAGTAAGATTTTTAACGTTTTTTAAAGAAGTCTCTTCTGCTCACCAAGCTTGCGTTTATTTGATCCAAAGTACAGCAAAAACAGTAAAATTGGGAAATAATTTTACCATTTAAAATAACTGTTTTCTATTTGAATATATTTTCAAATGTAATTTATTCCTGTGATTTCAAAGATGAATTTTTAGCATCATTACTCCAGTCACATGATCCTCCAGAAATCATTCTAATATTCTGATTTGCTGCTCAAAAAACATTTATTATTATTATTATTATTATTATTATGTTGAAAATAGCTGAGTAGAATTTTTTCAGGTTTCTCTGATGAATAGAAAGTTCAGAAGAACAGCATTTATCTGAAATAGAAATCTTATGTAACGTTATAAATGTCTTTATCATCACTTTTGATCAATTTAAAGCATCCTTGCTAAATATAATTTCTTTCCCCACCAAAAAACAATAAAAATGTACTCAACTGTTTTAAATATTGATAATAATAATAATAAAAAAAATGTTTCTTGAACAGCAAATCAGCATATTAGAATGATTTCTAAAGGATCATGTGACACTGAAGACTGGAGTAATGATGCTGAAAATTCAGCTTTGATCACAGGAGTAAATTACATTTTAAAATATATTCAAATAGAACAGTTATTTTAAATAGTAAAAATATTTCAAAATTTTACTGCTTTTGCTGTACTTTGGATCAAATAAATGCAGGTTTGGTGAGCAGAAGAGATTTCTTTAAAAACATTAAAAATAGTACTGTTCAAAAACTTTCACTGGTAGTGTATATACCAGTGAGTAGCCCACACACACACACACACACACACACACACACACACATATATATATATATATATATATATATATATATATATATATAGTTTTATATTAAAGATGCTGTAAATGTCAAGCAGTCAATATAAGCATACATACCTGCTGTTGGACCTAGTGCTGCTTTAGCCCCTGCAAGTGCGAGCAGCCCCCCCTTCTCTCAGGTGTTTGGTTGCTAGGTGACTGCAAATCGTGGAGGTCCACACACTCTGCTTCCACATCAGATCTGCATTCTTATACAGAGCTGAGGCACACAGAATACATTAATACAAAGTATAAACTAATATAATAACATAATTGAAAATATTCACTTTTAAGGCAAAATTATACTTTAGAGCGCCCCCTTGTGACAATACGGTCACAAACGGCTTACATTTCAGAAAGAAAAAATTCAACTTCCATAGCTAGAATGGGTATGCAACTGCGTAGAGTATAATTCATGCCTTTATGCAGAAAATGTGACAAAGTCGAGATTTAGCATGTAATAGATCAGTGGTTCTCAACCAAGTGGCCTCAGGAGACTTCAAAGGGCATGATTTAAATGATTTCAATTTAAATATCATTATTACTTTACTTTACTTTACTTTACTTTTAGTCATTTAGCAGACGCTTTTATCCAAAGCGACTTACAAATGAGGACCACAGAAACAATCAGTTGTAGTATTAAAACAACTAAAACTGATCCAATACTAAAAGCTAAAACTTTATAAATAGTACATATACACACACATTAAAAAATTTAATTAAAAATGAGAAATGCATATGACAAAATTTCTAAACTTAACATTTAAATGAAAACAAAATAAAGCTACAAACAATTCAAAATATTAAGAGAACAAAAGGTATAAGTGTAATGATTCTAACATAAAACTAAGCCAAACACCAAAAACAACACCAAAAACAACACAGACATATATGCGCACACACACACACATCCATAAATTCAATATTATTTCATTTCCAAGTAGTTTGTTGAAGTACTAAAATAACTCAAATTAAATAAAACTAAAATTTAATAAATAACTTATACAGACATAATGGAAAAAAACTAATAAAATGACAAACATTACTACAACTGTAATTAAAATTTAAATAGATAACATATACAAATCAAACTACATTAGTTTAACAGTAATCCTAAAAAAATAACTGTGCCAAACATACAAGTAAGAAACGGTTATAAAAACTGAAAGAGAAGTGAAACAAGTAATAGGAAAGAGAATAAATGAAAAGCGATACTTATTATTATTATTATTATTATTATTATTAATATAATAAATTTTTAACGATATCATTCATATTTTTAAATATATGCTAACTAATTTTACTGAATAACATACAGTTCTTGAAACTTCTGGAAGCACAAAGTGAATTGTGGTTTATTTACATATACTGAAATTCGACATTCTCAGTTTAATAATATATCAGTATAATATAGTGTGAGCATATATGCACATACGTGTATATATATATATATATATATATATATATATATATTATATGTTAGGCCTTCAAATATTGTGTTTGACAGTGGGAGGCCTTTGAGTCGAAAAGGTTGTGAACCACTGCAATAGATAATGTGTGGCTTCTGTGGGTGTATTTATTAGGTATGTACTAACTTTTGGCCTTGGCGCTGCCCCCTGCCCAACCTCCAGCCACACACAAGATGGCATCAACCTTATCTTCACCTAACAGCTCACCGACATCAGCTGTCACCTAAATAAAAAAGAAAGACAGAAACGTAACATGCTTGAAGACCAACAATTCAGACAATATTTGGCAATTTCATTAATACTGCCATTAGCCAATAATCATTCCTAGTTTTAAAAAATGTAAATGGTAGTACCCTCTACCTGGCTGGCTTGCTCAGTGAAGGATTCGGTCATCTTCACTGTAACATTGGCACTGGCTTCTTCATTGGCATTGAGATCTATAGAGGCAACCCACTGTAAATGACAAAACACAACTCAAATTAAATTATCCACTTTACTTACATATGACAGGCCACGAGAAATGTATATTTAAGGATAAATGTTAATAATTAACAACATTATCACTAAAACACATGGAGCATGTCTGATGGCACACTAAAGAGCAATTTGCTGTCTTATGGGTTTAGACAACTTACCCAGTTTTTAGCTCTGAAGTACTGCACACATGCAGATCCTAGAGCCCCTTTTCCTCCGTAAACAATCACTTTTTGGGCTTCTGTAGCTGCCATGCTGTTTCTTTCTTCAGAAGAGACCTTGTTATGTAAAGTAATCAGCATAAGCGCCTCCTACTGGTAAAGAGGAGAGGAGCCATTAGAATTTCACTAGTGTTTGTTGTTTAAACCTTTTAACATCTTTGTATGAATTCGTTTTTTTAAACCATTAATTTATACCAGTTTATCTTTTGAAAATACTTTACTAAGACTAGTAAATTTGCATTTTGTACACCGCAACAGATGTAATAATCTTTTTGACCAGCAGGCGACACTGGACGTCTGTGCAAATCACTATTAAAAACAAAGAAGAAGAACTTCGCACTTCCGCAGGAAATCCATGTGTCGTGTAGCATCGCTAGCACTCTGTGACAAGCTTCATCACAAAGTTGACAGCACATGGTCACTGAAAATTATATTTAAGCTTTAGCTGAGCTGTTTCTCTCTGAGAGAGAAGGCAGTGAGATATTCAGGTAACGCTCAGGATTAACCTTACTTCATTAAATTGTGGATGTGTTGCTGCATGTTTTATGAGATGTAACATGTTTCTGGCTTACTTATTAATTGAGGTCATTGTGATTTTGTTACTTATATTGAGTGTCTTTTGAAATATGAAAGTTTAAACGTGTTAGATATTTAATATCCACTCGGTGTTGAGTGTAAATAAGTAATATATCTCAGTGTGTTGGAGGTGGATAAACTTCCATCTGGCCTCAAATATCTCTAATTTACTGGACTGTGCATTAGATGGTCTCTAATCTAAAAATAAGACACTTTCATAGAGATTAAATATGTCCACATATAAAAAAAAATCTTTACAAACCTTTGTGTTTTTAAATGAATTAGCTGGACCACCGGTTATTAAATGAAAACCAGCCAACGTATCTATCGCATATATGGGATCTGGCTGATTATGATTATGGCTTTGCTATTATTGGTACTATATTATAAGAAATAAATGTGTCCTAGTCAGGTAGTGTATATCATCTCGGCAAATGTTGTTTATTTTCAGTTGATAGTTTAACAGTGCTTGATTTGTGGTTATATTTTGTCATATTTTTTTTTCCATTATTGGTTTCATAGTGCACTAATTCATAGTTTTGGCTTGCACCTGCTGTAGCATTTGTGTAGTGATGTAGAGCCTTGCTTTATTAAATTGCTAGTGTTATGTTTAATGTCTTTTAAAATCAATAAATTAATTTATATGCATGTATAAACAATCAAAGTCAGTTGAATCCAATGTTTAACGGTGTTGTATGTGTCTAGGATGGATAAAGCTCTGCTGAGAGAGCGAGAGCTCTTTAAAAAGAGAGCTCTGTCCACTCCTGTAGTTGAGAAGAGACCAGCAGCTTCTGAGGCCTCTGGATCCTCCAAGAAGAAGAAGAGCAAACCAGACAGAGAGACATCATCATCCTCCAAAAACAACACAGGTAGGAGAGTAGATGTGTGTTATGTTATTTCTATTTCAAATAAATGCTGCTCTTTTGAACTTTCTATTCATCAATGAATTGAATCATGAATCAAAGAAAATGAATCATGGTTTCTGCAAACATATTAAGCAGCGCATTCGTTTTCAACATTAATAATAAGAACCGCCAAATCAGCATATTGAAATGGTTTGTTAAAGGTCCCCTGAAATGCTTTGAAACACGCAGCGTTATTCTGCGTTGACGTCATTTTAATTGAAACAGGAAGACAGGGCGGGACATATCAAGCAGCCCCGCCCCTTTTTAAAATAGCCAATAGCGTTCGTTTATATCATAGCTTGGGCTAAAGCTGTTCAGAGCCGTTAAGCTCTGTTGACAGGGTATGACAGCCTCAATATCATCCATATTGGTATAAAATATAGCATTCTGTGTAGAATTCAAATAGGTCCGATACGTTTTGTGGTCTGCGCTGACTCGCGCATGGCTTCAGCGTCTATTTATAGTGTAGGGGACGGGCGCTTTGAATTCTAGAGAGCATTTGATTGGACAGAAAGTTTTTTTGTTTTTTTTTTTAACGTTACTTCCGGGTTTCCCCGGTTGTTTTATTTTTTTTTTATTGCAAAACTTGGAGAAACATACAGAACAGGGAAACAAAACATGAACACATTCCCACAAAGAACAAGCATAAAAATAAAGACAGAAAAAGAACATTCTGGATTTGCTTGCATCAAATTATGGAAATTATCTATACAGAAAAGTGCAAAAATAAAATTACATCATTTTAGAAAAGCTGTCACAGTGCATCAAAAATTTGGCACTCTTTTTGTTATTTATAAGTCTAATAGATGAAACAAGACAATCAAATTCAGAAAGAAAAAGGGGGAAAGACAAAGGAGATTTAAGCCATTTTTGCTTATGAATGAAGAATTTTGCATTCAAAATAAGAAAATTAACAACATATTCAGCAGGTAATAGCTTTGGATTTTCATAAAAAATAACATCTTTGAGGATGAAGGTATGGGTCACATTTTTAAGGTTAGAAACATAGGTGCTTTAACGCACTATTTATTTATTTATTTATTTATTTTTTCCCGGTTCGTTTCTCATTCAACAAAGGTCAAGCAAGGGAACAACATCTCCAAGTCACTAGTGGCGCTTTTCCACTGCGTGGTACGACTCAGCTCGGCACGGCACAGTTCGGCTCGGTTTACGTTTCCACTGCAGTTTAGTACCACTTTAGAGTGGGTGGGATTATTCACGTCGTTATAGTTGCGCCACCTCTACTGCCGTGACTCCTGAAAAACTTTTTAATTCCGCATCGCTCCATCACGCTCTCGCTGGATCCGCTCCTCGGCTATCAACGAGAGGAACGTCTGTACTTACTCAACAGACAACGAAACAGCCATTTGTTGGTTGTTAAAAGAAAGGTGCGCTCATTCAAAACAGTTGTGTTTGATCCTTCGCTGGCTGCGCTGATTTAAATCTAGCAGGTCTGTTGTGTCTCGTGCCGCAAGTTCAATGACGCAGGCAGTGACGATTTTCTCCAGCCAATCAGTGATCAGCAGAGTTTACACGTCACGTTTTGGTAACGGTACGGATCGCTTGGAACTGTACCCAGTGGAAAACCCCCCAAAAGTGAGCCGTACTGAACCATACCGTACCGTGCCGTAACATGCAGTGGAAAAGCGCCATAGCAACATAAATACACTGTGTAGAAAAACTGAACTGCCACAAATATATCCCTGCCTGTACGATCACTCGCGGAGAGACTTTAAAGATTCAGAGAAAGCATTTAATTCCTAGAAAGAAATCGCAACGAAACTTGGTGTCGACGACCCGGAGTTATGCAAAAAGCGATGTAGAGAAACATCAGATGCAAGTTTTCCAAAGCCATGAAAAGAATGAAAGGAAAGAGTAAAGATATAAGATAGCAAGTACCAAATACATGTGTTTCAAATACATGTTACACCATACTGCTACTGCTGCTGTTGTTGTTCTTTCAATAAGCGAATTTAAAAGGTAAACAATAAATGAAATGCCAAAGGAACATACAATAATAAACCTTTGTTTTTAATCAAATCGTGACACCACATAAAATACAAAAACTTTTAAAAATTTATCCAGTTTAATAAAAGACCTAGATACCGTTGTTGTGTTTAGGGCATTCGCGCGAGCGTCGCGACACATGTTTACATTAATCTACACCCTGCCTCCAGCAGCGTGGGGGTGTTGGAATGTCCGAAAACAGTATACCGTCGCTCAGCCTTTTAGAACTTCTTTTTGCCCCCAAATGAAGAATGAAAACGAACTTCGTTTGAAGTATATCGGGGCCTTAAGTCAACCCATAATTTGTTGGTAACACCACAATCAAAAAACAAGTGGCCAGCTGTTTCCTCAACAAAACCACAAAATGAGCAAGACTCATCAACATCAGAATATTTAGAAATAGACAAATTAACAGGATAAATTTTATGAAGGATTTTATAATGAATCTCCTTAACTTTGTTAGATATACAAAATTTACTTGGCAAAAGCCAGGCCTTTCTCCAATTTATATTTGTTATAAAGGAACCCCAGTAGAATTTCCCTCTTGAAGTAATCTTTGTCTTTGTCTGAAATATTTTGCGAATATGTTTGTTATTGCATTTCCGATCTAAAATATCAATACCACCCAAACATAAAGCCGGATAAACACTGTTGCCTTTACTGAATTTAAGGTGATTTTTAATTAACTGGGTTAAGCCTACTGGGATGGCTCTCATCAAAGTATTATATTCTTTTGGTGGGACTGGAAAATTATGGAGATTCATAAATTGTTCGTAAGTTAAAATATTACCAAAATCAACAAACACAGATAGAATACAGTTCAAGTTATTATTAAACCATCTAGGGAAAAAAAGAGACTTATTTCTAAGTTATATCAGCATTATTCCAAAGGAGAGCTTTGTGGGGGGAGAAACCATGGACAAAACACAATTTCCATGAAAGAAGACATTGCTGATGGAAGTTAGATAAAGAAATAGGTAACTTGCCAGGCAAGAAATTACACTTTAGTAAGAAAGCTAGGCCACCAAGTTGGTCAAATATCTTATTTGGAATAAAAAAACCACAGTGACATTGGATTCATAAGGCATCTTCTCAACCAATTTACTTTAAAGGTGTTTACAGTATCTGCAAAGTCCAAAAAATCAAGGCCACCTTCGCTTCTGAAATTAGCAAGCACTTCTCTTTTTAATTTTTAAGGTCTATTTTTCCAGATAAAATCCAAAAATATTTTATTAATTTCCTTTATAGCTTTATTGTTGACAAAGAAAGAGCAGAATATACAAAGTGAGAGAGCCCTTCAACCTTAGATAAAAGAACTCTACCATATAATGAAGGATCTCTCTGAAGCCAGATGTAAAAGATCTGTTTCATTTTTTTTCATTTTTATCAAAGTTTAAATGATGTCTACTGATTGAATTTTTAGTGATATGAATTCCTAAATATTTTACACTTTTTTTTTTTTTTTTTTTTTTTACCTGGGATACCTCCTAAGAATATATCATCCATATCATGAATTGACATAATTTCACATTTCGAAGTAATAAGTTTTAGACCTGAGGCACATGAAAATCATTCAACCAATTCCAGAGCTTTTGGTAACTGATTTTTGTCCCCCAAAAACAGCGTAGTGTCATCAGCTAGCAGCGCAATTTTGATCTCCCTGTCAAATACTGAAATTCCTTTCAAATTATCATCTTGGTTAATTCTTAGAGTAACTCTGTGGCTAAAAGAAATAAAAATGGGGAGATTGGACAGCCCTGTCTGACTCGACGATATATGTTAAACTTTTTAGAAGTGTCAAAGTTCACAATCACTGAGCTGTTAATACCTGTATAAAACATGGTTACAGTTTTTATAAATGATTTACCAAATCCAAATAATTCTAGAGTACGAAAAAGAAATTTGTGTTCCAGGAAGTCGAAAGCTTTATGAAAGTCAAGAAAGAGTATGAGACCATCTGAATGAATTAGATCTGAATAATCCAGTAAGTACAGTACTAATCTTATGTTGTTATAAATGTGACGGCCCTTCATGAAACCAGATTGAGATTCTGAAATAATATTGCCTAAACCATAACTTAATCTTTTTGCATATACAGAGGCTAATATTTTATAATCTAATGTTAACAAAGAAATAAGTCGCCAGTTATCGATTACCGAAGAATCCTTGTCAGGCTTAGGTATAAGAGAGATGACTCCCTGTTTCATAGTAGCAGTCATATCTCCCTGACTGATGCATTCCTCATACATATGAAATAAAGGCAATTTAATAAACTCCCAAAAATGGAGATAAAATTCAACTGAAAGCCCATCGATCACAGGGGATTTACCTTTTTTTCATTTTATGTAGAGCTTGCTTTATCATCGACTGATAAAGGAGAATCACAAATTTGACTATACTCTAGATTAGTGGTTTTCAAACCTATCATGGAGGCACCCCTGCCCTGCACATTGTGTGTGTCTCCCTTATTAGACACACCCAAATCAGGTCTTGCAGTCTCTACTAATGAGCTGATGATTTGAATCAGGTGTGTTAGGTGAGGGAGAGATGCAAAATGTGCAGGGCAGGGGTGCCTCCAGGATAGGTTTGAAAACCACTGCTCTAGATCAATAACTTTAATATGGTGTTTAATTAAGTCAATAATTTTTTCAGAAATATTATAGTTGAAATTAGAGGTATAAAGATTGCCATTATATTTAGCAATAAAATCTGATATTACTTTTTGGTCTTTGGAAATGACTCCGTCAATATTAAGTGCAGAAAGAGTTTTCCTCTGACCATTTATTTTTTCCAGGGCAAAAAAAAAAATAGCTAGAATTTCTTTCCCCCTCCTCCAGCCATTTTGCTGGAGATCTTGTATAGTGAAAGTGAAAGTTAAAGTGAAGTGACATGTGACCCATACTCGGAATTTGTGCTCTGCAATTAACCCATCCAAAGTGCACACACACAGCAGTGAACACACACACACCGTGAACACACACCCGGAGCAGTGGGCAGCCATTTATGCTGCGGCACCTCAGTCATGGTATCGAGGGTGGAGAGAGCGCTGTACACTCAACTCCCCCCACCTACAATTCCTGCCGGCCCGAGACTCGAACCCGCAACCTTTAGGTTACGAGTCCAACTCTCTAACCATTAGGCCACGACTTCCCCACGACTTGTATATGCACCTTTAGATTGGACAGAAAGCTTGATGAGAAGATGAAGTACAATGTGACGTCAAAAAAATCGTTGAGCCGTTTTGGCGGAAGTGATGAACTGCAATCTTTGAATGCTTATATCTTCTAAATGCGAATTTGGCTCTGTATTGGAGCACACTGGAATACAGATAACCTTAAGACTAACATATTGATACTAACACCCAACAAACTTCAATTTTGATTTCATGGGACCTTTAAAGATCATGCTATGCTGAAAATTAGAGTAATGGCTGCTGAAAATTCAGCTTTGCTATCACAGGAATAAATTTACATTGACAGATAAAGATCATATTTCAAAAACATTTAAAAAAATTTAGCAATCCCAAACTTTTGAATGCTAGTGTATGTCGACCTCTTGTATGTCATGTGATGATATTTATTGTATTGATGTTTTGACATTATTTAAATGGCATTGGCATTTATAGATTATTACACTTTTATGTTTTTGGTAGATGTTCAAACATTACCAATATAACAAAAAAGTACAACTGAAGCTGCTTGCGCAAGGCCTTCATTGCTTTTGGGAGCCTGATACGTTGCAATCTGATTTGCTGAAGTACTTTTCTAAAATGAAAGCATCTTCACATCAGCTTCATCTTCACTTCTCATCCTGTTTAGAGTAAAACCAGTGTCAATAGCTAGAATGACATTGAGGATTCTTAAATTTATGTCAGTGAGCCTAACAAGTACAAACAGGATATATTTACATTTTTTTGTGGATTGTCACCAAGACAGAGCTTGTGAAACTGGCACTGTCCTGGGCAGGGCTGCAGTTAACAAAACCTTCATCACGGGCCTCCCAGCTGGTGTCTGCTCAGCCTTTGTTTGTGAGAGTTACCAAGTTAGATAGTTTTAAAAATGGAGTGCCATAACAAAATATAAGGATTATATGGGAATGGACTAGTACATTTTGATTGGAGATGGACTGATATTACCTTTTTATGACTCATACAGTATGATATAGAAAGTTGTGTAATTGTTTGATAAGAAATATGCAAAACAGATTTAATTATTAAAGATAATGTTAATAATTTATAATGATCTTAATAGTAACACTGATTGCTGTTGTGTTTGTTATATTTATGCTAAGTTGTTTTGCAGTCTGAATTTTTGATATGTTTGTTTTGAGTTTTACATTTAGTTTTTTTTTTTTTTTTAAAGTGAGTAATTATTCCGACAATGTATTTAAAAAGTAACTACACCTGTGAATATACTGTTGTTGGGTGCTTTTCTTTAGAGACCCACCAAAGGGTGCTGTTTATCCGTACACCATATTAATAAAACCAATAACCAGCTATGTTGAAAATTCTCAATATCAGTAAAAAAAATATATCAATCATTACATTATCAGTCTTTATCTCTAGCTCTCATGATGGCTTGTGTGTTTTAGGCTAGTAATATTGTCCTGCTTTTTTCTGATTCATCAGCTGCACCTCTTATTAGAGGTGTAGTCTAGTTCTTGTATGTGATCAGAGTGGAACAAAGCTCAAGCACAGGCCTGTTTCTGCACGTTTTTGGGAGTGTAGACAGATTTAAAAGTATTTTTAGCTGCTGATGATATGTTCTGTGACCCTGATGGGAAGCACACATTTCTCATGCTTGTATGTTTTTTATTATATAATTTTAAATACACAATTTTAAGGCATTGCAAAGATGCAATAATTGGCCTTTAATGTGCTTCTTGATGTAGATAGAACTATTATTATACATAACAATTATTCACATATTAAATCTCACCTAAATGTGAATGTAAACGTACACATACAAACGTTCCCTTTACTTCAAATGTAGTCTGTGCTATTTGCTTTAAGTAGTAGAATCATAATGGATGTAGAATATTGACATAATATATAATATTGACATGTAAACTTTGTCATCCCACTCAAAGGGAAAAATTCATGTAAACACATCTGAAAAAATACAACAGTTTTATGTAGTCATCACACAATAGTACTGGAATACTGAATGCAGACTATAAGGAGACAATGATGCTAGCATACAAGCAAGTTTTTCCCTCTCTTTCTGGTCTAAATCTCATGTAATATTTTAAGCCATGGAGACACCTGTGCTGTGTATTGCTGTTGGAGCTAGTGGGAGTAGGGTGCTTCTGTCGCTGTATGTGTCTGCTGTGTTTTAAGGGATTCCAATCTGGCGAAGAGCTCCGTCCAAATCGGCAGCCTTTTCCACCAATCTGCTGTTGTGGTTCCTATGGAGACAGTGTCCGCTGTCGCCATGGTTACAACTAAACCACCTCGTCGCGCTGCCGGCGTAGGTCACGAACGGTTTTGGTTTTGGTGAAGCAGCCACAGTCCAGCAGCTCGTAGAGGAATGCCAGTGTGGCGAGGGAGAGGATGGTGAGGATGAAGAGAAGGAGGATGATGAAGCAGGCAACATTCCAGCCATCGTGGAAGGGATAGATCTGCTGGATCAGCGCAGAACTGCTGGACATGTTCATACTGCAAAGACACCAATAAATACTGTCAGTTATTAAAGAGGAAGATGAGGATTGGGAAAAAGATTGAGTGTTGGTAGAAATAAGAACTGGAGGCAGGGTGATTGACAGATTGAATGGCAATTTCTTCATGCTGCTTTGTGTGTTGATGGAAAAAGGACATACATTAGAGCATGTTGAAAGTCACAGTTTTTTCATACTGTGCTTTAGCTGTCAATCAGGCTTCTTTGTTCGTTACATTGCAGCCCACTGTTTTCTGAGTATCTTGCAGCATAAGTTTAGGATTTCAATACACCATGTTAAGTTACTGCCTTTGTTTTATATTTTGTAGTGTTCTCTCAGGTCCAGTTATAATGTTAAGATTTTTACATCAAAAAACATAATAATTTAGAAGTAATAGGCTATTCTCTGTCCTGTTTTAGACTCGGAAGTAAATCCCACTGCTATGATTGGCTAACACTTCTGTATGTTTGACAGCCTACATCCTTCACAGATGGATGCTGCTGTGATTTAGGTTAAAAGCGCATAAATACTCAGTACATATCAAATGATCTGTAATAACAGATAAAGCAAGAGTGATCACGTAATGGAAACTGTTACTCACACTTGTGTGGTGTGAAATCATTTCCAATATAGTCGTCACAGCATCGTCTTTTAGTTTCAATCTTTTCTGAAAATCTTGTGCCGAATTGTGCTTTGTTTGTAAACGAATCTGCGGTAAAATGAAGTGAACAAAGGACCAAGTTCTTACTGACGTGGTCTGGCACTTCATTAAAAATAAAATTTATCAAATAAAGTTTTTCATTTGGTTTCTGCGTAGACCTGCGTTTGCCGCTCTTGTCATTTACTTACTATGTGTGTGAATCGGTGGGTGGGGCTAAACAGGCAGTGATGATCTGGCCGTTGATCATCTTCTGCAGAGGCGGTGTTTAGCCACACTATTACGTCATAAAGTGGCACATTCCACAAGCTGTCATTTTGGCAGATTTGCTTCAATATAAGCTGTTTTTAGACTAACGAGAAAGTTTTGAGTTCTGAAACGTACAGAATGTTTTTATAGTACAATGACCTCTTGCATATCAAAAAATCAAGGGAATGTTGATTTCTCTGTTCATAACCCTTTTGAAGAGAGTTCAACACTAGTTTGATGCATCTTTGTCATCCGTGCTTCTGTTACACTACATCTAGCTGTTTTTAGCCACAAGATCACACCTCCTAAGAAATACATCTTATTGGGATCAGGTTAAACCAAAATCAGAATAATTATTCAGGAGTTACTTAAGATTAATTAGCTGATTAGTTGTTTGGGCAAACCATCTGTTAGTTTTCTTGAAAAATATGTAGATTTGCATGAACATTAGAAAGACATTGAGTATTGTCATAAAATGACAGCTTCTGTTCGTGGTAATACTAAAATTATTCTTTTTTATAATCCTTTTAATTCTGTAGAAGTTACTTTTAGGTTCATGCATTTAAAAATGACTCTACCATTCAAAAGTTTGGAGTTGGATTTTGTAATATTTATCTTTTACTTTTAAAGTAAAGTAAAAGTAATATTTATGAAAGAAGGCTCTTATGTATATTAAGGCTGCATTTAATTAGTACAAAAAACACAGTTAGAACAGTAGTATTGACAAATATTATTACAATTTTACAACAGTAAACTGTTTTTTATTTTAATATATTTTAAAATGTCAATTTATTCCTGTGATGGCAAAGCTGAATTTTTATCAGCCATTACTCCAGTCTTCTTTGTTATATTAGCCCAAAAATCATGTACAGATATAAGAAAGTACAGCTTTCAGAAATATAGTATGTAGTCCAGGCAGCTTTAGCATCCTATTTTCAGTGTACTTTGGTTTGGGGTGGACTAATTCTAATCTTGAATATTATGTAGGACAAATAGTATGCAAAATGCGATGGTGCTATACTAGAGAAATGAATTGAGATGATTCAGCTGACCTAGTTTGCTTGAGTGGACATTGTGTGTGTTGTGTAGGTTTAGACCAGAGTGGAAGCTAATGTACAACACATTCTATTATGTAGCTTTAGGCTTAGATAATTTGATATTCTTATATGGTGTTTGAAGTTCATTCTGATGATCTATGGTTTTCTGTATTACATATGTCACTAAAGCAGGATCTGTGCATGTCAGGAATGCAATTGTAGGTGTAATTAGGTTAACAGTAACATGAGCCATGCGAAAGCATTTCTCATGCATGTTTGATTGTGCACATGCGCTTCTGCAGGAATACAGCTTCACTTTCGATCCAACCATGACTCACAGAAGAGAGTTTCTCCATCTCCAGAGAGATTTAAACTTCATTTCACGTTCAATTATTTGTTTTTATTTTATTTTTATAAAACAGATTTTGAAGACCCAGTCTTGTGACCTGAGATTAACTCTTGTAGACTCCCCCATAGACAAACACAGTCTCGTCTGAAACAGACAGATGGCTCCTGCTTGTCCTGCTCTCCAGAGACCCCCACCCCAAGCATCTCTTAGTATGGTGCTGCCATTTCTTTCAAGCCCTTTTCTAATGTTTGTCTCTTTTGAGAATTATAGATGCTAATGAATTAAATTTTCTTATTACATTTTCAGTGCACAATCAGTTTGATGCTCTCTGGTGTAATGATCTAGAATTGCACAGTCAGCTTCAACTGTCTGCGTGTGTTTGTGTGAGTGTGTACAAGTAACATTTCCGACCAAGATCTGATGCTTGGATTATCTTTTATATGTTTGTGACACAATATGTGCGTACATTTTAGTTATGGTCACACAACTTTGTCATGCATATTCTCAATATGAAGAGTCAATTACTAAAGGAATCAATTGACGTTTATATAAAACAGTTGGTGGTGTTTTAGTCTGTGTGAGTATTTTGCATTGCGTTGTGTGATTTATAAAAGCAGGACGTACCTGGGTGTGAGTGTCTGGGATGCAGGGTGATGGAGCAGCCTCTTGCTCGTCTGTGTGTTGTCTTTCTTGCCGCTCACACTCTCTCTCTCTCCCTGCCCCACCTTAATCTGGAACCGTGTATTGCACTGGCTGTTCTGAATCTCTGCTCTGACACCATTGGCTGGCTGTCCTGTCTTTCAAAGCATCAGCCATCCAACCTACTGTGACGCATCTGCTCTCAGCATTAGGTCCCGCCCACACGATGAATCATTCATGAGTCAGTGCCAAGATGCGGCTGAGACTGGCTGTGCTCCAGTTGCCAGGGTTTGAGAGCAGGGTGTGGAGGAGGAAGAGGAGCTAGAGCTATATACACTGAGGAGATTATCCTTTTCACCATGGTTACAAGGAGCTTGAGATGGAGAAAACAGGATGAGCACTGACAATCAAAAAGAAAATGTGAAATATGATGTCATTGTTTGTCTAGGGTTGCATTAGATTCAAGGAGGGCTGGGCGATATGGCCAAAAAAATTATCACGATTAAACTGATCGATATCGATAATTATCACGATAAATGTCAAAATCTTTAGTTCTTTCAAGTTTAAATGCAGATTTTGTTCTCCTGAGTGAAAGTTGTAGAAAACAGACAGTTAATCGTGGTTTTTAACTACTTTTTTTTTTTTTTTTTTTTTGTCAGAACATGACAAACACTTGCCAAACAGGTGAACTTTTCACAAATCTGATGTACAATATAGCACTTATATTAATAAAATATTTTCTCTACATCAAAATATGCATGGATAAGCTTAAGTATAATCCTTTTTCAGTCTTTTTTCCTTAACAAAATATCTTAATAGAGAAATTAATTTCTGCATGTTCTAACCGGTGATATTTTAAATCATGAAAGAGGTTTGTGTTTCCTGACTTTGACACGATACAGATTTTGTAAATTTATGTTAATTAACAGATAACATCTTAAAAAAAAAAAAAAAAAAAAATATATATATATATATATATATATATATATATATATATATATATATATATATATATATATAAATAAATATAAATATAAATAATAATAATAAAATAATAATTGTAACAACTTCATATTAGGGTAAAAATGTAAATATTCTGACTGTTTGAGTAAGGACTCTACTTTTATTAAAATTAACCGCTGGTAAAACAACACATAACACCTCACTATCATGGTAAAATGTAACTATTTGGTTTCTGTGGTATTTGTATGAAAAACAATAGCCTAAATACATTTAGTATAAATACAAATGCTGTACCTTAATAGCAACCTTTACTCCTTTAATACATGTCTACATTAATAATATAATAAAATTCCATATTTATATCCCACATTTCTGCCAGAATACCATGGTGCAGTTAGCGTTACTGCAGTAAATCCATGGAAAAGCCTTTTAACAGAATTGTTCATGACTCAGTGTTTCTTGTGTTTGACAGTGCTGTTGAGATCGTCAGAGCTATTTCATCTGGCCTTAAACTAAATCACTGAGAAATTTGTGTTCTTCGCTGAAATCAAGCGCTTCTCGTTGGATCTCACAGCGCTGGTCGTGTTATCGAGATGATCAGCCAATAAACGCATCTGCTTGTGCTGCACTGCTGTTTGAGCCGAGCTAATAATTGGTCTCTGTGGCACCGTTAATGCAGTTTTGTTCCACCTTTGGTGCATAAACATTTTATTGACCATTTATCGAACAGGTGTTAACGTTTTATCGAGGTAAAAATATATTGTGATAATTATCGTTACTGTTTTATTGCCCAGCCCTAGATTCAAGGTACAGTTCCTATACATATCAATGAAGCATGAAAACAAATCATACATTGGTTGCATCTATCAAATATTTTCAATATTTTATATATTTTGTTGGCCTCATTCCCTTCTTCTCTCATTAAATAAACCAAAAGTTCCATCCAAATAGACACAATAAAGGTGCTGTCACATTTACCTTTTTACACTGAAATTCCACAGGCGAAATGCTGTCATATCATTCGGAATCCACATGATCGGGACTTTTGCATGAGGGACTTGAATTTTTTAAATCGTGTAAATTACATGAGTTTACATGTAAAGCTGTTTGGTTTGGAAGTGACCACTGAGTTAGGTCCCATTCACACAGAACTTGTTTTTGCTTGAAAATGGAGCTGTTTTAAAAATGGAGCCTGTAAAATTTCGGTATTTTGTGACCACGTCTAAATGCTGCACACAAAAGCTTGGGTAGCTGATTTGCTGTCCTATCAGGCAATGACTTCACATGCAGTGTTTGCACAATGTACCTCCTGAATCTGTTTTTGGACAGGCTTTTGAGGCACCATAACAGTCTAATGATCTACAGCAAAACAGAGAGAGCTATGTAATATTTAATGAAATCAAAAGTTTATATGAAAATTCTTCAGAAATTCACAGAATCAAACACACAAGATAACAAAGGGAGCAAAGGATGCATCTATGCATCCTTCAGAAATTGATCAGATGAAGGTATCTCAGTGGACAGGATGTGACTTGATCATAGGATTCTGACGTGCCTTGATTCTTTCCTACCTCTGTGTGCTGCCTGCAGAGGTAATATTTTCAGCTTTCAGATGCAGCATAAAAATAACATTTTTAGATAATTATTTTTTTCATATAAGCAACCAGTCATCTCTGATTTATGTTCCACTAGGCTTTAGTGCACAAAAATTGAGACCTCACTGAAAGTAATGAGAACTTGCAGGTTTATTCAGTGAAGTGTTCGTTAGACTGATTCAAAATAACAACTACGGAGTCATTTTGAACAATTCATTAAAAGAACCAGCTCTTTTTTTTTTTTTTTTTTTTTTGTGAGCCAGATTGGTTGTGCTGTATGTTTATTTTTTGTTTGCAACCCACAGGGACATCTCAGTAGAAAAAGGTGTTACTTTGCCATTATTTTGTAGTACCCAGTCTTTAAATCATGATTTGAATCAGACTGCAAACTCATATTAATAACTCTCTGGTAAATATGATTTTGTGGTTTGTAGATTAAGAAACAAAAAGCGGTGCAGGAAATACTAAATGTGTGTGTGGCATCTAAATTTGTATCTTATAATTGAGTATTGTTCACTGGCCTAGTTACACTGAAGATGAAATACATATGTTTTTAAAAAGAGATATAAACATTTGGTTAGTAAGGTAATTCTTTTTTCTTTTTTTTTTTCTAATCCCTTAAGAGAAATTTCCTTGGCAGACCGCTCACATGAAACATAGATCCTCAAAAATACAAACGTACATAATCATTTCAGTAATTAAGCATAAAATATAACCATCTACGAGCATCAAATAAGCATGGTATTGCTCAAATGTACCCAGACAAAATGCAAAATATGTAAACAATTTACAGCAGCTTATGCTTAAGAATGCATAAATAACTAGCATTCCATGGCAACTGTTGATATCATGTTGTTTCTGAGCTCAAAGATATCAAATCCGTAGCAGTAACAAACAAGCTGAGCAAACAAGTGACATGAAGTGATAACAGTTGCTGAAATTAATGTTTAATATTTACACTGTGCTTACCTAGAAAAATAGTATTAATAACAGTGGTGATGTTACTGTCATTATACTGCTATAGATTCCTTTATCACACTATTACTTTATACGTTTAATATTTCTACAGAAGGCTGTTTTGCTATCATGCAGATGAAATCTGTTTTTGTCAGAGGTTTTTCTTTGCATCAGAGAAAGTGTTGTCAATTGGATTACATCAAACAAATGAATTAAGGGATCTGAATGGCCAGAGTGCTTTTTCATTTTGCACTTTGTCTGAATAGACCTTTTTGTTGCTGTTTTGTTTTGCTTTTTCATTTCACTCTTGGATTTTGGTTTTTAGTAAGAAAGTGTCTACTGACAGCAGAAAGAATTGTAAATGGTGTGGAATATAACTGCCAGAAACTAACTTTGTGTTAGAAAACAGCATGTGTGTTATTACTTTCATTGTTGTTTGAAAGGATTGGTTAGAGTAGTTCTGCATTATAACCTATTAGTTGCAGCGCTTACTTATTATAGTCTCTTATCCCTTCTTTTCTTATTGTCTTTGCTCTTTTCATTGTTCAGATCCCAGCAATGGCTCCTTCAATCTCAAAGCACTTTCTGGGAGTTCAGGATACAAATTTGGAGTTTTGGCCCGAATTGTCAACTACATGAAGGTAATACGAAAATACACACATTTCCACAGTTCAGTGGTCTGTTCAACAAGCAAGCATTTGCTGCAGTGTCTGTCAATTGTCATTTTTCTTTCTGCTTTATGATCATTTCCTATCTCACATTAGTGCACATAACAGACTGATCTTTATTTGAGTGAAACGGTTTCTTTTAACACAGAAGGAGAATTCTGCGATTCAGAATACAATTCCCACAGGATGACCCATGGGAATTAAATTATCATGAGCTGAGCAATCCTCACTGTCATTAAACACATGCTCCCTGGAAAATGCCTTCCAATCTCAGCACATCTATTGCCAGTCTTATATTTGTACCAATATTGTGATCTAACATGAGGATTTCTTCTGATCGTTTGTGAAGGTTTTCATGTTGTGTGCTTGAAAAACAGACAAAAGGGACAGAAACCGTTTTCCCTAACTCTCCTAACAACATTTTTTCCACCTGACCTGAATAAACACTGTGTAAAAATTTCACACTAATGTGACTAATGCGCATTGTCAGGGTCATGTTACAGTTGTTTCATATTATCGCAAGCATTTTGTCACACTTTTTTTTTTTTTTTTTTTTTTTTTTTTTTTTTTTCATTTTTGTCAGCCTTGTCAGTTCCCCAAAGTGAAATGATGTACTCTCTCTAACATGATGGTATTTAAAGGCTGTCAGGATGTAATCCACAGATGTAGCTGTGACGCATTTAAACTCTCTTTTTACATCTCATCTCTTTGTCTTTCTCTTTCTTTTCCAGACGAGGCATCAGAGAGGTGATACTCATCATCTGACTCTGGATGAAATTCTGGATGAGACCAAGCTGCTGGACATTGGCATGAAGCAGAAACAGTGGCTTATGAGCGAGGTGTGTGTGTGGGCATGAGAGAAAGACATTTGGTGTCATTCACTAATAATTGTGTATATTATATGTACAGGAGAACTTCTCACAAAAAAAAATTTTGCCTAATTCACAATAATCAAATAAAAATCAAATACATTTCCTCTGAACACCCTTTTGGGGATTATTTAATGTTAGAAGAAAAAGACTCCAGAATTCTATAGTATTGAACTAACACATTTTTGTAGGAAATCAATTGCATCAGACAATAGTAAATTATAAGTTTATCTGTTTTTATACAAAATTAGGGATGTTAATCCGTTAAAAATTTTAGTGATTAAAATGATTACATGATATGCTAATTAACCACATCTAGTCACATATATCACTGTTTACTGAGAAAAGGCAAAATAAAGGCAAATAAAGATATATCAGTGACATCACTGTTGCAGATAAGTCAAGCATTAAATAGACAGAGCACCTTTAAAAGTCAATATATTGTTTTATTTCCATATCATTGAACATAAGAATATTGTTCTGAAGACCACAGATATCTGTAAGACAATGCGTCTGATATCTAAAATAAAAATAAATAAAACGAAAGCACATTCTGTGTGAATAGCCCCTAAATTGGCCTGAAATCTGCATTTACTTTTGTGTTTTCTTGTTTTGTTGTGTTTATTATTATTATTATTAATATTTTGGTTAATTGCTTGGTTTTGTTTGTCTTATTCTTTTTTTTGTTTTGTTTGATTCTTTTTGTTTTAGTTTGGTTTGGTTTTGTTTGTCTTTTTTTTTTTTTTTTTGGCTTGGTTTTAGTTTGTTTTTATGTGTGTCCTTGGAGTGGTATAGTAATGCATGTTGTCTGTAGTAGCAGCTGTACTAAACTGATTGCAGAATTTGTAAAAAAATATGCTTTGCATGTAGGTGGTACTTGAATTGCTTGGGTGATAGGAACATTTCTTATTTGATTTACATATCGGATCCGGGGCCATGTATTAAAATAATACACATATTACGATTTGATTGACCAATCAAAATGTGTTATAGGGAGCCATGTAATAACACATAATATTCCTCTTCCAAAAAAAAAATAAAAAGGAAATCTAAATCTTTCTCCCTCCTTCCCTCCAGGCATTAGCAAGTAATCCTAAGATTGATGTGCGGGAAGGGAAGTATGCCTTTAAACCCAAGTATCATCTGAAGGATAAGAAAGCTCTGCTAAGACTACTGGACAAACACGATCAGCTGGGACTAGGAGGAGTGTTACTAGATGATGTTGAAGAGGGTCTACCCAACGCAGCCAAGGCTTTTAAAGTAACATGCTAGTATACTGTATTTTTCTTTTTTTCCCTTCAAAATTTTCGTTTGAAAAAATGGTGGAACATTTTCTAGACAATACATTTAAAGCATCAGGTATCATTAAACAGATGTACTGTGGTTTTATTTTTTAAGATTTTCAAATAGTCCCTTTATCACATAATTTGCATATAATATTTATTTAGAAATAATTCATCTGCAAGCTGATTTTCTTTATTTAATGTGTAGTTCTCGGTAAGAAAGAAGCAAATTAGCTTTTTAAGATTTGAAATACTTATTTTTTGTTTTGTTTATTTTGTACAGGCACTTGGGGATCAGATTATATTTGTGGCCAGGCCAGATAAGAAGAAGGTTCTTTTCTACAATGACAAACACTGTCAGTTTGTTGTTGATGAAGGTGTGTGTGATGATCATTATTATTGAAGAGTGATTAATATTGACCTGATGGTTACTGTCTATAATATAAGAAGTGTTCTGGTAATTTAGGTGGAGCTTCTCTATCGTAATGTCAGTGTCATTCATTCTCCAGAGTTCCAAAAGCTGTGGCGCAGCGTTCCTGTTGATTCCATAGATGAGGAAAAGATCGAAGAGTACCTGAAGAAACAGGGCATATCATCCATGCAGGAGACTGGACCAAAGAAAATAGTGCGTTTTGTTTCTCATACACATGCAGATAAACAAACACAAAACTCATTCCAGATTGGCTGGTTCATGCATATTTGTGTGGGAGTAAACTGTTACCGTGAGGTTGACACTGATTTGTGATTGGCTGTTGCAGGCGCCCATTCAGAAGAGGAAGAAACCTGGAACACAGAAAAAGAGACGGTTTAAGACTCATAATGATCATCTGAATGGAGTACTGGAGGACTACTCTGAGGGAGTTCCCTCCAAGAAGTGACACACACATGCAGCTTTAAAGGCTCAAAGTGACAAGACTGATATCTGTGTGATGTTTGTGTATCTGATCTAACGTCTTATTGCCAAAACCATAAAGACACACACACACACACACACACACCTTAGAACTGTACTGAGTGACACGAATGTGAATAGATTGTAAATATTTCCTTTCTACTGTTATGTTTTACTTTTTGCTAGTGCTTTAAAAATGGACAATTAAGCTCTTTTTTTTTTTAGATTTAAAGATTAAACGAGCAGTCAAACCACATGCATTGTTTCCTTTCAAAGTTATTTATGTATTATATTTATGTTTGGGATCAGTAAGGTTTTTAATGCTTTTTAAAGAAGTCTCTCCTGCTCATCAAGGCTGCATTTATGTGATCAAAAATACAGAAAAAAAGAGTTATATTGTGAAATATTACAATTTAAAATAATGGTTTTCAATTTTAATATACTTTAAAATGTAGTTTATTTTTGTTGTGGCAAAGCTGAATTTTCAGCATCTTTTCAGCAACAGTTAAAATGAACAGCATTTTTTCCAAATAGAAACCTTTTTATGTCTTTTACTATCACTTTTTATCAATTTAACACATGCTTGCTGAAATAAGGTATTAATTCAGGATTCTTTGATGAATATAAAGTTAAAAAAGAAAGAGGTGTAAGGGAATTACTATGTCAAAACACTTATAAAGAATTGTACTGTGATTGTTGATAGTACAGATTTTTAGTCCTCCTGGGACAACTTCTGTTATTTACTGAAAATGTCCAAACATTTTTCAGAATTTAAGTCTGAGAACATTCAGGAAGACAATCAAGTTTATTTTGAATGGAATAGCAGCATTGTTGACATGGTGGTCCAGAACAACATCACCAGCCACAAAGGAAGAAGCCTGTGGAGATGTTGAGAGAGGAGCTTTTCAAGCATGAATTCAACCTTCTTGCATTTTTTCTCCTATGATGCAAGCGTAGTGTAGATAAAATGCAATTAAATTCTCTTCCAGGTGTAAATGAAAGGCAAGATCAATAATTCAGGATAATTCATGTATACAGCAAACACACACACGTGTGTGTATATACAGTGGTTGCCAAAATTATTAGAACACTAGTATTTTGAACAAGTACATTGCATTGGAGAAAGGTGTCAAATCGATTGAGAAAAACTGTAATGCTTTTTCTCAAAAAAATTCTCAAAATCTGTTCTGACAAAGAAACAAAGATCTACTATTTGTATGGCCTGTAAGGGGAGTACATTTTTATTTTTAGGTTAACTAAATCAAAATAATAATAATCATTAAATTGTGATTATTTAATCATTTACGATCACTAATACTTTTAGTCATAATTTCTGTTTTATAGGTTCAGCAAAGCAGCATCAAAATCAAGTCCCCTGTGTGGGATCTTTGTTATAGAGAATTAAATGCACTGTTTTGGAGTAAATTCAAACTGCAAAACAAAATTCCAGTTCTGCATTATCTGAAGAATCCTTGACTATAAAAGGCAAATGATCTTACACAAAATCAGTTCTGGCTCTAGACAGAAAAAAAAAAAAAAATTGTATTTTCAAATGAATAGATGCACTTGATCAGAACACCTCTTGTTGCTAGGCACCTCTTGTCATGCATAAATGTGAGTATGAAAGGTTCATGTCTTCAACAGAAGGTTTTTAATGGTGGTTTTGATGGCACGTGACGGTTCTGCTTTGTGTCAAATTGATAATGTGCATCTAGGCTGAAAGGTTTCATATAATACAATGTCTTTATTTTCAAGGCCCAGACTCAATGGGGAAAAAAAGCATAATTGCTTTGCAGTCTGTTGTTTTGTTTTGAATGTTTTGTCCTAAAATTAGCCTGGAAGAAAATAAATGCTTTTAAAGATAATTTATCATTATTGAACTGTTAAAACCTGACATTCTCATGTGGTCATTCAAAATAGTCCAGTCAAATATTTCTCCCTGCCTACAACAATATAGCACTTTTACCTCCTTAGAATTATGGAAATGAATCTCCAGTTTATTAAATGTGATTTAATAAATGCCAGTGCAATTACAGCACATTCTCGTGTTTACTGAATACAATGTCTTTTGGATTCCTGCACTTACCAGCAGTTTACCAAGGGGAACATTACCATGACTAAAAATTACTGTACCTTGGTGCTTGCTGATCCCTACTGGATTTTGGAGCCTTGTTTATGTATCTGGACTTGAAAATGAATAAATCAGTAGGAGTTATCTATCTATCTGTCTGTCCTTGTCTTTCTGCTAGTACATTTTTTTTAACAGCTGATTTTCTGTTTTTATTTCTGTTGTTTCTGCTCTTTTTTTTTTTTTTTTCATAGTTGAAGTACCACATGAGGCAGATTACAAGAAACTGATCTCGTCTTAAGTGTTTATGTCCCTGGATACTGTTTCCGTCTATTCTGGTTCTTTTAGAATAGATTTTGTGGTTGAACTTTCCCAATAGTATGCAATATATCTTATTTCCATTTGTTTTTGAAAGGAAGTCTTTGCTCCTCACAGTCAGTCCTCATTAATGTGATGGCCAGAAAACAGAAAAGTTTATTATTTTTTTTTTTTAGTAAAAAGGGTAATGGCTACATAACTCCTTTTCCAAGGCACTCATTAAAGGTGTCCAGTTTTACCTCCCGTAGATTACAAAAGGAGTGTCACAAGCCCTAATGTTATGGCCTATACAAATGGCACATTTTACTGTACATTATAATGTCACACAATGTTAGGTTTTAAAATGCAGAGTTTGTTAATACCATTATATGGCCCAAAACTGTGTTTTATTTCAAAAATTTACAACGAAAATGAAGATGTTAGGTTTAGGTTTGCAGCATGCAAGTGGTGAAAGTCTAAGGAAGGTGAAAGAGAAGTCAGTGGAGAGACTTTACTGCTGCACCTACAGTAACCACATTTAAACTGGAACAAAACATTCTACAATTCACTTTCCTTCCTTTTCATTCATCAAGCACCATCACATCCTCAGTTTGCCTCTGGTGGACATTGGTCCTTCGGGAAAATTGGACTTTGTAATAACGGTTGTTGAATCCACTGTCATTTTTTTGGCTCGTCTGAAAGCATCAGATGGTATTTTCACTTCTATTTCACTCTCTCACACACACTTTGATTCTGAGATCAATGAGTGGAATGGAAACTTTACTTACTTTTGTTGTCTGTCATTTCACAGAGGTCACTTTCCACTGCACTAACCTTTCCATTATACATGTAACCACATTAAGTTGTTGACGACAGTCCTCATGTTTTGAAGCTTAAAAATCAAACAACAAATAAAAATTAATAAATGTCAAAGCAGGTTTTTATACAAGGCAGACGTTTCTATTAATCTCACTATTTTGGCACCTTTGTGCCTTTAGAATTCATATTTTCAAATGTATTGTAACAATGATCATTGCAGAAATACATATTTGAAGTCTTTCAGTATAAAGAATATAAAAAATATTGTCAGTGCTGGGTTTCATGCTCATTAGTCACCATGCCAACAATCCCACAGCTGATTAACCCAAAAATACTAATCACCACAGCAGTGTTACCAGCAGAGCAGTGCAGCCACACACTCCTGCACATGATCACACACACACACACACACACACACACGAAACAAACCAGTAGGTGTCTTCATCCTACAAAAGATAAAAAAGATCTTTAAGAGTCTGTCAGTAATGACAATGACCTAATCAAATGAACCGATGAATAATTTATGGTAGATGTGTTTTTTTTCATATGCTAAATGATCACGCATACAGAATTTCAGAAAGCAACAGTGACACTTTGATTAATGGATATATTTGACAGTGCTTTCGTGAAGATTGTTTTGGAACTAATCGCTGTGCCAAATAATTGTGGTTTGTATGCACAGCTCGCTGAATATCATTTTTAATTCTCACAAATACTAAAATAATAGGCTACTTATGTAAAATTCAATAAATAAACAAACAGTAATCAGTAGTAGTAATAATAATAATAATTAACCAGAGAGACTAACAACGCATAGATTACTAAAAGTGCTGTCACATCAACAAAATGTATTATTTTCGCGCGAGCATGCATATTTCTATTTCGCACTTTAACGCATCTTAATAAGCACGGCTCATTCAGAATGCTCACACGCTTTAAGCTTCAACTAATCATTCTTTAATTAAATCAGCTTGGGTGCGTTAAAACACCTGGGCGTCTTTTTGACACCGGGGGTTTCCTCCTTAACCTTTCACACGCACAACTTGACCTCTTTAAACGCAGAGATAGCCCTATTCTCTCCACTGATAAGCTTCACATGTATGTGCCTTCCTGCTTTTAGAATAGGCTGTTAGTCATAATGAACTATTGTTCATAATGTTTTATGAGCTTTGACATCCGAGTGATTGTGTCCTTAACTTAATATACAATACAAACTGCCAGATACAATGTAAAACTGTGAGGGAGAACCAAACTATCACAAAGGAATCTGCTTAGCTGTATAAAAACCTAATATCACGTTTAAAACCTCTTGTTGATATTTTATTATATATCTCATGTCCACTTGATGGCAGTGTTGCTGTTTTGCTGTTAAGAAGTTTGATTTCGGTACAAATGCGTGCATATACTAGCAGTCAATAGTAAACTAATCAAAATGGGATTAACTTGTGGGGTGATATGATTATTGAACTAGTTTCTGTCATGCATTTCTTATCAGTTACCTGTGTGTGCGCGTTACTTTTATGGGTAGGGTGTTATTATAAGCTGACATATAAACATTGGAGTTCACATGGATGCATTTGTTGAATGCTTTTTCTTCATATGCTTCCAATGAAGTGAAAATTAATAAACACAACAACTAAAAAGTTCTAAGAAAATAATATGCAGACACAAAATATAGGCCTATTATTAATACACTGACAAAAATTTAGTTTTTCTGCAAAAGCAGCACTAGGTCTGTGTCTTCAGAACAAAAGGCCTTTTAAGATCATGAAACATTCACAAAACTTTTGACTAGTGGTGTAAATAAATAAAGAAACATTGAAAGAAATCCTACAATTGTGAGTGTTTGATGTACAATTGCTAGTAAATGACAACAGCTGTGGTTGAAAATTTATTTATAAATATTAAATAATATATAACATAAATATTTGATTCCTGTTAAGCTTGGGTTTCATCATGTGAGTGAAAGAGAAACAGTAGCATAAAAGGGGATACATTTGTGCTTTCTTCTCAGTGTATCATGAAAAAAATTCAGAAACACTCATGAGAAGCTAACATTTTTAAGTTCTTTAAAATCTCAAGAGTTTTGATGGTGGGATCCGACCCTGTCTAATCCAGATTCATTATGAAGATCTTTTAGCAGCAGGAAGCCCACCCGGACACTTGTGACCTTTCTGAAAAAGATGCCATGAGAGGCAAATCCTCTGACCCACGGCTGCCCTGCTGTGTTTATCTATGTCTTTCATTTTATAACATACGCTTTTAGGTGCACATGGGAGTGAGACTGAATGGAATAACAGCGTCCTGACATATTCTGAAAATGTATTATACGTCTCTTGCCTTTTCTTGGTCTCTCTTTCTCCATCAAACTGCGGAAGAACAGATGCCGTGGGAATGCTACAGGGTCCGTAACACACACACACACATACACACACACACACACTGGTGCAGATGTTGCTTATTGTTTTCCTTACAGGAGAACATTTTATATGGCTTTTTCTGTCATACTGCACCTCTCATTCCTTTTTGGACCTATTGTGCCAGTGACAAACTCAATATACTTGACCTGACAGCAGGACACACAAGCACTGTTTTGCTGAGGCGATAGCCACTCAAAGCTGTTTTCAATGAAAATCAGGAAACAGATGCTCGTGAAGGCTTAGAAAGTGTTTTAAAAATAGTCCTTACTCTATACAATCACCTTTATGATGCAACATAAAATCTACCTTCGTAATGACTTTAATGTACTTAAAGTCACCATGAAATCAGAATCGACAGTTCTTATTTCTTTCATGCAATACTGCAGTGTTTCACTGCTCACATCATTGGCATTATTATTATTTTTTAATTATGTACCCTCTTTAATCAAAAGCACAAACTTCTCCTCCCCCTCACAATGACATCTATTCTCTGCTGACTTGGACTGGCGCGAGGACTGGGAAATAATTCCTCCCCTCTAGCAACCTGTCACTCTCATGAAATCGTAGCAATTAACAAACAACAACGATTCAATCAATTCTCAACAGACAAAAACAAGTCTCGCCCTACATTTTTTTTCCTTGTTCAAGAAGGAAGCCGTTTCACTCAATATACATCACAATAGGAAGAAAAATGTTTCACAATTTTTGCAACAACAAAGCGACAGGACATCATTCATCATTCGTTCAGCTGTGTTTCAAATCACTCACTATACACTAATATGCACTCATACTATGTACTGTGTACTCAACAAATCTAGTCTCTTCACCCCTGCAACTTAAGCAAAGCTGCAAAAGTTCAGTGTCTAACATTCCACACTTTTTTTTTCTTTTTTTTTTTGGATAACGATTGGATTTGAAGTACACTTTTTTCTTCTGAATTTTCATTGTAAAAACACCTCTCACACTCTTTATAATACAAAATGGCAGAATATTGCAGTAATAAACAAATTGGGACAGACTTTTTCAGTGAGAGTTGCAGATTTCTGCTTTGCATTCCATTTCCCTATTCCCCACAATACTAAAACATAGCGTGTTATCATGATATCTTGTTCTAGCAAATCAAAAGAGCTTTTCTTAACCAGTTAGTGCTATGCTAAGCTAGTCGGCTAAGCTGTTTACTTTTTAACATAAGAAAAGGGAAATGTTTATTTTGACCATTTTAATCTTGTATTATAATGCGATATGTACTTTAAAAGACAAGAACATATTCTCATGGTTAAGAATAAGTACTGCATAGTGATTTTATATGATTTTTATGCGATGTTCAGACACCAGATAAAGTACCCATAAAAAAGTAGCCTGAGCCAACTGATTCTCTTTGAGGTTCAGAAGGGATTGGACATTGCGTGACACTGGTGAACAATTTGAGTCCACCTAGGATCCCAAAGCAGTTTCATTGGTTGAAAGTTACTCTAGAGTGCTACAGGACTAAACCCAGAAATGAGTTCCAGCTCCAGTGTCCTTAAGTCACTGGGTTTTTTTTATTTTTTATTTTTTGATTAAATGCCAAGAATAGAGCGTTTAAACTCAAGCTCAAGATATTTTCATGTTTTATTCTGTGACATAAAATCAGTTATACCCCACTTATGATTTTATTTAAGCTTTTATGTGTCTTGAAAAAGGCTGTCGCTAACAAGTGGCAAAAGACATTAAACATCCTCATGCCTCATCTACTCATCTACAGTCTGCTTTCACAGCCTTGTTGTGTTTATACTCCATGCTCTTGTATTCTAACTCAAACTTTATAGTTTCTAGATTTTGAAAAAAGATTAAAAGAGTTGTTGGTAGCTTAGTGGTGGAGATGTTTCAGTCATGCGACTTAGTGTAGCTTAAGTCTAACTTAAGCTTTTCACTTCAGCCAGTAGGTTTCATTTTTTTTTTTTTTTTAAGATTTATTTTTGGCGTTTTATGCCTTTAATTTGATAGGACAATAGCTAGACAAGAAGGGGGATGGGGGTGCAGGATCAGGAAAGGTCTGAGAGCTCAAACTCGGGAAGCTCCGAAGCAAAACCACGCAACATGTCAGTGCACTGCGCACTAGGCTATCAGTGCCGATTAGTTTCATAATTTAAGTTGTATTCATACGTGTAGATGATCTTGATGAACAAACGTAAGAACTCCATATGACTTAAGAACTCTTTATGACTCCGTCATAAACTCCTTCACAGAGCATATTTTCTGCAATAATCCAAAAGCCAAGGGAAAAATCCTATTGACGTTTTGTTGAGGAAACCAGGGTGCACTTTAAATTTCATTATGTTAATCATACTTGGAAAAAATCTTGCAACATTATTGCCTCAGAAAAATCTTGTTCAGGTTGCACAATATATTAAAGTTTTCTCAGAAGCCAATTTATGAAAACTTAAACTTAAACTTATACTAAGTAACCTAAACTAGATTTTTCTGAGGCAATACGTTTGCAAGATTTTTTTATTTATTTTTTTTTTCAAGTAAAGTTAACAAATTGTAGTTTATAGTGTATAGCACATGTTGGTAATTACATGCAAGTAACCCTAGGCCAAACCCTAATACTAACCCTAACCATATAGTAAGTACATGTAGTTAATTAATATTACTCGGTACTTAATTATATAATTACACTGTAAGAAGGACACCTTAAAATAAAGTATAACCCAGATGTTTTGTCTTCTTAGCATACTTGCATAACAAATTGTTAGCATAGCATAGCATGCTAGCTTAGTCTATACCCTTCACTTATCCTACATGTAATTGCAGCAGTCCAACTTTTAATCTGGCATTTCAGACAGCTATCCCATACGGTCTTAGGCAGAGTCAATTCAATGTATGGACCAAAATGTTCATGATACCTACATATTTTGTAAATCAGCAGGGATATGATGTAGCAACTACTGTACCAATGAGAGTTTGCTAGAAACCAACAGCAGCGACTCAGCGACCTCCAGAGATTAAATCCCTGTCAATGTGAACACAGCTTTATTCATCGGTGCATGGTTTTCCAAAAAAAAGTAGAAACTTTTCAGCTGATGTCACCAATATTATTCAACCCCCCCGTCTCCAGCCATCTGGCTCCATCTTGGTATATAACTCCCATTATTTACAATCCAATCGATTCTTGATGGATAAAATCAGTCCCATTCAATGTTTTTCTCATTCTGTACCACGTTTTACTCTGAAGTACATCAGATTACAGAAATGAAATCGGCCTGAACCCCGTTTCATGAAAAATCAAGGCAATCTTTCAATCTTGTTTCAATCATACACATTCCAAAGATTATTTATTGGATACTTTTCTTCCAAAGCAACATAAAGGACATTAATGGCAGGGCCAGTTGGCTGGGAGCACTGTGAGGTTAAGTGCCTCACTCAAGGGCGCAATAGAGATAAAGATCCTTTAGTAATGCTCTAATTCACATGTCCTGCTATCTGGGATCAAACCTGTGACATTTGAATTACTGTCCCAGAGCCTAAACCAATAAGCTACGAGCACCAGCTGACCTGCCCACTGACCCGCTCGCACGCTTCCATCCCAGCCCTCAGTCATATCCGTAAATACAAACGTCCTCTGTAGTTTGAACAAAGGGTTAATGGAATAAAAAATGTTTGTGAGGTGACATGTACGAGACGCTTGAAGACATCGAGTTTGATGAGCTGAAAAAAGAAAATCTGCTTTACACAAGCTGCCAACTGCAGAAACAGAACACACACTCATATACACACGGGTTGCCAACTGTGATATGGAGACAAAATCGTCTCTCACACTGAGTTGTTTTTGCCTGTAGGCACATCAATACTTAAACACAACATGTTTATATCTCAATCTTTACACAAATAGACACTTTAAAAAACCATTAGCAAAAAACATTATTTTATGGGCGCGCATGGCACGTGCACACTGCCGTGCTTCAAAGCTTCGTGCTTTATTTTGTAATGTTGGCTCAGGCGATCATCTCTGACCTCTCGAAACTCTAAGTTAATCAATATCTGTAAACCTGAATTGATCTTAATCTAGGTGCAGTTTTCCACCATGTTACCTAATCTAGCATAGATTTGTTTTAATTAATTAACTTTATACATATTTTTTATTTCATTTTGATGTTTTATTATATTTGCAAGAAAATAAATTTTAGGTAACACTTTATTTTAAGGTGTCCTTGTTACACGTTACATGTACTTACTATTATAATAACAATAAATTATGCATAATTACTTGCAAGTAACCCTAGGCCAAACCCTAATCCTAACCCTAACCATATAGTAAGTACATGTAGTTAATTAATGTTAGTCAGTACTTAAATGTATAATTACACTGTAACAAGGACACCTTAAAATAAAGTGTAACCAAATTTTATATTCTATTTCAAAAAATCTAATGTAAAATATGTAAGTAAATATGAAATAAACAGTTCATTTAGTATTTAGTTAACCTATGGTTTACAATCAACATTTTTCTGAAGGTTACGCACCTCTTATTCTGAAATTTCAGGTGATATTTTTAACCCTATTTATGGAAAACTTCAAATGTTTTGATGCTCAAGTATTCTGTTTCTCTGTGGGAGATTGATGTGTGTTAGTGTGTTTGTGTGTATGAACAGTGAACATTAAAAATTAATGCGAACTTATTTTAAAAATGTTCCATTTATTTACAAGTTACTGCTAATGTTGCTTTTGTGTTTCAAATCCAAATGTTTTATCTCCTGTACTGAATAATTTGTTTCTTACGAAGATACACATTACATGATATTTTCTCTCAGCAAAGGACCCGCTGTGATGATTTATGATTTATATGAAATGATTTATACTGTCAACCTTTAACTATAAAACATTTTTTATTTCATGGTTATCATCTTTTTTTTAAGGAATTGTGCAAATTAATCATTTTCTGTGACATTTATTATTTAGACTTATCTACAAACTTCATGTTTAGTTAACTTTTCATGGTTAGTTATGATCAAATCTCAGTTTATTCATTGTCACTTCATAAACTGAAGCAGCTGGATAATTCAGTTCACCTGTGAAAAGGACACAAGAGGACACAGTTATGCAATATCAGTCACTTCATTTCAGAGGAAAACAGTAAAATTATGTAGATCTAAACTAAGGGAAAAATCTAATGTTTCAGATTCAAGTTTCATTTAGTTAAATCACATTACAGGTTTCCCATAATTTGGTCATAAATAATTCTGCTGACAAATTTAATTCTTGCAAAACGGGTCCCTAATTATTACTAACTTAAATGTAAAATAAGATTGAGTGCCTTCCTGATCCACATGTAGCTGACTCGTTAGTCACCATATATCAAAAATAAATGTTCATTCTTCAAAAAATGAGAAATGATTTAATCTAATATGAGACCATAATACAAGAACGCTGTTTTACAAAGGTTAGATCACTTATTCTAATGCTAATTCCCTTATATACAGCACATACAGCAAACAATACCAAGAAAAAATATAATTCATGTGGAATACAGCAATTATTTCAAGTAGCCTATAATTTTACAGTGCTATTGTTTATCCTTGAATTCTATTTCACTTTTTATTACCAGCAATACTTTGAATTACCAGTATGTTGAAATATGGTATATAAATAAACTTGTCTTGTCTTGCCTGTCTGTTTCACCTCCTTTCCAACTTATGATGATGACTGATGTTGAAAACAGATAAAACGAATTGTTTGCACTGATGGCTGAGATCAGCAGATGAGGGAGATGAAGAGCTGCCTCCATACTGTCATTTTGCATACTGCTTAATGCTTTGCAGATCTTGTTACGCTACCTAAAATATTCGAAACATTATAAACAGACCATCAACTCTAGTGTTACTGATATCCATCGCTTTTGTACCCTTGTGCAAGACACGTCGCTCTAGGTCTCTAAAGGGGGATTGTGATGACAACTGCTGACATGTCTTGATCCCAATCTCTCCTTGTCATTTCCTGTTCGCTGACACTGTCAATAAACAGGCAAAAAAAGTAGTAGGTCTCCCATGTAGAAGTATGTTTTTTCAGTATTCCGGCGCTTCATTTGGATGCATTACTGCAGTTGTTTAACTGTATTGCAGTGAATGCTGTAGCGTTCCATTCTACCGTGTCCAATTTAGCACACTTTTTCGGGGTGGTAAAACCGCAGTTATTTTTTGTAAGGGTGTGTGGACATGAGCATAGGAATGTTAGAGTGCATAAGTGATGCTAAGAACTCTGTTATCTCAGTAAGACTCCTGTTCCTTCCTTTGTTGTTCCTTTACCCAGAATGCCAGCTCTCTCACACACGACTCTTAACTCTGCTGGCTGCGAGAGCTCTCGCAGCACTGTTATGATTCTGCCTCCGATAGCCTGCTGTTGCCGTTTCCATGGTTACTCTGCATTTCCCAAATCCTAAAGAGAATGAAAAATGGAAGTTAGATAGAGTTTAATAAGCAAGAGATAGCATAGGGAGAGAGTTAGGTATAGCTCACCCCCATTAGTTTTTACAATAAAGCCTGTTGGCCCTTTGTGCTCACAGAACACTTCCCGCCTGCCTTTGCACCTGTTCAGAAAGACCGGAGGCTAGTTTAAGGCTTCAAATATGCAAAACATATTGAGGAAAAGACTTAAAATATGATTGCTTCAGAGGTACTTTGGCTCTACTCAGGTTAATGCCAGTTGATAACTGTAATATGAGGTATTTGAGAACTTGCACATTTACATTCATTGGACAAACCTGAAAAAATTATGAGCTAAAGAAACTGTCTATGGATACTATTTTTTCTTGATTTTACTGCTGATTTGCCATACAGTACTATGAATAAATACTAAATTATAATAAATATGAATTAATCAATTAATTAAATTTGAGTTGTGAAGAGTTGTCATCTGGTAAGGACCGAACTCTCTATATTGGTTTAAAATTAGTAATAATCTTATCTTTTTCCATAAAATAAATAAAATGTATTAGTTCTATAGTTCTTGTTTTTAATTAAAAAACACCCAGTATGAGATTGTTTGCTTTATGAATGATTATGCTGTAGAAAAAGTAATACACCAAAAGAAAAGTTTTGTCCTTGTGATAGTGTTGTTTAGTAAAATAAACAATGAATACTGATTCCAAATTACATGACAAAATTGTAGTTAGTAACGTAATCCATTACATTACATTTTTTAGGTAATATAATCAGACTACTTTTAGATTACTTTTGACCTATCTTGTTTTTCTTACATTGATTTAAAAAGGATAATCTTGTATCATATTGATATAAAAATACAAAGAGTAAGAAAATATATTCCATTTGTTTGGTTTCCCAAACTGGGTTTGTGAAGGATCTGTAGGGGGTTTATGAGATTAATGAAAAGCTATCATAAAATCATAAAAATGTTAAATTAAAACCAATAATTTTAAAATTAATACTGAAAAATTGAAATATTTTATTCGTTTACCTGCATGTCATGTGACCATAACCAATGTCAGAGAACCATGAACATGCAAATATGACTTCATTGTTAAAATATTTATTTTAAAGTCTCGGGGGTACTTCAAATAAAATATATTAGGTGAAAGAGAAATAGATGACAAAAAAGTTGGTGAATTTGTGAATTTGTGCATTTTAAATTGTTTGAAAGACAAATGCCTTCCAAAGTAATACACGGTAAAATAAGCGAATGAGATGTGTTCATCAGTAGTGGATGCAGTGTTGAAACACGTCTTAAACCTGAAATGATTTTTATAAATCCAGTGGTCAAATGCAGTGTAGTCACCTGACTAATAACTGATCTCTGTGTGAATGTCCACAAAACTGGAAGACTTTCTGAGTGTATATATAGGCTATTTTAGAAAGGAAAATTTAAAAGATGAAAACGAGGAATTCGAGAGAATCAATAAATTACGAATAATTTATTGCTATTGTGTAAATAATATGTAATCATGTAATCCATAGAAAAATAATTGTGGTCTGATTACGAGTATTTTAAAATGTAGTTTAATCTAATTACAAGTACTTAATTTTTGGAATCTGATATCTAATCCAGATTACATGTAATCAGTTCCTACCCAGATCTGTTTTTTCAATATATATTTATTTTTCTTTCCATAACCTGGGCAACAGGGTTGAATGATAAAGCCCGGCAAAGGTTATATAATTTAACATACCAAATAGCATTGAAGCCTTTTATTTTAAGACCACAAATTCCTCTTGACATTTTTTTTTTCATAATTTGAAAGTCCCTTACTTCACTAAGGTAATTTTTATTGTCCATCTTTCCATGCAGAATTTTTTTAAACTGTGTGATATTAATGGATCTCCCTCCATGTGTTGTCAGTTTCGAGACACTTCAGCATTTGGATTCTAAACTTTGTTACATCTAAACTTTGTCTTGTGCTTATGTATTCTTAAGCCCTCCATTACTGCATGTTTTGGGATATTATCTTGTTGGAAGGTTGGAAGGTTCAGTTTCAGCTTTTATTTATTTATTTTTTTTTACATATGGCCTTACGTTCGCCTCATGCACTCTTTGGTATAGTGTGGATTTAGTTGCCATTATAATGGCAAGTTTGTCTGGCCCTCAAGCACCAAAACACCCCTAAACTAACACTCCCATCATGCTTCACAGTTGGCATGAGTTTCTTATTCTCAAACATACTGTAACGTTTGAAACTGTGGCCAAACAGCTCCACCTTTGACTCCACCAGTGTCCAGAGTACATGTAGGTGTTGGGTTACATTGGATTTTTTTGAGCGCAGAAGCTACTTCCTTGCTGGCCAGGTTTGAACAATCTCTTTCTAATGCCTGACATATACAGTATAGTGACTGTTTACAGAGTTGCCTGCAAAACATTAAATCCCCATTGTGTTATTTGTACTTATTTCTTCTCTTTAACTCCAATTGTCATGACAAGTTTTGGGTTTTGAACTCAAGTTTAACATTTTTGAAAAATAAACAAAGTAATACATTGTCTTGACTATTTGTGAGTGGAAAGCATCTTGAATTTTGAACTGAAGCATCTTGAATTTTGTTCTTGGGGTGAGTTTGATGTGATGGCTGACCTGGAAAGATGGCCTGTGCTGGAAAGGCTTCTCCATTTACAGATTATTTTATGCACAGTGGAATGGTGGATTTTAAATATCTTGAAAATGGCTTTAAATCCCTTTTCAGACTTTAAGCATTACTAACCTTTCCTTCTGAAGGGCTCAGTCTGCCTTTTTGATGCATGTATTTCATTGCTTATGACCAAACCAGAGCTGTTTATTAAAGTTTATGTATGACCTTCCTCTTGATGTCCTACTAATTTGTAACTAATTGCTGAACCACTAGCACTTGATGTAATGATAAATAAGAGTAACATTTCTACAAAGGAAACGATCATTTCCACAGCAAATTATTTTAGCCTTACTTATGATAATATATAATATGTATTCCAGGTGTAATTTGTTAAATTAAAATATCTTTAACTATTAACTTGTCCAGTATAAGTAGGTTGAAATAAGTCAGTATTCATGGGGTGTACTTTTTGCATGTTACTGAAATGCAGGCTTCATGTAATGGTGAAATGTTTTATTATTTTTTTCTTTGTAATAAATGACATGGAAATAGTTAAGCTACTGTAAGAGTGAGGCAAAAGTACAAAAGATTTTATTTTTCTTTCAAATGATCAGTAGAAGGTGATATTTGCCCTTCAAAAAATGTTTATTGTCAAATTATATGAGCTGTTTTATTTATTTTATAAGAGGTTTGCAATTTGTGCAATATGCCTACAGTTTAAACCCCTGCCTTTCTAGCAAAAAACAAACAAACAAAAAAAAAACAAACAAACAAAAAACTAACTAAATAAATAAATAAATAAAAATACAAATTCTATAAAAAATAAAGTTATAATATAAGAAACTTGAAAGTATGTAAAAATCACGTTCCACACTGTTCCATATTTGTAAAATTATGTAAAAATAACAATTTGTGCAAAAAGTTAGAAAGTAGAATTAAATTATTTACATAACATAAATTGTTTTTTTTTTTTTATAGGTGTGGCAATTTTAAGTTTTTGGTAAATTAAGTAAATCATTATGCACACATTATGTAGAACACAGCTAAATACTATGTTTTGGTCATTAAAAATACTTCAGTTACAATGACTTATTTAATCAATTATTTTTATATCATTTCAACAGATTATGTCCAAATTACAACATTATTACATGATTTCTTGTTGGCCTCTGAACCTCTGAGCTGGGACAGGCCAAAATCTGTAATTGAGAGGGGGGGATTAATGCTATCCAATTATAACAAGTCATATCCAGTATGTGCATTCACAATGTGTGCAGATTTAATTTGTGACATGACCATATTTACCCAGCATACTGAGGGTATTTATATTTCACATTCATGTCTGGTGCATTGTGACAAGAATGGGCATGTGTGGTTAAAAAGCTTTTGATGTTAGAGTGGGCAGCCTGGGTAAAAATGTCACAGGCAGCACTAAGTGATCACAGAAACCATGCTGTGATTCGGCCCACATCTTCTCCAGTCTCATTTAATTAACCTGAGATAAAGGCGAGAGAGAAGGAGGCGAGGAAGAGGACTGCAGTTTCTGCCATCTGTCTAGATCAGTAGTTTGCAACCAGGGGGCCAGGGCCCATGGGGGGCCTCAGCAAACTTTTCAAGGGGGCCACAGGATGACTTAAAATGAAGTATTTGTTTTTTAAAGACAAAAAAATAACTTAATTCAAATGCTAAAATTGCAAATACATATTTAAACATTTCATTTGAAAATGTTTGTATTTTTAGCATTTAAATCGAGTTATGTTTTTAATATAATTAAATATTTTTAAAAAATAAAATTAATGTAATTAAAAATAAATACAATTATTTAAGATAATTACATAACATTTAATATAATAATTCTAATAAATAAAATTATTTTATTCTATAAAAAATAATTCAAGTGCTAAAAAATACAAATAAATCAGTATGTTTTATTGAAAAACATACAGAATCAGAATCTCGAAACTTCTGGAATCACAAAATTAATCATGTTCAGTTATTTTTAATGTATTATATTTTTAATATACATAATATGGGGCAGCATCCACATAATTACAGCAGAAATACCAGATGAAATATCCAATATGGGTGGGCCTTTGAATATTGTGTTAGACCTATTTGGGAACCTTTGAGTCAAAAAAGTTGAGATCCACTTGTCTAGATCATTTCCATCCTCACTCTCTTTGTGGTACCCAAACCTTTACACTGTAAACAACTGAGTGTAATTTTAACTGTAAAATATTGTCAAAATGCTATGAAAAAAAAAATATGTTCATTGGTTAACAGTAGTATACAGGGAAAAACTGTAAAAGATCTAACTAGATATTTCATGTAAAATTGAATGGTATACAGTTCTTTAGAAGTAAAAAACAACAAGTCAATGTATAATTTACAGTCAAAACTGTAAACTGATATTCCCAGAATTCCCTGCATGACATTCCACATTTGAAAGTATTTTGTTTAAATAATAATGTTTCTTAATAGTTTTTGTAATCAGTTATGTACTTTTGGGTTTTACGTTACATCTTCTGTTTAATGTTTATTGCATTATTTGAGTAAGAATAATTTATTGCATTATTTGTCATGTGTGTAACCATGATGGTGATGTTAGTATATAATTCAGCTTGTGAAAACGCTACTTGTGATGAATTTTGATTCTTCATGTGACTTTCTCTTTACCATCTGCATTATTATGGTGGTTGTCAGTATATGTTTTAGGATTAGTTCACTTCCAGAATAAAAATTCCCTGATAATTTACTCACCCCATGTCATCCAAGATGTTCATGTCTTTCTGTCTTCAGTCGCAAAGAAATTAAGGTTTTTGAGTTAAACATTCCAGGATTTTTCTCCATATAGCGGACTTCGATGGTGGCTAAAGGGTTGAAGGTCCAAACTGCAGTTTCAGTGCAGCTTCAAAGGGCTCTACACGATTCCAGCCAAGGAGGTCTTACCTAGCGAAACGATCGGTCATTTTCTTATTTTCTTACTTTTTAACCCTAAATGCTCATCTTCCACTAGCTCTGCGATGCGCATGTGCAACTTCAGGCATTACGTTATCACGTTGGAAAGGTCACGCGCGGTTAGTTCTTCATCCGAGTACTCCGGTTCAAAAAGGTAGGGTAGGGCGAAAAACTTCATCTCATTTTCTCCTACAACTTTGAAATCATCTGACATCATTGTGTTACCTTTTTTGTAAAGCGTGTTTTACTTTCTTTGCACATTCGCTTTATAAACACTGGGTCGGACTCGGCACGTCCGCCTATGTCACGCGTGACCTTTCCAATGTGACTACCTAATGCGTGAGGTCAAGACAAGCATTTGTGGTTAAAAAGTATATAAATTTGTATTCTTTTTTTTTTTTTTAGAAAATGACAGATTGTTTTGCTAGATAAGACCCTTATTCCTCAGCTGGGATTGTGTAGAGCCCTTTGAAGCTGCATTTAAACTGCAATTTGGACTTTCAACTCGTTGGTCCCTGTTGAAGTCCACTATATGGAGAAAAATCCTGGAACGTTTTCCTTAAAAACCTTAATTTCTTTTCGACTGAAGAAAGAAAGGCATGAACATCTTGGATGACATGGGGGTGAGTAAATTATCAGGAAATTTTTATTCTGGAAGTGAACTAATAACAGATTTTAGTAGCAGTGTACGTTGTTGAATTTACTGGATTACATTTAAATTTTCTTGTTCATAAATTATAGTTTTAAAATGTACAGTTTGTTCTATAAATGTGTTTACAGTATTTGTATTGTTTACAAAATTATTCTGGCAACCACAGCTGCCTTCTCAGTTGGGTGGTATGTAGGCTGTAGGTGTGGTTGGTTTCTTTCTTCAAAAACCAACTTTTCAATTTCATCGACTGCCTACATACAGAATACACACACACACACACACACACACCATACTCATGTCAAAGGCAGGACAGGGCTCTAGAGTATGGAGCTATATAGTCTGCTTGGGGGGGAAAGCTGCATCTTTCCTTCCTTTCAAAATGTTCAAGTGCCTGTCAAAACGGCCTATAAATATTCATGCAAGTGGTAACATTTGGCAGAGCTAACTCTCACAGACACACTCACACGCGCAGGCTGTCTGACATTTGGGCGTGTTTGCAGACGGACGTGTGTCTGTTTGCATGGAAAGACATGAGAATCAATAGGTCGTAATTACACTGTTTGTGCTGGCGCTCTTCTCAGATGTGCATAATTAATTGTTACCGTGCTCGTTTGATTGGTGCCGGTAAAGAAACTGGGTCAGTATAGAACGGCTGACTGTTAAAGTCTTCCAGCTGGTTTCCCAGACAGAGATTAAGTCTAGTCCAAAAGGATTTTCAACAGAGAATCACTATCCACAGTACAATTTACTCCATGACAATCCTTCCCTGAAAAACTGCCCAGAGGAGTCATGACCATTCCTCGTCCTGTTGAAAGTGTCGCTCTATAATTGAAAAATACAATTAAAAAGGGAAAAAAAAAAGAAAAAGCAGAAACTCACACCTCTCCCTTGTAAAATATTGTAAATATTAATTCAGTCATTTTATTTGTTGGCAAACAACTTTCACTGTTACAACAAATATTAGTTATGAGTTCATTCAGTTTAGAATGCATATGAAAAGAATAAATAATAATTTCATTGATATTGTAATAATAATATTGATGATAATAACAATAAAAAAGGTCTCAGTGCCGATCCGATTCTTTTCCCGACGCTCTCTAGGATCCTACATTTCTGATCTGTTGAAAAATAAAAAAATTAAAAAACAAGACTGAATCACAGGAATAAATATGCAGTCAATTTTCTCAGGGTGGGTTAACAAGGGATAGATGTGCAAGCTACAGGGAGTCTCAGTTTGAGAACAAGTAAACAGTAGTTTCAGAAACCGACCTTTACAAGGTTGTTTCCATCCTCCAAACCACTTCATTAAAGTCCTATCCTTCTAGTCTGCTTTTACACGGTTATTTTATGTTTACACATGCTCCACACATGATTCGTAATCATGATTTCCCCAGTTCACACTTTTATTTGTGATCTCACCTCGGCTCAGACCTGTTCCAATTCACATCCCGCTAGCCTTTCTTACTGTTCTTGATTAAGCTCTTAAAAACACAACTCGATATGTGAAACTGCCACAATAATAGACCATCTTTTAGCCTGAGAACAATTTTAGCTGTGTCAACACCTATGACTGGAATTTCAATAAGCTGGAATTCTTCAACCTGCATCCAAAGTACGATTTCTGCTCTTACGCATAAAAGACGGCATGTTGAAGGGTAAACGCTCTAGAACTCATGATATGACATCTTTCCAGCATCCTTGGGATCCCATCTGCAATAGCTGTCAATCACACAACAGTCATTTCCCCAGAGTCTCTTGGTTATCATCGACACAGTGAGAATTAGAATGACGAAGTGTTGCATTTGGAAAAAAAAAAAAGGAGGAGGCCACGGTCATCCTTCCAAACGAGAGTGTGTATGTAGATAGGTGTGCATGTGTTTGTGCTGTGCGTTATCAGGGATAGTATTTTGGAGGACCAGCACAGCATTGCGGGATTGGTCTAGTCTACAAAAACACATACAAGGGGCAAAATATGTCAAAAAACATGAAACGCATACGATCATATGCAATATCGGGAATCTGTACATTTTACATGGAAAACAGTTCCATTTCTTTGTAATTAGTGAAGATTACCTTTCCCATAACTGAGATTATTACTGAAAAATAAATGTAAGAAAACAAGATGCATCCTCAGTCTTCTTTTGTGATTTCACGCTCAGAAATGGTGCTAAACGAGAAGGAATGTGTGTAGCAGAGAATCATAGAGAAGTCTAGACAGTTGTGGGTAATGCAGTTCAGTACGACAGAAGAGTTCAAAGTCTCATTATCATACCCGGTCATCTAAAATGGCAGCTAGTTCTGTTCCACAATCCGTGGTGAGTTTTGAGGAGAATCAGACAGCCATCGGATGAAGGAGAGCTATGCAAATGATCCAGGGAGCAAAAGTTTATCCACGTCTCCGAATTGACGATCCGCAAGAATTTTACTCAGCAGATCGGCTTCCGAGGAGATTGACGAGAAATAAGTCCACAAGACCTGCCTACATGTGGTAGTCCTTGTTCTAGCATAGGAATGGGTTACTAGTTTCTGGTTACTGGTTTTAACTGGAGCAGGATTTTGGTGACAGGATACTCATATGTACTGGAATCGGGGGGCTATCTGGAATCAGTCTCTCTATCAGTGCAATAGGTAGTGTATCCCATGCCTTGTGCATTGTGTCACACTCACATACACACACACACACGCCGAGTGAGAGCGTGTGTGTGCGTCGGTGTCTATAGGCTGGTGACCAGCTGTGAGGGGTCTGGTGGCTGTTCTTCAGGCGACGAATCTTCTTTCTCAGGTGGGGCGATGAACCCATCACTGCCTCCGCGTCCCATCTGATAGTAGCTCTCTAGTTCCTGTATGTGGTTCCTGGAGCCCAGGTTCGGCATGCTTTTGTAGTATACGTCGTCCGCTTCCATTACAACCCCTTTGCCATTGGCCAGGTGCAGTTCACTGCCCTCTTCCTCCTCGCCGTCGTCGTCATCCTCATCTTCTTCGTCGTCGTGCAGACCGTTGATGAGGTCGTCGGTGCCATGTGGGAGGTCAGTGAGCGTGGGCATGCTGGTATAGAGCGAGTCTCTGAGGGGGGAGTGCGTGTGGGGAGTGTGCGTGTGCGAGGAGTGTGTGTGCGTGTCATTGGGGAGCAGCGGGAAGAAGCTCTCGCTGTTCTCCTGCGGCAGGCGCCTGTGAGCTGAAAACGTGTGCAAGGGGGCGTGGTTTTCCGGAGGGTGTGGTCTCGGTGGGAGGAGCGGCGCTTGTGACTCCTCCCTAATGAGCTCCAGACTTAACCCGCCCCCGTCGTCATGCCGATGAAACGCTCCAGGGTTGTCCAGCACCATGACGTCATCTTTCGCGATGGACGATGACCCTGCGACCCCTCCGTTGGCCAGGTGGTTGTTCAGTTTATTGGTCAAGGTCCCCTGGTGGGCTTTTCCCTGTCGCTCCTGGGTGTTGAGGTATGATGGAGCGTAGTTCGCCGTCAGCTCTTTCAGGATCTTTTTCTCAAGCGTAGTTGGTGGCTCGCTGCCGCGAGAACTGTAGGTAAGGTAATCGCCTGCTGCCACACCATAGCTGTTGCCGTGATTGCCGTTAAGCGGCAGAGTATCCATTACGCTGGAGTCCCGTGCGTTGTTGAGAATGCCTTCTGAAACACAGGAAATTTGTACATTTTAGTATATACACAAAAAAAATCAGTAACACTTTAGTATAGGGACCAATTCTCACTATTAAAGGGTTCACCCAAAAATGAAAATTCTGTCATTAATTACTCACCCTCTTGTCGTTCCAATCCCGTAAGACCTTTGTTCATCTTCGGAACACAAATTAATTTATTTTTGATGGAATCCGAGTGCTCTTTGACCCTCCCATAAACAGCAATGTAATTACCATGATCAACGTACAGAAACGTAGCAAGGACATCGGTAAAATAGTCCATTTGAAATCAGGGGTTCAACCGTAATTTTACGAAGCTACAAGAATACTTTTTGTGAGCAAGGAAAACAATAATAACATAATTTATTCAACAATTCTTCTCCTCGAGTTACTGTGTTCCGCCATTTTGGAGAGTACCCCATGCATGCATTGTCTACTGAACATAAACAACGCTGATTACGTTCAGCGAAAGCACGCACATGCTGAATGTAAATAACGCTCATTACATTCAGGGGTACTCTCCATAATGGCGCAAGACGGTAACACGGGGAGTAGAATTGTTGAATAAATTATGTTATTATTGTTTTCTTTGCGCACAAAAAGTATTCTCGTAGCCTTGTAAAATTACGGTTGAACCCCTGATTTCACATGGACTATTTTACTGATGTCCTTGCTACGTTTCTATGCGTTGATCGTGGTAATTACATTGCTGTCTATGGGAGGGTCAGAGAGCTCTCAGATTCCATCAAAAATATCTTAATTTGTGTTCCGAAGATGAAAGAAGGTCTTACAGGTTTGGAATGATATGAGGGTGAGTAATTAATGACAGAATTTAAATTTTTGGGTGAACTATACCTTTAACTAGTTGCTTATTAGCATGCCTATTATTAACATATTGGCTGTTCATTAGTACTTATAAAGCACATATTCTGCATGAGCATATTCTACATACTTAATACCTAAACTTAACAACTACCTTATTAACTATTAATAAGCAGCAAATTAGGAGTTTATTGAGGTAAAAGTCATAGTTAATGGTTTGTTAATAGCGAGAATAAGACCTTAAAATAAAGTGTGACCAAAGAATCTTATATATACAGTATTTATGATTGATGGTTCATATGTGCTTCATGAAAGAGGATATCAAATAGGATATTAACTTTTATCAAATAAAAAACATGAATACAGGAGGGATGCGGATTTAACGGGGAGGGAGAAGCGGAAGGAATGGGAGGGATGAGGAAGAGGAGAAGATTAAAGAAGAGAGAAGCAGAGGAGAATATATTATAAACGTGGAGCTGTTGTGAAAGTAAATGAATCATACTTGAATCTCTGTAGGAGGCTGCAGACCCGCATGAAAAGAGAGAGAGAGAGAGAGAGAGAGAGAGAGAGAGAGAGAGAGAGAGAGAGAGAGAGAGAGAGAGAGAAACAGAATGATTACATACATAAATGCTTATGGAACATGTCCACAGAGAGAGAGAAAGAAGTATTATATTCAGCTCAGACTGTGACAGGCATTAATGACTGAATGCTAACCTGCTGAGTTTGGACAGATGCTAGGCTGAAATGTTCTTATACCACCAAATTATTAAACAGAACAGATGGACATAGAAACAACATAAACAAGCTCATTAAACAGAAACAGGAAGTATGTATGTAGGATATCAATGCTAACTCTGGATTGTCTTGTGTGTGTGTACCAAAAGGAATGTTAAAGCATTTTACATTTCCCAAGGTAATGAACACGATGCAGAATAGTCTTTCAAATGTGAATTTAAGGAAGTTGAATTAAAATAGAATGGATATCAAAGAAATTCACAGCTGTGCAGTTTTTTTAAATACATTTTTCCAATATGAATTACCTATTAGGATGTACTTGAATACACTCAACATATGGAATACTTCAAGAAACAAGAGATAATGTAGGCTAATAATTAATGTTTAAAATATACATATATAATCACTATATGAAATAAACTAACTTTTTTAGTATTTTAGTATTATGCTATAAAATGTAATATTTTATAGACCATGGTGAACGAACACTTTATATAGTTTCTTTTTCTGGTAAATCTGGGTTGGACAAAATTCAGAATTTTAGTATTTGGGTCCCTTTAAATTAATTAATCAGAATTTGAAATTAATTGAACTGGAATTTGAACTGGAAATGTACTAATTTGCAATTCAAAGAAATAGAGTACACAATAGAACAATTTTGAATAGAACAGTCCAACAATTTATAATCATTATCAATAACAGAATTTTTAAATAAACATTACATTTGATTTCTTAGGTCTATTTTTTGCCCGATATGTAGAATACAAAAAGAGATTTTTTTTAGAGATTTTAATTTTAGAGATTTTTTTTTTTTTTTTTTTTACAGTAAAATGACCAAAACCACTACCACATTGTTTTCTGATAGCTTTATAAATAAATAATGAATAAATCAAAATTTGGGCAAATTAGAGGATTATAGCTAATTAATTATATATTAAATATATTTAAATTAATTGTAAATTAAATACATTTTTTTTATAGGTGGCATTCTTGAACACTGATTACTCTAATTTATGTTTCTGGAAATACACCATATGTTTGTGTGTAAGATATTTAATTAAACATACATTTATATAAAATGTATATCTATAAAAATGTATATAAATCTAAATTATTTATCAATAATAAAAACAATACTAAAAACATACAAAAAAAAAGACAAACTTTGGCAAAATTTTAGCTTGACTGTGTCTGTGCTGATTCACTTTCATTGTATATACAGTGAAATACAGTGTGAATGCAGTGTGAATATTTTGCCTCACATTTCCTTGTTTAACAGTTTGTCACCCTGAGAGACAATTACCATCCAAAAAGCTTGTAAATGTGTATGTGAGAGGCAAACCTTGCGTATTGAACATGTTGGCAGTAGGGTTATTGTACACAGCAGACTCTCCCAGTAGTGTGTTATAAGGATTAGTGCCATGAGGACGTAACAAAGCATTGGAGATGAGATGGTTAGCCATGGTACCTACAACACCCACAAACAGAGACAGAGAGAGAGAAAGGAAGAGAGACAGATATGGAGGCAGGAAGTTGAGAGAAGACAGAAGGAAGGAGCAACAAAGAGACAGAAAAAAGATGTATAATAAACAGTTAGAATGATGCAGACAAGGAGTCAGTAAACTTGTGTTTAAACAGCTTTAAACATCAGCAGTCGCAGCATGTTAGTTCGGGTGGACAGGAATGTAAAACCTCCCATGTGGAGTGTAACATCAGTACAGAGCTCAGCATAGATTATGTTTATGTTGGAAAGCTGTTGATGTTTGACATTTTGTCCTGCCAGTGTGACTTGATTGGGAGCATTTTTCCATGGCTTCAGCACTAATGTCGCTGGAAGACTTTTAAAAGCTCACATTCTTGTTTACACAGGACGGATAAGACAAAGGAGCTCGGAGGAGCAAATCATATTAGCACTTGGACATAACAGAGGCAGGCAGGGTTTGAGAATGAGCAGAACATGAGCACATACACAGATGTCTGATCCATTCGGACTCCAGGGTCAGAAAGTTGGAGGGCTTTCCTGTTGCATTCCAGATTTTTCTGCAGCTTTTTTTCTTTCTCTCATTAAACAAACACACACTCATACGATTCTTTATCTATGAGCACTTTTGGCCTTGGGAACTATGTTAAAACACTTACTAGTTTGTCATTTGTCTTCTAACAATAACTAACAAAAAGCATTCTATGGTGTAACTAACTGTGATGGAAATGACATTTGCATCCTTTTTTGGAATAAACCAAACTGACTAATTTCTTTTGATATATCCTGATTTTATATATACTAAACACACACACACAAACATTTTCAGCTTTTTCAAAACAACAACATTACAGCTTGATTGGAAATGATGCCCGCTAGAAGTATTCTATTTATATTCACCTTTTCATCTTTGTTTTCTTCCCATGTCACATTCAAGCATGCTCTTCACTGACAATTTTGTATCCTTGGTAAACAAGTGCACTAACTTTTACTAAGTTTATTAGTAATAAAAATATTGGTTATGATAGAAAGGAATAGCTGTCGCATAAAATGAATATTGCAATGGTTTATCTTTATACAATTCTTTGCTTAGATTTTCATAGCTTCTAAAATGCAATGACTCATATTTTTATGATACATATCTAATACTAAATAATTAAAAGTCTGGCTCAAGGACAAGGGTAAAATAATAAAATTTTATACTTTGTAAACATACTTTTATACTTGTAAGGCATTTAAAAAGTGAAAATAAATGATCAAGGCCTGGTAAAAACCTTCATATAATAAAATGCAAAACTGCTGAAATCTGTTTAAACTTTTTTGAAGTGTTAAAATGCTAAAATATTGTCCTTGCAACAAATAAGTGCCCACAGTTAAAGAAACACAATCTCTTTTTTTAGGTAATATTATTTTTCTGTGTCATGGCTAATCTCATTGGAATCAAATGACCACTGGTGTGTACCTGTCTTGAGTGTGTGTATGTATGTACAGTTTCTGTCAATATATATGTGTATGAATACTGTGTACATGTGTACACATGGGAGCATGTTTGTGTGTGTGTGTGTGTGTGTGTGTGTGTGTGTTTGGCTTACCTCTGTTGAGCGTTGCTGAGCTGTTCATATCAGCAGTGATGAAAGATGACTCTGACTGCTTCCTGACAGTGTCATTCCACATCCTACGAATACGACTCTGACAACAGAGGAAGAGAGGGGGTCGTTGTTTAGTTTCTAACTGAAAGGAATGCAGTGTCCAAAGAAAGCAAAGAAATTGTATTATGCATCAATAGTAGTCTAATGCAGCTTTGGATAGATAACTTATTTTATATATAGAATATTATATCACACATTATACAGCCATTCGATCAGTGAGATTGGTTTTGTTTTCCTTTTTTTTGTCTATAGTTATCAGCACTGTACTATGGCTAATGGCTAATTGGAATACGGCATTGAAAACCTTTCTGATTATATTCACGAATAGCGAGGTGAGCAGAATGCTGAGTGCACCATTTAAAATAAGGCTGAATGGGAAATTGGGTCATGTGGGACTATATTCATCCATGAATAGGAAAACGCCAGAGCTAAAGTGCTTTCTGTGCAAAGAAATAACAAGCTGATGACTGCATTGACCATTGACAGCTTCACCAGTCACTGGCCTACAAAAATCACTTGAGATGGTTTTGGAGGATCCCCTGCAGGTGTGTGTGTGTGTGTGTGTTACCTGTGAGTTAGTGGAATAGCGTCCAGGTGTGCGGGCTGTACTGGTCTTTGTTGAAGTGGAGATGGTTGACTCCACACTCTTCCCACTGCAGCAGTGTGTGCGGAGACATCGGCCATATTCCTTACGCACCTGCAAAGACACACACACACACACACACACACACAGTTTGGTAAACCAAGGTTGTTGTTTTTTTGGGGGGAAAGGAAGAAATGTTTGAAATCACAGGAATAAATTACATTTTAAAATATATTCAAATAGAAAACAGTTATTTTAAAAAGTAAAAATATTTTAAAAATTGACTGTTTTTGCTGTACTTTGGATCAATTAAATGCAGGCTTGGTGAGCAGGAGAGACGTCTTTAAAAAACATCTTAACTGTTCAAAAACTTTTGACTGGTAGTGTATAATGACACCTCTTCTATGATAATCATGTTTTTAATTTCTGAAATCATATTCCTTATTTTCTGGTTAGTTCAGGTTGTAAAATGTATTGTTGTATGACTTGCCAAAACGTAATGATATTTATTAATGAATAATTAATGATATTTGTGTATATCTTAAAATTATTTAAAAACTGTTTTTACTACTAAAAATAATGATTAAAATGTGCACACTAACATGTTTTGAAGCTATAAGGAAAAAGTTTTTTTCTACTTGATAGCTACATTAAGTTTTCATTTGGGAGATTTCCTTAGCAAATATTGATGTATATGTGATTAATTGTGATTTGATTAATTAGTCAGCATTTCTTGTAATTAGATTACATTTTTTTAATTGACTGACCACTCCTTGTGTCCTTGTGTTAAAGAGTTTACTGAGTTCATTTTAGTTCCTGCAGGTTACAGTGCATCTGTGCAAGCACATCTGTGTGTAATGTGTGTGTGTGTGTGCTTGTGAACAGCAAAGTGAACTTTAGTGTGCATGGCAGGAACCCTCATATCATTTACATGACTTCAATAGTTAGCATGCTGGACAACCTTCTTAACGCCGCAATCTTAATCATGAAAAACATACACATACATTCAACATCATGACCTTTACCTCAATTCTCAAACAACTAGGACCAAAACTTGTATTGCTCCATCCAAAAATCTAGACATAACAACAATAATGACCAATGTCAGTACAAAATTCCCCGTTGTATCAGCAATAATACAGCTATAATTGCTTTTTAATGTTGTTAACATGGACGCTGTGTTATTGTTTGTACAGCTGTTGAAAGAAAACTCTCTAAGATCGGCCAAATAAAATCCAACGGTTTTATTCCTCCATCTCTATGGATGACTGCACACCCAACTCCTCAAAGACTTCAACCAAACAGGACTTACAGCTTTTGATTTAAATCACTGCTGTCTCCACAAAACCCAAATAAGCCTAAATCAGTCCCTCGTCTTGTAAAAACAGCTTCTTGTATATATATATATATATATATATATATATATATATATATATATATATTGTGTTCAGATCCATTAGGAAGATGGGTAGATTAGCCAAAAATCTATGAAATCATCCACTTTAGGCTTAGAAGTTGCCCGCACGCACATCTATTGGATGTGCCGAATACATAATTAAATTCCACAACAGTCCAATCTTTCTGTCCTTCAATACATAGAAATATTCACACATACACATATTATTTTCTTGAATCAATATCTGTTTCCCTCTACAGCTAAAATGCACCAGTGTAATGTGGATATGAGCGTTTTCATGCTAAATGAAAATCCACCAGTCGGATCACATAATTAAAAGGTTTAAAATCTATCATGAGCTAAATAAATCTGATGAGCTGAGGGTCTCTAATTGAGCATGCATGTGACAGAAGGGTTGATTAATGAGATCATTACTAATGAGAGGCCAGTAAACCCTCAGTAAAATGCCTGGGAAAGAGGTCAATTGAGCCTCAGTATGTGTATGTGCACGTGATTGCAATACTGCAGATGTTTGCATAACACATGGATGATTCTTCAAATTAGAGGAATTTTTCTGTCATCTTGGGTGATTTTCTAAACAATCGTTCTAGTTTTAGAGGAGTGATTCAAATCAGGGAATTCTACTTTTCAATAAGAACTTTTCTATTTCTGTTTTATATATACTACAGTTCAAACGTTTTGGGGGGTGATTAAGATTCTTGTGCACACCAAGGCTACATTTATTTGATCAAAAATACAGTAAAAAAGTCATATTGTGAAATATTATTACAATTTAAAATAACTGTTTTCTATTTTAATATATTTTAAAATGTAATTTATTCCTATGATGGCAAAGCTGAACTTTCAGCAGCCATTACTCCAGTCTTCAGTGTCACATGATCCTTTAGAAATCATACTAATATGCTGATTAGGTCCTCAAGAAACATTTCTTACTATTATCAATGTTAAAGCAGTTTTTCTGCCTAATTTTTGTGAAAACTATATTTTTTTATCAGGATTCTTCATGTAAAATCATTTTTAATATCCTTTTTACACCCTGATCTGAGAGTAGCTTCAGTAGGTGACATTTCAAACATAGTATTTGAGAATTAAGAAACAATCATTTTAGTTTAAACTTATTCACTGCTAGCAAACTTGTTGAAAAATGCATCACACACGGTATAAAAAACCCGCTTGATCAATCCAAGGCTGATCAAGGCCATGATCTAATGTGTTAAATGCATATGAGCTTCATTTTTCAAACTCTCAAGTAGTCAAAAGTGCCACTAATTGAAGAATCACCCTCATGTGAATTTGTGTTTGTGTGTGTCACCTTTTTCTGCAGGATGCAGTGAAATATGAAGATGAACATTCCCTGCAGCGAGTTAAAGATGGTGAAGAGGTAGGCCATGATGACTGTACTCTCATTGATGTACATCAGCCCAAATGCCCAGGTCAACCCCAGCAGACACAGCAGAGCTATGGCACCTATAACCCACGACCTAAGAGAGAGAGAGAGATAGATAAAGATAAATTAAACAGATAAAGTGCATAACTCTCACTCACACACACTCGACACATGTATGACCTCAGCTAGTTTATATTATCTAAGTATATTGAAATGTTATGTTATTTTATTGGACTGTATCTGTTTCCTCAGTTTGACAATAGTAAAATCAGATTATAAACTGTCTCAGAGAAAGGCTTTATTCTACAGCAGTCAAATGTCAAGCTGGCTCCAGCCATAATGTCTACTAGTTCGTACTTAGCACTGAGCCTCACACTCATTTAGTGATGTCATTTAGTCTTTGGGGTCATTCACACACACACTCGCACACACACTTAGACTCACACATAATCAGCTTGCAACCCATTTATATTGTGAACTGCGCTAATGTGACAGGCTAATGTTTGGCACTGAAACAAGATCATCAGGGAGAAACTTTTGAGATGATATGCAGAGAGACAGTAAATATAAATTATTGTTTCCATCAGAGACAATAATAATAAATAAATAATGGTGGATCAAGATGGAAAGACTGACAGACAGACAGAAATATTGATTTTGAACCAACTCGGGACTGATGCAGAAAGAGAACACGCACTCATGAAGAATTATAATTACATTGTTCATTTCAAAGAGCCACATTGGAGAATTGATGAATCACTTAAATCATTTTAACATTCAGAGAATCAATCAAACAGTGGAGGTACTACACAGATAAACACTCCAATCAGAATGCGGGATTCAGAGAACTGGCACTCTGATTGGCTGGAGACCCTTACCAGTGACTATCCATAACAAGCCATGCCTCAACAGAATGCTGAAATGTAAAACAGAAAAAAAGGATGGAAAAGGAAACAACAAAGAAAAAAAGACAGATGAGGCTGATGAATGATTCATAAACATCATAAATAAAACGAAACAAACTCAAGAGATTGAAAACACAAACAAATAAAATGAAAACTTCCACTTATGATGATGATGAGGATGGTGAAATATGGTTGAATTTTCTCAGTCGACACAAATGTACATATTGGGGGATGGAATGTGATTGTATAAGATGAAAAAAACAAAAAAAAAAAACAGCCAGACTGCCAGTAAGTTTAGGAGCCCCTGTACCTTATGAAAAAGTGAGAGCTGCGATGGTGGGTGGGGTTAAGCTCTCAGTAGCCAATAGCCTTGCAGGAGCCCAGATAATCTATTCTATGCACAGCAGCTTCAGAACTTTGTGCTGAGGCTACATTTTTGACTGGGTCAGACTTTCTACTTTAACTTTAACTTTTACTTTATTAAATCGACAATCTTGTATCCTGTGTTAGCAGAGGCATTTCTCTCAGCTAATTAAAAAGTCTGTTTTCTGTTACTGATTTGGTGACAAAGAGACTAATAGTAATAAGGTAAGGGTTAGATAATGGCAATAGGACTGTAGTATGTACTGTGTACTGAGAAGAAAATCTCTTCTGTTAGGTCTATGAGGGTGCACAGTTGCCATAGACACCAAAACCTGAGTTTATCCCACTGTGTGGAAATAACAATATATAAATATATATAAAGAGAGACACCACCATTCAAACGTCGAGGTCAGTAAGATTTTTGTTAATATCTGAAAGAAATGTGTACTTTTATCCAGCAAGAACAAATTAAATTGATCAAAAGTGACAGTAAGGACATTTGCAATGTTACAAAATATTTCTATTTCAAATTTAGTTCTTTTGAACTTTTATATTAATCAAAATCCTGAAAAAAAATGCATCACAGAAATGCACCACAAAAATGTTTTCCACATTGATAATAAAGATAAATGTTTCTTGAGCAAATCCGTATATTAGAATGATTTCTGAAGAATCATGTGACACTAAAAACTGGAGTAACAGAAAAAATAATAAAAAGAAAATCTTACTGACCTCCAACAATTGAATGGAAAAATGTAGTTAAACATTAACACTTAATTGTTATTAGAGGTGTTTATATGACATTGCCACAGAACTGATAGTTACTTTGAATATTTTTGATCCTTCCATGAAAAAAGTAGTCAAAGCAGAATCATCCGTTGCATGACTGTGAGCAATACAGTTGTGGTAACTAAAATTAAAATAAAAAATTAAAACTGAACATATAAAAATAAAAGCTATTTCAAAATAAATAGCTAAATAAAATAAATACCATAACAGAACATAAATAATACTAAAATATAACACTCGTTCATTCTTGAATTAATCAGTGCTTTTTAACAATTTGGTTGAGTAAATGATTCAATGACTCACTCAAAACGAATCAATGTTTTGAATCATTAAAATTTGAATCATCATAAAACGGTGACTTGCCACCACCTACAATCGCATCGATGTAACCTAAAAAAATCCTCAACACTAATGCACAAATTGACAGTTCGGAAAGTCCCACTGCTGTTGTACTACATATCAGCACTTCTGGAATGCCACTTGTCCAATCAAATAAGAGTATGGTAACAGTTGTATAACATGAATATCTGTGCAGAACACTAGAACTACAGCAGAATTTTCGCATTTGGGTCACAGTTTTAAACAGTGACTCCTCTGCCTGTGTTCTGAACATCAAAAAGAATAATCAATTACTGAAATATGCTAAATAACCTAGATTCAGTAGTACTGTCTGCCAGTGGGCTGTAGTGTATAGATGAGACATGCTACACAATGTGCAATGCACACTTTCTGATCCCCCACATTATTGGCTGTGTATCAGTACACTCTGATATGCCAGCCCCAAGTGTCCTAGCTCTTAAAGATGATGCTGACTTAATTTGAATAAATAGTGCAGGGAATGCGATTTATGTGAAGTTTTTCTTTTTTAATCATTACTGATTTGGTCCCACGAGAACTTAAACATCACGGAGAAAATGACAGATAAAAGACACTTTAAACTTCATCTAACTTTAGATAGGCAGTAGAACATTCTTCTTATTTAAACACCTCTAAGGAATGGTCCAGAATTAAAGGACAATTGTGTGTTTAGTGAAAAATAAAGACAGTCGCACTGTAAGCAAGAAAAGCAATAAAGTACACACACACATTGAAACACAGAATAAATGCCTTACTTGATGTTGTCCAGGCAACCGGAGTCAGGCTTGAGAATCGCTGTGTGGTGAAACATCTTATATAGTGCAATGCCCAGAAAAATAACATTTAGCTGCAACACAAAACCATAAATGCATGATACAAATGCAATAACTATTTAATACTATAAAAGAGGACTTGCCATTCATTTGTGATTTCTGAAATCCTTACTGAGCATATTCTCACTTGTATATCAGCAATGAATCTTTGGAATGAACAGATTTAAATGAATAAATTAATGCTGAATAGCTCAATGGAGGATTCACCTTTCTCCATGCTTTTTCTAAGCCTGAAAATCACAGTTTTATCATGGGAACTAGTGATGCACCAAAATAAACATTCTTGGCCAAAACTGAAAATTATGGAGCCAGTAAATCTAAAAATGCTCATTTTAAATTGAATAATTAAAATAAATAAATAAGCCTATGTCTGGAGGAAAAAAAAACAATTATATATATATATATATATATATATATATACAGTGGGGCAAAAAAGTATTTAGTCAGCCACCAATTGTGCAAGTTCTCCCACTTAAAAAGATGAGAGAGGCCTGTAATTTTCATCATAGGTATACCTCAACTATGAGAGACAAAATGAGAAAAAAAATCCAGAAAATCACATTGTAGGATTTTTAAAGAATTAATTGGTAAATTCCTCGGTAAAATAAGTATTTGGTCACCTACAAACAAGCAAGATTTCTGGCTCTCACAGACCTGTAACTTCTTCTTTAAGAGGCTCCTCTGTCCTCCATTCGTTACCTGTATTAATGGCATCTGTTTGAACTCGATATCAGTATAAAAGACACTTGTCCACAACCTCAAACAGTCCAACTCCAAACTCCACCATGGCCAAGACCAAAGAGCTGTCAAAGGACACCAGAAACAAAATTGTAGACCTGCACCAGGTTGGGAAGACTGAATCTGCAATAGGTAAGCAGCTTGGTGTGAAGAAATCAACTGTGGGAGCAATTATTAGAAAATGGAAGACATACAAGACCACTGATAATCTCCCTCGATCTGGGGCTCCACGCAAGATCTCACCCCGTGGGGTCAAAATGATCACAAGAACTGTGAGCAAAAATCCCAGAACCACACGGGGGGACCTAGTGAATGACCTGCAGAGAGCTGGGACCAAAGTAACAAAGGCTACCATCAGTAACACACTGCGCCGCCAGGGACTCAAATCCTGCAGTGCCAGACGTGTCCCCCTGCTTAAGCCAGTACATGTCCGGGCCCGACTGAAGTTTGCTAGAGAGCATTTGGATGATCCAGAAGAGGATTGGGAGAATGATGAAACCAAAATAGAACTTTTTGGTAAAAACTCAACTTGTTGTGTTTGGAGAAGAGAGAATGCTGAGTTGCATCCAAAGAACACCATACCTACTGTGAAGCATGGGGGTGGAAACATCATGCTTTGGGGTTGTTTTTCTGCAAAGGGACCAGGACGACTGATCCGTGTAAACGAAAGAATGAATGGGGCCATGTATCGTGAGATTTTGAGTGAAAACCTCCTTCCATCAGCAAGGGCATTGAAGATGAAACGTGGCTGGGTCTTTCAGCATGACAATGATCCCAAACACACCGCCCGGGCAACGAAGGAGTGGCTTCGTAAGAAGCATTTCAAGGTCCTGGAGTGGCCTAGCCAGTCTCCAGATCTCAACCCCATCGAAAATCTTTGGAGGGAGTTGAAAGTCCGTGTTGCCCAGCGACAACCCCAAAACATTACTGCTCTAGAGGAGATCTGCATGGAGGAATGGGCCAAAATACCAGCAACAGTGTGTGAAAACCTTGTGAAGACTTACAGAAAACCTTTGACCTCTGTCATTGCCAACAAAGGGTATATAACAAAGTATTGAGATGAAATTTTGTTATTGACCGAATACTTATTTTCCACCATAATTTGCAAATAAATTCTTTAAAAATCCTACAATGTGATTTTCTGGATTTTTTTTTTCTCATTTTGTCTCTCATAGTTGAGGTATACCTATGATGAAAATTACAGGCCTCTCTCATCTTTTTAAGTGGGAGAACTTGTACAATTGGTGGCTGACTAAATACTTTTTTGCCCCACTGTGTGTGTGTGTATATATATATATATATATATATATATATATATATATTTTCATATTTATGCATGTTACAGTGTTGATAAATGTGATATTGCCTATTCCAAACAGATCTTGCACACATTAGTATTTGCAGGAGAAAATGACAATAACTCCCAAACTGATTTTTTTTTTTTCAATTCAAATACATCTTTACCCTACATTATATTACATAAGATATGTGAGTTAATATCTCACTGTACAGTACTGTACAAGAAAACATCTGCATTAAACAAGCAATATACAAAGAAAACATCTTGGAAAATTCACACACATATATAAACATTATACAGTATTTTTGTGGTTTTAATGATTTACTATAATGGTGTTTGGATTATGTCACATATTATGTGTACACAATTATAAAAAAACAAATGTAAACTGCATAAATATTTAAACTGCACAAATTTTTGTCCTATTTTTGTCCAAGTATGATTGTTTTATGGCAAAATATCACTTTTTGTTATCTGGCTTGTTCTTAAAGCAGTGTTTCAGCTGAGATTTCGGCCTATTTTCTCACAAAATTTCAGTACATCCCAAATAAGAACCTTGCTAAAAACTCAATATACACAATAAACCATCAAGATAAAGCAAATCCAACTTCCACACACACACACACACACACACACACACAAACACACACACATGCTCCCTCTTTCTCCCTCTTTCTCTATATATAGCAATAGGGATGCTCAGCAGCTCAGTCTGGTGGGGTGACTGTGACTTTCCCGTAATTGGGAAAATGCACTCGACAGACCATTATCTGAACCCCCCCGTGTGAGTGGGTGTGTGTGTGTGCGCCAATGTGGAATTGGCTTTTCTCTATCATTCTCTAAACCCCCAGTGTGTGTGTTTGTGTGTGTTAAACTCACCATGATGATGAGAGTAGCAGGCCCAATGAAACTCCAGATAAAGTAAGTATCTAACCTTAGCCAGCACCTACACAGAAAAAGAGAGCAAGAGAGAGATTTTCAAATGAAATTGATCTCCAACCCTCTCCAATTAAGATCAAAGCAAGTTTAAGGAAGGAATATTCACATTCTGTTCTGGTGTTTGGTTGATCGTCGCATTCAGAAAGGGCTCATTGGCCATGGAACATTCGGAAACCTCAAGGGGTGACTGACAACCCAGAACTGAATTATTAAAATCTTCATCTCTGCTGTACTGAAATCACCTCCACAGCCCAGCAGGAGTGGAAGCATCGCTGTTAGTGCGTGTGTGTATATCTGTGCGTGTGTGTATTCCAGGCCACCAACACAGTCAGACATGCTCCCTCTTTAAAGAACAGATACCATATGCTAGAGAATGCAGAAACCAAATAGGATTATAAATATTTTAGGAATTTCAATTCATGTGCGCTGGGATTAGGCCATGCAGACATGCTCTTTGTGCTATATTTTTGCTCTTACCAGCCTGGCACTGATTTCACCAACCATCTGCCATGACAACACCTTAATTTATGCTCCTCTCTACCATAGTCTTTATATGGAGGCGTAAGAAAGATTTGAAAGTGTGGGGGACACATTAAGGCATGCAAAGCACTGATTATCTGCCAAAAAGTGGGGGAACGTATCTTCTAAAAGTAGCACACCATGTTTTCCCTGCATAAGGATCCATACGCCCTTGTTTAGATCTCCACTGTTGGCTCAGGTTAACAGGATCTGCAGTAAAGCAACATTCTTCTCCTTCCCTCCCTCCCTCCCTCCCTCCCTCCCTCCCTTCCTTCGATCAATTTCTAGTTTTTAAATGAGTGTGACCTAATTCTGTGGTCTGGTGAGACTGTGTGCTTGAGTGACCACCACTTATTCATATGCCACATTCAGCATCTCATCTTTAAATGATGATTTTTGCTGAAATATTTATCTGAGTGAACATCCCTTACGGCTGTGTCTGGCCACTAACTGCAGTGATGCCAGCTGAACAGTTTTCTTTATGAATATGAATTAGGGCAATTTCACCAGTTTGCCCATTTCAGAACTCGTGAACGCACAGGCGACTTTCAGTACAACCTGATCTGATGCGCTTGGCACTTGCAAAACATTTTGCTGGAGTAGACAGCATTAGAGGGATTTCTGATTTTCTCCACTCACTGATCAGAAGTCGAGTAATTTTGTGGCTTACTGCTATCAAAGAGAGAAGCATGTTTTGACTGTCTGTTTGTAGATGACGTCTTTAATTTTAGTCATATTTGGTGTACTTACTGTACGGTTACAGTAAAGTTTGGGGTGGGTAAGATTTTTTAAAAATGTTTTTGAAAGTCCCTTGTGTTCACCAAAGCTACATTTATTTGATCAAAAATACAGTAAAAAGCTACCTGATCTCATGACGAAAACGTATCTCTGGGAGCTATTTTGCAATACGTGAAATACGTACCAATAAGTACATATCACTGCAGTTTTCAACAGAAATGAACACTAGAGGCGGTAAAACAGCGAGCACTTGTAATCGTTTTGGTACACAGTTATGATTACAGCTCCATATGTTTCATTTTCCGGATGTAACAAGCTTGTTCGGTAGCTCAGCCGGCACGGAATTGGATTTAGGATGTGGAATCCTTGGGTACGAATCCCGTCAAAAACATGACTCCCGATGAGAGATGAAAAAACAAACTAAAATAGCGCAATTGCGTTTTCATGTCACATTCGCTTTTGTTCATACTATCAGGTAGGTTTGGGTGTAGTGCAGATGGTGCATTATTTTAAAACATCACGGAGCATTAGACTTATAGTGCCACTCAATGGACATTGCAAGTCAGAACTGCGGTGACACCTACAAAACCAACGTCGCATAAAACGTACCATATGTACGTTCATCTGTTCCGGAGAAAAAAAAACAAACATTCTTTTAGCGCCACTCAGTGGATATTTCACATCGAATATGTCATGAAACGTATATGGCGGTACGTATTTCGCGTCTTTTGCAGAAAAGTTCCCAGAGGTATGTTTCCATCATGAGACCAGGTTGGTAAAAAGAGTCATATTCTGAAATATTATTGCAATTTAAAATCATTTCTATTTTAATATATTTTAAAATGTAATTGGAAAATTTATTGTGTGATTGCTAAATAAACTTATTAATTTCCTTTAATATAGATAAAAATGTCCTTTATGGAGTTGAAAAGTTTTGGACCCCACTGATGACTTTTATTTTCTGGACAAAACAGCTGAAATATTATTCAAATATCATCATATGAGTTTGGAACGGCATGAGGGTAAGCACATGATGACAGAGTTTTTATTTTTATGTGAACTATCCCTTTAATGAGTGAATTAATAATTGATTTGAGTCAAGTTATTTGTGCTCATGAAGTCATTTGCCACAAAGCCGTCGTGTTTTTATCCAAAGTGACTTTCAGGGCACTAATTGCATAGCCATTCCCCCTTGAGCAGTCTGCTGTGATGTGTCTTGCTCAAGGGCACTGTGCTAATAGAGCACGTCTGTGATCTCAGTAACTCTTTTCCTGTGTCACTAAATCCTGGGATTGAACCTATACTCTTCTTTAACTGTTAAGCAACATTGCTCATAAGAAGGCAACTGGGTCTTTGCAAGCAAAATTGGAAGCCGACAGATGCATTTTGGACATCGCACTAGTGATAGACCAATACATTGGCCAGACAGATTAACTGGCTGATACTTATGTCTGCTTGGCCAATTAAAGTGTTACCTCCCCCTTATGTCAGTTCCAAAATCTACTGAGAGCTCTGTCAATGAATAATAAGTGATGCCTTTATTTAATTTCTAGTGGATTTTTATTGGTAATTAATTTATTTATTTTCTAGTGGATTATTTTGTGTAAATATTGTATGGAGTAATTATGTAAAATAAGTGTACTTTTAATTATGTAGGGTAAACTGTTTAATTAAAAGGTTTTGAGTCAAAAGTCCAATTTCATAAATGTGTTTTCTCTCAAAAGGTGTCTTTCAAAGCTCTCTTCAATTAGATTTTTTAATAAATTTTGCCCTTCAAGCTAAAATATTTGTAATAGCTGTTGTATAAACAAGTGAACACAATAAAACCACACTGTCATACTTTCTGGCAACTATAGACACTCAGAAAGAAGGCACAAAACTGTCAATGGGGCGGTACCCTTTCGTAAGGTACTAATATGTACTTTTAAGATACTAATATGTACCTTTAAGGTACTAGTATGTACCATTTAGGGATAAAAAAGGTACAAAGAAGCAGCTTTTGTACCTTAGGGTGACAGCTTTGTACCTTTTTTCATACAGTGCAGTTTATGTGCTATAACAAAGATTTGCCATTTTTTGCAACATGTTTTATGTTATTGTTTATAGTTTTGCTGTTTTATGAATTAACTAGTGATTTATAATTGTTTTGCTGTTAAAATGTAGCTGAAAAGTCTGTTTAATAGGACATACTGTCCATACATTGTGTATGTGTCTTTTTCTTGGGCAATAATGCTGTAAATGTTTTTTTTTTTTTTTTAAAAAAGGGTTGACGTCTAGCCCCTATAAAAGCATATTATATTGCCATGTATATTGCCATATACATACACTCTTTCGGTTCCATAGCTGCGATAGTCCACAGCGGCAGACACAGCCACTATAACAGCAGGCACTCCGTATCCAGTGAGATAGAAGTACTTGGTGCGTGAGTACTCGCTCTCGAACACTTCCACCAGCATGATGTACAGCTGTACGCCTTCCAGAAACATCCATGTAAACGCAGCCAAGAAGAAGAAATGCAGCAGAGCCGCAAACACGGCACAGACGATCTGTAACAAAGACATACACGCTAAGTACGAAAGGTGCTGAAACTATCTACCAGTATCTGTGTGATCTGTGACTTGCTGCTTTGAGTATTAACCGTCTGTTCTGTTATCACTTCAGAAATTTCCCGACGGATTTCCAGCATTTTATCTTTGTCATTTTCCATTTGTCTTTGCTTATATTCTCCTCTCTCACTCTCTCTTTCTCTCTCTGAGGATACAATGAGATTTTTGTTATTAACGAGAGGTCAAAGACCCTCTCCATTTCTGTAATTAACAAGAGTCAGGTGCCCAACTTAACGACTTAAGGAATAGTGTGTGTGTGTGTGTTCTGCAATAAATCTAAATCCATCAAGTGTGTATATGTGGGGCTTTCCGTACGGAGCTGGTGTGTGTGTGTGTGTGTGTGTGTGTGTGTGTATCGTACGGGCTGGTCTGCACGGTTGATTCCGGTGAGGAAGAGTGTTTCGGCAATAAAGAGGGAGATACAGAGGTTCTTGTGGATGGTGTTCCTGTCGCTTTGGAGACCGCGGAAGAAACAGAAGGTGAAGATGCAGATGAGCAGACAGACCAGAGACAGCAGGATCCCCACCCACGTTATGACGTCCAACAGCAGCTCATGCACCTGGTCTGCTTTCTGAGAAACAGAGAGAGACGAAGGACAGAAGGATGTTAGTCAAGGTCCATACAGTATCTACTACTTTAGGTGAAGTAAAATACTAACTTTCCATTTGTGTGTGATGTAAATAGCAGTAGCCTTACAAACAGAGTAATCCTGTTTGTAATCCTGTAGAGTAATACATACACTACTGTTGTTTGAGTTTGAGGTTGTAAACATTTTTTAATGTTTTTTAAAGTCTTTATGGCTGCATTTATTTGATTAAATATACAGTAAAATCTGTAAGATTATGAAATATTATTACAATTTAAAATAGCTGTTTTCTATTGTAATACTTTTTTCAAACGTAATTTATTCCTGTGATGGCGAGGCTGAATTATCCAGTCTTTACTGTCACATGATCCTTCAGAAATGCTCAAAAACATTTCTTATTATTATCACAGTTGAAAACAGTTGTGCTGCTTATTTTTGTGGAAACCAATGATACTTCCCTGGTAAAAAAGTAATACATTTAAAATACATTTATTTCATACTAAGTGTAGTTCAAATCTATTAACATATTTACTAACATATCATTCGAGACTTACTGATATAAAAATAATAATTAACCCTTATTTGGAGTACTATTTGTGCAAAATGCACATTTCCAAATATATTACGCGTAAAATGTGTTTTAATGTCACTATTGATGAGGACTGTATGATCTTTGACTAATATTGGTCTTTAAAAACAAGTTATTTAAAGTGTAACTGAAGTTTACCAGCAATAGCTCCACTTTAGCACAATCAAATATACTAAAGTATATCTTTATTTGGACTTCAGCACTACTTCCGCACAATTAAAGTGAATTAAGTACACAATTAGTTGTTCCAATATAGCAGACTTAAAGTATACCAGTTTAGTATAGCAAAAGTACAATTGCAAGGTATTTTTATTAAGTACAAAAATATGTAATGTATTTGTAGTATACTTATTATGAAATAAATGTATTTCAAATACATTTTAGTGTATTTATTTTTCACTAGGTTTTTTAGGCATTTTGATGAATATATGTTTGAAAGAACAGCTTTTTTGTAAATAGAAATCTTTTGTATTATTGCGTTCATTATTTTATGTACATTTTCTTTACTGTCACATCAATATAATTCATCCTTGCTGAATAAAGGTACTTATTTCTTTTTAAAAAAAAATCCTTCTGACCCCAAACCTTTTAACAATTATGTACAAATATATAATTTATTATTTTTAGCTTGTCAAAAAAAAAAAAAAATCAATAGCATCATGTTACATTGGTGTAAAATTTATACATGTAAAATGTTTTGATTTTATTTGTATTCAACTACAAAATTTCTCAAAAAGCCCATCCCTTCTTAGGAAGTTCCTCACTGGTAGAGTTCAGACAGGAAGATGCATTCATGTGTTCTACTGAGGGCCCAGATTAAATTCTCTTTACATTTTCTGCATTCATTTACAGTAGGGGAGAAATGCACTTGGATAAACACAGCTGATAGCACTACTATCTTCTTGGCAGCTGAATTTATAATCAAATGAATACAAATATATAATAATTGTACATATTGTGTCACGTTGTGAATGATGAGCATTCCATTTCTGTGGAGCCACAGATTGTGGGCCTGGGTCTGGGTCAGAACGGCCCATTCATTTCAGTGGTAGTGTGAGAAATTTGGAGCACTGCGACTTTGACAAGACTCAGTGTTCAGTGAATGTGTGCAGTCAAGCCTGCACACACACAAGTACACACACTAAATGGTTTTATTAATCATTCATATGTATACGCAACATCCATTAATGCAGCCTCAAGGGTCCAAATGATGTGCGTGTGTGTGTGTGAATGTTTAAGGTCAATTCTCCCCTCTGCACACAACATTTACATTTATGTATATCGTGACCTTTTGCCTTTACGTTTAGTGCATAAATCATTTGGGCCGTCTTCTGTTGACATGCACACACAAGCATAAACTTCATGACATGTTCATGCATGTAGAACATATGTTTTACATAACTATATTTGGGCTTTCCACGTCTGTTTTTGTCCATTTATTACTGATTTTATGTGTGTGTCTGTGTGTGTGTGTGTGTGTGTGTGTGCGATGAGAGAAAGAGAGTGAGCAATGAGTGTGAGTGTCCTCACTGAGATAACACACATTACACAGTCTTACAGCCCAAGGGAAGAGCCGAATGGCTTCAGGAGACCTGTGAGGTCTCTCTTAGTGGTGGATGACGTAACCTATTGCAGTGCAGTTCAAATTTTTATATTGGGTCTGGTTGTAAATCTCAGGTTAGCTGTAAAGTATTCCATTCTCAACAGAACTACTTGAAAGGCACAGCATCAAATTCAAAGATCACCAATACATCAGGCATAAATAATCAACTTGCATGGATGAAACTCAACATGACATTCACTGTCCACCAGCTCAAGGTTCTCAACCATTTCGGAATCCATTCAAGCAAAGGTTGTACAATACACCAGCTCAAACCAGGTTGATCAAGACAGAATACCAGATCAACTTCTTCCTCACCAGATGCTAACTTTTTGAGAAGCCACTTTGTCAGGATCAGCTAATAATGACCAGCTTTGACCAGCTTTAAACTTACAGAACAAGTTACAACCTTAAGTTGATTTTTGTCCATTTTATTGCCTGAAATGGAATGTAATTTTGTTCAACAACAACATTTCATCTGATGAAATGTTGAACTATTAAAAACTTTCTTTTAATTGAAATAAGGCTAAAATAAAATAGAAATATTAAATATAGAAATACTTTTGAAATGAAATACTCACTGAAATAAGCTTAAATTGACTAAAGTTGACTTAACTGAAATTTAAGTCAAAATAATTAATCAATTCAAGTTCAAAATAAAGCTAAATAGAAATATAAAAAAATAATAGAAAATTTAAAGTATTACAAAATTAAAAGTAAAACTTTAAATATAAAAATAAAAGCTAACTGAAAATAGTCTATAAATAATACTAAAATAACACTGGTGCATGAAAATGTGTTAAACTGTAACATTCTGACTAGCAAGTACCCTTTTTTTTTTTTTTTAAATCACCTGTTAATATTTTGTGCATTAATATATATTGAAATATAGTGTTTTTTTTTCTTCTTGCCATATTTTAATCAACTGTATTTTTGTTCACTGAACAAATCAAGAAATCCTTAGTCAATATACATTTTCATTAGTACTTTCATTGATGAGATGAGTATTGATTTCATAAGTGTGAGACATACCTTGACCTCCACGTGGGCCATAAGCACCGCAAAGTTAGTGAGGTGTGTGCAGGAACAGGAAGTGTGAGTGCGGTTGGTGCCTAGTAGTCTGCAGTCCTGAGTGGACCAATATCCTGTCATGGTGCGTTTGGAGTAACTCCAAAAAGAGCAGTTCGGATTGAAGTTTTCTTCCGACTGCTGGAATGAGGAGATGCACATCATAAACTGTGCATTATAGTGACGGAAATCCACACAGAAAAGATTATGAAAGATCCTGAAAGATGAAATCAGTACCTGTATGTGTTTAACAGTGAAGACCACAGGTTCAGACAGGTAGACCTTGTTACTGTCTTTATTAATAGCTGCTGTAATAACAGGTGAGTTGACTATCAGGGAATAGTTTGGATAGGCCGCTTCACTGCCCAGACGCACGCTAGCATTCTCTGTGGACAGGTATTGACCGAGGTTCTTATAGAGAACAAGCGCCATGCGGATCTCACCTGAGGAATAGAAAACACAGAAGCGATCAGAAAGTGTCAGATTGGGAATTAGACAGAGGCAGATGGACAATGATGGATTACCATTGCGTCCTTGCTGTTTGAGTGTGTTGGCAGAGAGATGAATGGAGTTCCCGGTTAGTCCAGATTGAGGGAAGCTTAGATCAGCCAGATTAACATCTGTACTTAGACGTGCCACCTCCAGTTCTGCAAAACATAAACATGCTCACAATTAAATGCTGCCCCCTATCAGACTAGAGGAACTGTAAGTTTAGCTCTTTTCTTGTGGAAGTCGAAACTATGAAAAAATACTGATAAAACATTGCCTGTCTATTTATGTGACACCCAGTATTTTTCCCCTTTTCAAAATCTTGAAAGGTTCACGCTGTGGATTAAACTCTGTGTCACCCCTCATTCTAAAATGAATACATTTAAAGTGCACCCACATTTGCTTCAAGGTAAATTAATGTTAATAACTTAATGTTATTTCATTTACGTATGGATTCAGGTCACAGTAGATGTGACAGCTACTAAAAAGCTCACAGTAGCGCAGATGGTGTGTTGCAGAGACATTAGAAGCAGTTCTGTTCACTTACGCTAATGTTATCATTTGTAATCGATTTCAAATGAGGCTTCTCTCTTTTCAGTTGACTGTGATAAGCGTTTGTCTCAATACTTAGTTGCAGGTTTTAATTTAACAGTTTCTTTAAAGAAAGATAAAGAAAGATGCTTTGCTATCTCATACTTCATTACAGCCCACAAAGAATAATACAAGAATATTATACTGAAAAATTCATTTTTATGAGATGTTCTGTATGGCTAGCAGCAGTGACAAAGAGGGTAGCGCTTAGGGAAGGGTCAGTTACACTATTCACAGCAGTCATAGGTCTTTTAAAGAGTGCAAAATGTAATGCAGATTATGCAAATCAAAGGAAGAATTCATTTAAAATTTTACTTTTAACAATAATTTTAATATATTAAGTTGTATTATTTATTATTGCTATTTATTTGTTATTTTAGTATAGTTTTTATATGTTCAGATTTTATTTTATGTCCAGTTTAAGCTTATTTTTAGTTTTGTGTTTTTATCATTTTTAATATTTTTTTATATTTATATTAATATGTTATATATTTATATTTATTTATAGATTTAATATTTAATTTTAACTATTTAACTTTAATTTTTTTTGTTAGTTGCCAAGTCAATTAGTTTAATCTAATGTTTTATTTAATTTCTGTTTCATTTTAATTAATACAAATGATTGTTAATAGTTTTAGATAACAATAAAAAACTGATTATTACCATGGTCTTTCAAGCAAAGTATAAAAATAAATGTAACTAATAAATTATAAATAGAATAATTAACAATTACATAAAAACACATTTTTATGTGTAGATTAATATATAAGCAGGGTAAATCAAATCTGTAAATGTGCTCTATACATTCCTTAATGCATCTTTAAAAAAAATATTTTGAAGAACAAACTTCCCATCAAAAGATGCAGACAGCCTTGGGATTTGAAAATTCATAATTTGTTAAAAAACACACATAAAAATAGAAAAAACATGCCTGCATCCACAAATCGAACTTTGTGTAGAAACACATAAATCTATCAAACACCATCTATAAATCAGTGTATTGATTGTCCAGTATTCGCTTAAGACATTGCATTGCGAACAAAGTTTATTTATTGAGTTAAGATGAAAGATACCTTTGGCTGGCCAAATAGCTTTATAAAATCACTTGGAGACATGAAAGCATGTGTGTGTATGAGTATGTGGTATTTCACATCAGCATGTGAAGTCTACAGTTCCCTTGGGGGAGTGATGAGTTATACAACAGACGTGTTATGAAGTTATACATCTTTAAATCACATCTGAATCTATGCGTGTATGTGTGTGTGAGCATTATTAAAATCATTTCCTTCATATCTGCAGGTGGTCTCTAGGCCAAGCTACAGGCGGTTTATGTAATTTTCTGCCCAGGTTTTGTAATATAAAGTACAAAAATACAGCTCTGTATTTGTGTGCGTTTTATGAAAAAGATTTCTGTTGCATCTCAAATGGCAAAAAAATCCTCGTTAGAGGCAAACTTTAACACCCTTCTGATCTCACTTAATAGATGATACTTTTCTGTCATTACAGTAATTTATTTACAAACTACATCACACTATACCTCTCTAATAATCAAAATGATATTTGCGAAACGAGTTCTAATTATACAAGATGGTGCAAATTTCCTAAGTAGTTC